>JAJEKV010000037.1:10036096-10393775 GCA_021234155.1 Isoetes taiwanensis
CTATTTATCCACCATTCAATTTTATTCTCCCTTCTCTCCTCTTCCCTCTCTTCCTTCTCTCTCTCCTTTCCTCTTCTCTCTTTCTCTCTCACTCTTCTTCATTTCTCTCTCTCTCTCCTCTCTTTCTTTCCCCTCCTCTCTCTTCTCTCATCTCTTCCCTCCCCCCCATCTCTCTCTCCTCTCTTTCCCTCATCTCTCTCCCCTCTTCTCTCTCATATTTCTCATTTCCCCTTTCTCTCTCCTCTTTCCCTTTTCCTTCTCTCTCTTCTCCTTCTTCTCCCCTCTTTCTCTTCCCCTTTCCATCTCTCCTCTATTTCTCCACACTTTCCTCCTCCACATCTCTTCTCTGTTCTCTCTCTCATCTCTCTCACATCTTCTCTCTCCTCTCTTCTCTCTCCTTTCTCTCTTCCGTGTGTCTACCATGGGGCTCCATACCATACCATAGGGTCCCATCTCACTGGTCTCATGTGGGATCACCTCCATGTGTTCCACAGTCTGTTCCACCTCCATATTCCATTATCCGCAGTCCATCCTCTACTTTCTCCGTTCCGTGTCATCTTGGCTATTTGTGTTCGGTCGTTCACCTCCATTTCCTTCCTTCTGTGGGTCCTCTGTGTCTGTGTCCAGTGTGTGGTTATTTTGGGTCATTCCATGTGCTCACCTGTGTGTTCTTGTTCTTCCGTGTGTGGTCTCCTTGGGTTTCCTGGTCGGTCCTCCACTGTCTGTGTCCTCCTGTGTGTTCTGTGTGGGATTCATTCTATTTGTGGGGTTCCTCCATGTGATTGTGGTTGTCTCCACCATTCCTGTTCTATTTGTTCCTATTTTGGGTCCTGTCTGTTCTATTCTATTTGGTCTCCATATTTGTGTGTTGGTCTTCGATTGTCTGTGTTCCGTTCCTTCTATTTCGTGTTCTTTGTTCTATTTCTGTTCCTGGGGCTGTCCTTGGTCCTGGGTTATTATTTTGGGATTGGGATCCTGGGGTGTGTCGGGTTCATCCGGGGTCAGGGTCCATCCATTTAGGGCTGGAGCCCTGTGGCCAAGGTCAGGCTCCATCCCTCCACCGTCCGGATGGGCTGTCGGCTCTGTTGGTTCCTCCACCATGGTGTCTCTTCTGTGTGGCCATTTCGGCCATTCCTTGTCCAGTCTGGGGCCACCTGTGCCTCTGGTCTTGTGTGGCCTTCCTTTCTACCATCTCTCCTTTCCTCACGCTCACTCTCTCCCTTCTCGTGCTCTCTGTTCTCTCTCCTCTCTTCTCTTTCTCTCTCCTCCTCTTCTCTCCTCCATTTTCTTGTCCCTCCTCTCTCCTTTGCGTCTCTTCTCCACGTCTTCTCTCTCCTTTCTTCCTCTCTTCTCTCTTCTCTCTTTTCTCTTTTCCTCCTCTGCAGCCGTCTCTCTTCTCTCTCTCTCCTCTTGTGCATCCCCTTCTCCTTTTCTCTCTGTGCTCTATTCTCTCTTCTCTCTCTTCTCTGTCTCCTCCTCTCTCTCTCTCCTCCTTCTCTCCTCTGCTTTCCTCTCTTTCTCTTTCTTCTTCTCTCTTCTGTTTTCCTCTCTCTTTGCTCTCTTTCTTTTCCTCCTCTGCCTCCATCAGTCTCTTCCGGTCTCCCCCTCATCTCTCTCTCTTTTCCTCCTCTCTCTTTTCCTCAGTCTCTCTCTCCTCTCCCTCTTCTCTCTATCTTCTCTCTCTCTCTGTGTTTCTCTCTTGTCTCCCCCTTTTCTCTCTCCTCTCTCCTTTCTCCTCTTTCCTTTTTGTATCTCTCTTCTCCTTCAGCTGTCCTTTCTCTCTCTCTCCCCTCTTTCTCTTCGGGTCTCTCTCTTCCTTTTTTTTCCATCTCTCCTCTCCCTCTGTTCTCCTCTTTCTCTATCTTTCTTTTCTTCTCTGTTTCTCTCTCTAGATCTCCTCTGTCTTCTCTCTCCTCTCTCTCTCTCCTCTCTCTTCCCTCTCCTTTTTCTCTCTCTTCCCTCTCTCTAGAGTGTGTTCATAGGACCTGCCACCTACTACCATGGATCCATATACACACATGCCCTACTACCAGTTCTAAGGTGTTGCTCATGGGGGAAGGACACTACCCAGATTCCAAATTATCACCTGTGGGGGATCTTACTCCACATCTATTGCACTCGTGGGTGATTTCCGCAGGTCTTATTCACACATCTTGCTCAACCCTCCTATTCCATTATCAATAATTATCATTCATGAGTAACATGCTCACACACATGCCATGGGGTCACATCTGCTATCTCTGCTAACAGTTCAAAGTATGTCAATTCTAAAATTATCACCCATGGAAACACACACACCCATCATTACCCATCACACTTCTTATCAGTTCAAAGTATCATCTTGAATGTTCTATTTTGTGAGGCATTTTAGGGTTTGAGAACTTTCTGCTTTTTAGGTGAGGGAGGTTAGCTAGGCATGGGTGGTTGCCCTATAGCATCTGGAGACACCCTAGGACTGTCCCATTTGGAGTTTTTTCAAAGTTTCATGAGACTTTTCTATTTTTCAGGACTCTGGTGCTGTTTTTTGGGATGGGATGCCCCTCCTTCCATTCCATTTCTTCATTTCTATTTTTCTATTCCTTCCACCTTTACTCCTGTTTATTCCATTTATTCCACTGTTTCCATTTATTCTTTATTTATTTCCTTCTATTTTCACCACTGGCTTCCATAAATACTATACTCCACCATACCCTGGTCTCCATTCCATTATCCACTATGTCCACCATTATTCCATGTCCACCTCCAGAATATTCTTCCTTTTATTTCATTGTCCTTCATTCGTTTACCCTATTTATTCCATTCTATTTCTTTTTTTGTTTCCTTATTTCTATTTTGGTGGGTCTTCGGTTTATTCTATTCCAGTTTTACATTTCTATTTTTGGGATTATCCTACCATTCTGGCTGTTCCTATTTTATTTCCTCCTTTGTTCTATTTGGGAAGTCTTCCTATTTTGTGTGTTGGGTCTCCTGTGTGTGTGGTGTGTCTATTTTGGCTTGGTCTGTCAGGGCTGTGTTCCTATTTTGATTCTATTTCCTATTTTCCTTTGGGTCGGGTCCTCCTTGGGGTTGATTCATTCCATTCCTTGGGTCGATCCAGCCTGCTGGGGCCTCCCTATTATTTCCGGCCAGGTTGGATCCTGGTGTGGGGTTGGGGTTCTCCTGGGGTCGTCATCCCTGTGGGCCACAGACAGCCAAGATCGGCTCCTGTCCTCCTCCTGTCGGGTCGTGGGGTCTTTCCACTGCGGCAGGCCTTCTTCCTGTGTGGGGCTTCGGCCCTCCGGTTGGAGCCACCTGTTCCTGCCTCCATCCTATTCCTTCCTTCCTTGTGCCATTTCCTTTCCTTTCTCTCTTCTCTCACTCACTTGTGTGTTCTTTCTCCTCCCTCCTCTCTTTGTCTCCTTCCGTCTCCTCGTCCTCTCTCCCTCTCTCTCTCTTGTCCCTCTTTGTCTCTCTCGTCCTCTTCCTCTCTCTCTCTCTCTGTCTTTCTCTCACGTTTCTCTCTCTTTGGCTCTGTCTCTCTTCCTGCCTCTCGGGTGTCTCTGTCTGTGCCTCTCTGTTTCTCCACTGTCTTTTCCTCTCTCCTCTTGTCTTCTCGTCTCTCTCTGTGTCTCTGTCTTCCTGTCTCTGTCTCTGTCTTCTCACTGTCTTTCTTCCTCCATCCGTGTTGTGTGTGTCTTTGTCCATTCCTTCCAAATCCACCTTCCTTTCCTCATTATCCATTTCCTGGGCTTCCTTCCATGGGGCTTCCACTCCATTCCTTTTTATCCCCTGCATCCAGACTCATTTGGATTCCTCTGCCTTCTGTCCATGCAGGCCACTTTTCTCATTCCTTCCTTTCCTTCCTTCCTTATTCCTTTTTTGTCCACTTCAGTTTGGGGCCCCTCTCTCCATATCTCTCTCTCTTCTCTCCTCCTTCTCTTTGTCTTCCACTGTGTGCCTCTCGGTTGTGTCTCACTTGTCTCCCTGGTTTCGTTATCCATCTCTCCTCTCTTTGTCTCTTCCTTCTCTGTCTCCTCTCTCTCTCTCTTCTCTTCTCTTTGGTCTTCTTCCTCCTGGTCGTTTCCTCCTTTCTCTCCTTCTCCCTCTTCCTTTCCTTTCCTCTTCCCTTTCTCTTCCTTTCTCCTTCCTCCCCATCTCTTCCTCTTTCCCTCCATTTCTCCTTCTCTCCCCACCTCTCCCTCTCTCCTCTCCTTCTATTTCCTTTCTCCCCCTCTATCTCCCCCTCTTCCTCTTTCTTCTCTCTCTTCTCCTTCCTCTCCTCCTCTCTCCTCTCTTCCTCCCTCTCTTCTCTCTCTTCTCTCTCTCTCTCCCATTTCCTTCTCTCTCACCTCTTCCTCCCCTCTCTCTTTCTCTCTCTCTCCTCTCTCTTCCCTCTCATGTTTCCTCTTCCTCTCTCCCTCTTTCCTCATCTCTCTTCTCTCTCTCCTCTCCTCTTTCCCTCTCTCTCTCTTCCTCTCTTCTCTCCCCCACTCTCCTCTCCTCCTCCCCTATTCTCTCTCTCCTTTCTCTCTCTTCTCTTCTATCTCTCCTCTCTCTATTTCTCCCTCTCTCTCTTTCTCTCTTCTCTCTCCTCTTTTCTCCTTCCTCTTCCTCTCTCTTTCCTCTCTCTCTCTTTCTTCCCCTCTATCTCTCTTTCCTCTTGTCCTCTCTTCCTTTCCTCTCTCTTTCCTCTCTCCTTTCCTTTCTCTCTTTTATCTCTCTTTCTCTCCTCCTTGTCCTTCCCCCTCTCTTCCTCTTCCTCTTTCTCTTTCCTCTCTCTCTCCTCTCCTCTCTTTTGTCTCTCCTCTCTCTCTCCTCTCCTCTTTCTCTTTCTTTCCTCCTTGTCCACTGTGTCCATGTGTGGGTTCCGTGGCCTCTGATTATTTTCCTGGGGTCGTGCATTTTGGGGTTGGGATCCTTGTGTGGGTTCTGTGTTGGGTCCATTCGATTATTTTGTTCCTCTGGGTTTGTTCCAGTTTCCATTCTGTGGGGCTATTTTGGGATCCATTCCTGTTGTGTGGCTTGTCTTGATTTGTCCAGTTGTCCTGGGTGTGTGTGTGCTCCTTTCCTGTGTTGGGTCCTGTGTGCCTCCATCTCTCCTTTCCTCTTCTCTGTCCTTCTCTCCTCTTTTCCTCTCCTCTCTTTCCTCTTTCTTCCTCTCCTCTTTTTCCTCTCTTCCTCCTTCTTTGTCTCTCTTCTCTGTCTTTTCCTTCTTCTCTCTCCTTCTCTGTCTTTCCTCTTCCTCGTCTCTCTCGTTCCTGTCTCTTCTCCTCTTCTCTTCCTCTGCTCCTTCCTCTTTCTCTCCTTTCCTTCCTCGTCTCTCTCTCCACCTCTCTCTTCCTCTCTCTTTCCTCTTTGTTTCTCTCTTGTTCTCTTCTTTGTCTCTCCTCTTTCCTTCTCTCTCCTCTCTCTTTCTCACTCCTTCTCTTTCCTCCTCTCTCTTCTCTCTCTCTCTGTCTCTGTCTCACTCTCTCTCTCTCTCTCTCCTCTCCTCTCTTCTCTCTCCTCTCCTCCTCTCTCCTGTCTCTCCTCTCTCTGTTCTCCCTCCTCTCTGTCTGGCTCTGTCCTCTCTATCTCCTGTTTCCTCTGTCTCCTGTCTCTCTTCTCTCTCTGTCTCCTATCTCTCTTCTCTCTCTCCTCCTCTCCAAGACCCCACCCTATCTCTCTGTCTGGGGTTTTTACAAGGTTTAAACAGGCTTTCTGTTTTTTTTTTTCGTGAGAACTTTCTGTTTTTGGTTGGGGTGCTTACCCATGAGGCATCTGCAGCGTTCCATAACATTCTATTTTGAGGGCGTTTGCAAGTTTTGCAAAGCTTTCTGTTTAATTTTGAGAACGTTTTGGGCGGGGTGTACCCATGGGCTGGGACGTTCAGGCGTTCTGATGCGGGCGTTTGCGGGGTTTCAAAGGCGCGCTTTCCTGTTTGGGTGGTTTCCTGATTTTTAGGCCGGGTTCTTCACCAGCGGGCACGGAACGATCAAAACATTCTGTGGCGGAGCGTTTGCAAGGTTCAAAAGCTTCTATTTTGGGTGAGGTTTTCTGTTTTAGGTGGGGTGCTTGCCATGAGCTGGGACGTTCCTGACGTTCTGTGGCGGGGGCGATTTTGCAAGGTTTCAAAACTTCTATTTTGGGTGAAGGTTTTCTATTTTAGGCCGGGGTTAACACCCATGAGCACTGGAACGTTCCACGTTCTATTGTGAGCATTTACAAGGTTCAAAACTTCTATTTTGGGTAGAGGTTTCTATTTTAGGCGGGTGCTCATGAGCATCTGGAACGATTCTAGGACGTTCAAAGAGGATTCGGAACGCGTTCGAACATCCTAGGTAATCAGCGGATTAGATTCGATATGTAACTAAGCATGGACTCCTATTATTTCCAAGGAAATTTGGTTGGTCCTAGTGGTAGGGGTCAGGTTTGGGGACAATGTCCGAGGTTGAGTCCACTGAGGCTAAAATAAAAATTTGTCCTAAACTTGGGGAGCTTTTGAGGGGTCGCGACCCACGGTTGGCCGAGATGGCAATACGATGGCTCATACCGTCGGATGGGCCGGATTACTCCTCCTGAACCGGACTCACACTCCACAGTGGTATTTCTCCATTCCATTCCTTCCCTTCCTTCCCTTCCATTCCTTCCATGTCCATTTCCATTCCATTCCACTATCATCTCTCCTTTCCTCTCTCCCTTCTCCTTCCATTCCTCTCTTCTCTCTCTCTCCTCTCTTCTCTTCCTCTCTCCTCCCTTTTCTTCCTCCCTCTCCCATCTCTTCTCCATCTTCTCTCCTCTCTTTCCTTCTCTCTCTTCTCTCTCTTTCCACTCCTCTCACCATCTCTCTTCCCTCTCTCCTTCACTCCCCTTCTCCACTACTCCTTCTCTCTTCTCTCTCTTCTATCTCCTCCTCCTCCTTCTCCTCTTCCCTCTCTTCCTTCCCTTCTCTCTCCTTTCCTTCTCTTTTCCTCTCTTTTCTCTCTCTTCTTTGTTTTTTCCTCTCTTTTCTTTCCCCTCCTCTCTCTTCTCTCTCATCTCTTCCCTCCCCCTCATCTCTCTCTCTCTTCCTCCTCTCCTCTTTTCCTCATCTCTCTCTCTCCCTCTTCCTCTCTGTCTTCTCTCTCTATATTTCTCCTTTCTCTCTCCTCTCCTCTTTTTCCTTCTCTCTCTTCCTCCTTCTTCTCCTTTTCTCTCCTCTTCCTCTTTTTCCTCTCTCCTCCTCTGTTCTCCCTCTTTCCTCTTTCCTCTTTCTTCTCACGTCTCCTGTCTTCCTCTCGTGTGTTCTCCATATTTGCCTCCTTCCGTGTCCATGCCTCCATGGTGTTCACGGTCTGTTCCACTCATTCCATTGTGTCGTTCCTTGGTGTTCCTCCTTCTGTGGGGTCCATCTGTCTCATCCGGGTTATCCATGTGGCTTGGGGTCCATTCCGTTTCCTTGGTTTCATTTTCCTATTTTCGTGGGTCCTGTCTGTTGTGTGTTCGGCTATTTTGGGCTTTCTATTTTCGTGGGGTCCTGTCCATTCTGTTGGGTCATTCCACTCCTGTGTCTATTCTTCCTTTTATTTCTGTGTCTCCATGCCTGGTGTCTTGGTCTCCATGCCTGGGTCAAGTGTCCACCTCCAAGATATTTCTTCTGTCTCGGTCGGATTCTATTTTGGGGTTCTGTGTTCCGTGGGGTCCTTGTTCCATATTTCGTTGGGGTCTCCATTCTGTGTTCTATTTTGGGTCGGTCCTTTCTATTTTGTTGGCTTCCTATTTTGTGGTCCTATCCTGTGTGTGTTATTTTGGTCTCTTCGGGTTGATTCCTTCTCAGGGCTGTTCCTTGTTCTATTTCTGTGGGTCCTCCGTGTCCTTATGTGTGGGCCAGCCATGTTCCTTCTTCCGTGTCATCCGGGGTCCATCCATTCCTGTCCATTCCTGGCCACCGGCCAAGATCCGTGTGCCATCCACCGGATGGGCGTGTGGTCCTCCTGGTTTCTTCCGTGTGCAGACCCTTTTCTTCCTTCCGGCCGGCCTCCGGCGGCCTCAGTCCTGGGGCCACCGTGCCTCCCTCTCTTTTCCATTCCTTGGCCGGCCATCTGGGCCATATTCCATGTGTGTGTGTTCCTTTCTCTGTTCCTCTCCTCTTGTCCTCCTCTTCTCCTTCTCCTCTTTCTTCTCTTCTCTCTTCTCTCTGTCTCTCCGCCGTCTCTCTCTGTCTCTCTTCTCTTCCTCCTCTTCCTTCTCTTCTCTTCTCGTCTCTTGGTCTCTCCTCTCTTTCCTTGTCTCCTGTCTTTTCTCTCTTCTCTTCTCTCTTCCGGGTCTCTCTCCTCGTTTCTCCCTCTTTTCCTCTTTCTTTTCTTCTCATTTCTCTCTCGTCTCTCTCTCTCTTCCATCTCTCTTTCTCTTCCACTCTAGGTGATTGATTTCATGGGACCTCGCCATGGGACTCCATAATACCATTCCATGCCACCATTCCACCACCCATGGCCATTCCATTTTCCTTTCCCTTCCACACTACCATTCCATATTCCATCCACCACTATCCTTCTTCCCATCTTGTGCTTTTCATTAATTTACCCTATATTTATCCATTTCCATCCTTCATTTTTTCTATTTTCAAGATACCTACCTCCCTGCATTCCGTTTATTCCTTGGATTTCCTTTCATTTATTTTGGGCTCATTCCTTCTGCCTCTATGCTTCCATTCCAATTCTATTTTGGCTGTTGTGGGATTTCCACTGTGTTCAGGGCTGTCTATTTTGGTCTTCCTTTTATTTTGGGTCTGTGTCCTGTGCCATGCCACTGTGTCCATGCTGTCTCTGGTCCTCCGGGGATTCTTCCTGGGTTCTCCATTCTATTTTGCGTTCTTGGTCTCTGGTCTGATTGTTGGGTTGTGGGTCGTTGTGTGTGTCTGTGTGTGTTCTTCCTTGGCTGTGTGGCTGGGGTCCTGTATTTGTGTGTTGGTCCTGATTCTTTCTGTGTTGGTCTCCGGCTGTTCCATATTTATTTGTATTTCCGTTCCATTTCTATTTCCGTGTTTTCCTGTCTATTTGGCTTGTTCTATTTTCTATTTCGTGGTCATTCCATTCCTATTTAAGTTCCTTGGTCTGTGTTGGCTGTCCATCCTTGCGTTCGTGTGTGTCTTTCTGTGTGTGTTGGGTTGGGTCATTCAAGTCATTTATCCACAAGGCACCCAAGGCCAGGCCACAGACCCGGCCAAGATCGGCCTCCTGTCGCCTCCTCCACCGTTGGATGGGCATGGAAGACAGACAGACTCACTCACAGACTCACTCCACCCGTGAGACCCAGTAAGACCCCTTTTTCTCTACATTCCCTCGGCTCGGCCGGCCTCCGGCCGGCCTGTCTCGATCTGGACCAACCCACGCCCTTCTTTTTTGTAGTATTCCCTGGGGCTCGGTGACCTCGTGCGGTGCCGCTCTCGATTGGGCCCATTAGGACTTTTGGTGGGCCTTCCTTTTCTATCATCTCTCTCTCCTCTCTCTCCTTTCTTTGCTCTCTCTCCCCTTCTCTGGCCTCTCTGTTCTCTCTCACACTCTCTCTTCTCTTTGTTCTCTCTCCTCTGTCCTCTCTCTTTCCTCTCTCCTCCCTTTCTTGTCCTCCTCCTCCCTTTTTTGTCCTCTTCTCCCCGTCTTCTCTCTCCTCTCTTTCTTCTCTCTTCTCTGCTTCTCTCTTCTCTCTCTTTTCTCTTTCCCTCCTCACGCTATCTCTCTTCTCTCTCTCCTGCATGCCTTCCTTCTCCTTTTTTCTCTATGCTCTGTTCTCTCTTCTCTCTCTTCTCTATCTCCTCCTTCTCTCTCTTCCCTCTTCTCTCTTCCTTCTCTCCTCTCTCCTTTCTCTTCTCTCTTTCTCTCTCCTGCTCTTCTTCTCTCTTCTCTGTTTTCTCTCTCTTCTCTCTCTCCTCTCTTTCTTTCCCCTCCTCTCTCTTCTCTCATCTCTTCCCTCCCCCCCCTCTCATCTCTCTCTCTCTCCTCTCTTTTCCTCATCTCTCTCTCTCTCCTTTCTCTCTATCTTCTCTCTCTCTCTCTATGTTTCTCTCTGTTTCCCCTTTTCTCTCTCCTCTCTCCTCTTTCCTTTTTCCTTCTCTCTCTTCTCCTTCTTCTCCCCTCTCTTCTCTTCCCCCTCTCTCCCCTTTTTCCATCTCTCTCCTCCTCCCTCTATTTCTCCCCTCTTTCTCTGCTCTTTTCTGTCTCTTCTCTATTTCTCTCTCTCATCTCCTCTGTCTTCCTCTCTCCTCTCTCTTCCTCTCTCCTTTCTCTCTCTTCCCTCTCTCTAAAGAGTATTATTCATGGGACCTGCCCCCACACCTACTACCATGGAGCTCCATATACATGTGCCTGCCCGTACTCACACATGCCCATGAGGTCACGTCTATGTCTGCTACCAGTTCCTACTACCATGGGACTCCATATACACCCATTAGTGAGTTCCTAAAGTATCACTCATGGGGATCGACACTACCAGTTCCAATTATCACCTTTGGGGATGTTCTATTGTGGGCATTTCCATGGTTCCAGAAACTTTTCACTTTAGGTCAGCCCTCTTCTCCATTATCAGTTGCCCTATCTATCTATATCTCTACTAACATGTTCTAAAATTTTGCAAAGTTTTAAAACTTTCACCCATGTTCTGTGCTGTTTTTAGGCCCATCATACCCATCCTAAGAGCAGTTCAAAAACATCTTAGGACCCATTCTATTTGAGCGTTTTTAAGGGTTCAAGCAAACTTTCTATTTTGGGCAAAAACTTTCTATTCATAGGTGGTTTGCTTATGGCATTGAACACCCTTCAGGAAAAATTCATTTTGAGCATTTACAAAGTTTTGGGACTCCAAAAACTTTCTATTTTTAGGTGAGGTGCCTACCCATGAGCATCACATAACATTCGGACGATTCTATTTTGAGCATTTGCAAAGTTTAAAAACTTTTTATTTTTTGAACTAAAACTTTCTATTTTTTATTTGAGGTTAATACCATGAGCATCCACCTATGTGAACATTCAGGAAATTATATTTTGAGCATTTTAAAGTATCATTCTCAATATTCTATTTTAGACATTTGCAGGGTTCAAACTCTATTTATTTTATTTCTATTTTCCTTCCACTACTCCACCATACCATTCCTCCATTCCACCATTATTCCATCCACTAAATATTTCTTTTATTTATTTCATGTGCTTTTCATTCGTTCTTTATTTAAGAATATTCCATTTATTTTCAAGTTTTAAGAAGATTTTCATTTTTGTTTCATTCCTATATTTTTCTATTTCAAGGTCTGCCATTCAGGTTTATTCTATTTAGTTTTACATTTTGGGCTTTCTATTTTGGCCGGTGCCTTTCTTTGTCCACCATTCCAGTTTATTCTATTTTGGCATTTCCATTTCTATTTCGTTCGTTCCTGTTCCAGTTATTTCTATTTTCGTGTTATGGTCTTGGGGTCTATTTGTTCTATTTTTTCAAGTTCGTTTCTATTTTCGGCCGGTCCTGGGGTGTTTCCTTATTTTTGGGGCTGGCTTTCTATTTTGGGGTCCATGGGTTTCGTTCTAGTAGAGATTCCCAGGACATTTTGGAATATTCGGGAACGTTTTTTTGAGCGTTGCAAGTTTTCAGACTAAAACTTTCTATTTTTAGGTTGGCATCCATGAGCACCAACGATCGAAACGTTCTATTTTGATCGTTGCATTCAAAACTTCTATTTTTCAAAAACTTTCTATTTTTAGGATTGGGGTGCTTACCCATGTTTTGGAACATTCTAGAACATTCAAAGACATTCTAGAACATTCTAAGTCTTAAAAAACTTTCCTTTTTAATTAAACCCCGATTTTAGGCGGGGGGTTCTTATTATTTTAGAAACATTTGGTTGGTCTAGTTTAAGTGTTTGGGGGTTTGGGGGCAATGTCCATGGTTTAAAATTGGTAAACCAAAAATTTTGTCCACCAAACTTGGGAGCTTTGGAACATTCGACCCACTATTTTTGCGGATTTGGCTGCGTGTTTCAATCCTCCCATAGTCTATTTTGTGGAATGCTACCACTCCACCGGACTCACTCCTCTCTCTTCCATCCTTCTTCTCTCTCTTCTAAAGAAAGGCTGGTTGAGGGTCTGAGTGGTAGGGGTGGGGGTTTGGGGGCAATGTCCATGGTTGAGTGGTGGTAAACCAAAATTTTGTCCATAAACTTGGGAGCTTTTGAAGCCAAGGCCCACGGAGGGGCGGATCAGTGCGTGGGCATCCTCCTGCGTCGGATAGTGGGTGGAATACTCACTCCTCCGGACTCACTCACGGGGCCTTTATTTTCTTATTATATTAGACTAGAAAGGGCCCACAGCCAGTGCATTGCCTTTGCTCCCCACCTCTCGGCTCGTCCGACCTCCGTGCGACCGCCTCGGTTTGGGCCCACCCATGTGCCCTATTTCCATCTTTCCTTTCTCTATTCTCTCTCTTCTCTCTTCTATCTCTTTCCTCTATCCTCATTCTCTCTCTCTCTCTCTCTCTCTCTCTCTCTCTCTCTCTCTCTCTCTCTCTCTCTCTCTCTCTCTCTCTCTCTCTCTCCTCCTCCTCTCTTCAAAATAATAAACTTGGGGCTTTTAAGAGCCAAGGCCCATTTTGGAGGGCCGGATCGCGCCCGTGAAGCATCCTCCAAATCGGCGTGACTAGAAAGGGCGGCGGCGGCGGTGCTCACCATTCGGCTCGGCCAGGCCTCCAGACCTGGGCGGACCAACCCATTTCTTTTTGTATATTCTCGACTAGAAAGGGCCGGCGGCGCCTCACATTGGGCCCCATTAGCACTTTGACTGGACCCCTTCCCTTTTCTATCATCTCTCTCTCCCCTCCTCTCTCCTTTCTCGCCCTCTCCTTCTCTCGATCTCTATTCTCTCCCTCTCTTCTCTCTATTCTCTCTCCTCTCGCTCCTCCCGGCCTCTTCTCAGAGCTCCTTTCTTGTCCCTCCTCTCTCCCTTTGCATCTCTTCTCCCATCTTCTCTCTCTCCTTCTCTTCCTCTTCTCTTCTTTTTCTTTCCCTCCTCTCGCCATCTCTCCTCCTTTCTCTCCTCCTCTCCCTCCCTTCTCCTTTTCTCTCTATACTCTCTATTCTCTCTTCTCTCTCTTCTCTATCTCTTTCCTCCTCTCTCTCATCCCTCCTTCTCTCCTCTGCCCTCTCTTCTCTCTTCCTCTCTCTCTCTCTATTCTCTTCTCTCCTTTCTCTCTCCTCTCTCTTCTTCTCTCTTCTTTGTTTCTCTCTCTTCTCTCTTTTTCTTTTCCCTCCTCTTCTCTCTCATCTCTTCCCTCTCCCCCTCTCTCATCTCTCTCTCTCTTCCTCCTCTCTCTTTCCTCATCTCTCTCTCTCTCCCCTCTTCTCTCTATCTTCTCTCTCTCTCTCTCTCTATTTCTCTCTGTCTCCCCCCCTTTCTCTCTCCTCTCTCCTCCTTTCCTTTTTCCTTCTCTCTCTTTTCCTTCTTCTCCCCCCCTTCTCTCTCTCCCCTCTCTTCTCTTCCCCCCTCCTCTCTTCCCCTTTTTTTTCCATCTCTCTCCTCTCCCTCTATTTCTCCCCTCTTTCTCTATCTTTCTCTTTCTTCTCTATTTCTCTCTCTCTCATCTCCTCTGTCTTCTCTCTCCTCTCTCTCTCCTCTCTCTTCCCTCTCTCCTTTCTCTCTCTTCCCTCTCTCTAAAGTATTATTCATAAGGAGCCTACTTACACCTACTACCATGGAACTCCATATACACACATGCCCTACTACCAATTCTAAAGTATCACTCATGAGAAGAACACTACCAATTCCAAAGTATCACCTATGAGGATCTTACTCACATCTATTGCACTCCATGGTATTTCACAGTCTTATTCACACATACTGCTCAACCCTCTATTCCATTATCAACAAAGTATCATTCATGAGTAACATACTCACACATGCCCATGAGGTCACATCTACTATCTCTACTAACAATTCTAAAGTATGTCAATTCTAAAGTATCACCCATGTGAAGCTTACACACACCCATCACTGAGGTGCTTCTAGAGCATAGGTGGTTGCCCTATAGCATCTAGAACACCCTAGAACATTCTATTTTGAGTTTTTGCAAAGTTTTAGCGAACTTTTCTGTTTTCAGACTACCGTACTTTCTATTTTTAGAATGAGATGCCTATTCTAGGACATTCTATTTGAGTTTTTACAAAGTTTAAGCAAACTTTCTATTTTTAGACTAAAGCTTTCTATTCTTAAACTGAGGTGCTTACCTTTGAACATCACGTAACATTCGAGGAAAATTCTATTTTGAGCATTTTTCAAAGTTTCTAAAAACTTTCTATTTTTGGATTGAGGTGTTTACCCATGAGCATCTGCAACATTCCAGAACATTCTATTTTGAGCATTTGCAAAGTCTTAAAAACTTTTTATTTTTAGGATGAAACTTTCTATTTTTAGGCGGGGTGCTTACCCATGAGCACCTACAAAGTATTATTCATGAGTAACATACTCATACATGCCCATGAGGCACAATTCTAAAGTATGTCAATTCTAAAGTATCACCCATGTGAAGCTTACG
Source organism: Isoetes taiwanensis (assembly GCA_021234155.1). NCBI lineage: Eukaryota > Viridiplantae > Streptophyta > Lycopodiopsida > Isoetales > Isoetaceae > Isoetes > Isoetes taiwanensis. The sequence goes on from JAJEKV010000037.1 coordinate 10,050,596, forward strand.
CACACCCATTATACCAATTCCAAAGTATCACCTCCAGAATATTCTATTTTAAGCATTTGCAAGGTTTCAAAAAACTTTTATTTTTAGACTGAGGTGCTTCTAGAGCATAGGTGGTTGCCCTATAGCATTTGGAACATTCTAGAACATTCTATTTTGAGTTTTTGCAAAGTTTTAGCAAACTTTTTTGTTTTTAGACTACCTTATTTTCTATTTTTAGACTGAGATGCTTACCTTAGAGCATCTGAAACATTCTAGGACATTCTATTTGAGTTTTTATATTTTTAGACTAAAGCTTTCTATTTTTAGATTGAGGTGCTTACTTTGAGCATCTACACCATTCCAGAACATTCTATTTTGAGCATTTGCAAAGTTTCAAAAAACTTTCTATTTTTGGATTGAGGTGTTTACCCATGAGCATCTGCAACATTCCAGAACATTCTATTTTGAGCATTTGCAAAGTCTTAAAAAACTTTCTATTTTTAGACTGAAACTTCCTATTTTTTAGGCTCGGTGCTTACCCCATGAGCACCTGGAACATTCCACAATATTCTATTTTGAGTATTTGCAAAGTTTCAAAAACTTTCTATTTTTAGACTGAGGTGCTTACCCATGAGTATTTGGAACATTCCAGAACATTCTATTTTGAGCATTTGCAAAGTTTCAAAAAACTTTCTATTTTTAGACTGAAACTTTCTATTTTTAGACTGAGGTGCTTACCCATGAGCACCTGGAACATTCAAGAACATTCTATTTTGAGCATTTGCAAAGTTTCAAAAAACTTCTATTTTTAGACTGAAACTTTCTATTTTTAGACTGAGGTGCTTACCCATGGGCACCTGGAACAATCTAGAACATTCCAAGAGATTCTAGAACATTCTAGAACATCCTAGAGTATCCTTGAATTAATTAGGCCCCAGCCTTAACTATGCATGGAGTTCTTATTATTTTAAGAAAAGACTGGTTGGTCTAGTGGTAAGGGTGGGGGGTTTGGGGGGCAATGTCCAGGGTTCGAGTCCCTGGTAAACCAAAAAAATTTTGTCCACCAAACTTGGGAGCTTTTGAGAGGCCAAGGCCCACCGACGGCCGAGATCAAGCCACGTGGCGCATCCTCCACCGTCGGATGGACGTGGAAGACAGACAGACTCACTCACAGACTCACTCACCGACGGACGGTATTTCTTTATTATATTAGATTGGTATTGTGCAAGCCCAAAAACATGATGAATACATCTCCGAGAACAACAAAGAAGGCCATGTAATCACAGAGCTTCACTACAACTTCTGTTTCCTCGGTATAAATTTATACGGCATCGTCAGTTGGAACTTCAACTAACTGCATGATTTTGTGGATGTATTACCATTTGTAACACCATATGATGCAAAAACAATAATTTTTCATTCAAGCAGTTTGTTCAACTGTCTCCCAATGTCTTTTAAGGTCAATTAGGATGTTTAGCCAAAATGGTTATGAAATAACAAATTTTTTGTCTTCTATAACAGCCAATATAAACATTCTAAGGGATAAGATACAAAAGCGTCTAATTTTTTCATATGAGTTTGCCCCATAATAAATCTTTGGCTTTCGTAGTGGTCCTTTTCCCCTCTAAAATGAGATATTTTTCTTTGTTGTTCTTCTCCTTAATGTTAAGTTTTCCTAAAATGTCTGTTTTCATGAGCAGTTTTATAAATATTTAGACACAAGATAGTAAAAGAGTCCTTTTTAGGGGTATTTTAGAATTTTGTAAATTTTTAGAAGGAATCTTTCAAACGCACTTCTTAAATAAGTGCGTTTCATTTTAAACCTTGTTATGTACTCAGGTTTTATCTGAGAGCCTCACTTGGCCACGTTCCCTTCACTCTTTGTACATACTGTTTGTCTTGTTCTTGTTTTGTGATCATGAGCATGGCAGCTTTGTAGCATTCGGCAGTCATAGACTGCTGCTACAGGGTGCATGCCAAGAATTCACAATTAACAGTGGCGCCGTTATGCCGGATTCGCTCGTGATCACTTTCTTGAGCCTTGTTGTTTTGCTTTTGTTCTTGCTGCTCTTATTCTCCTCAGTTCTTGAATACTCCTTATATATTACTCTCAACCCTTCAAACCCCTTTATTTGGCCCAGCCAACTGTTGAAATGGTCCGGCTGGAGGCCCCTTTGTCAATCAATTCATTTGCAATTAGTCTTGTTATCAAAACAGTTTTCAAAACTCTGTTTTTCATGGTGCAGCAAGCGTAGTTTTATAGTAAAGGATTTTTGGAGTGGTGACAGCACTCCTCTCTGCTGAACAAGCTATCCTGAAAAGTTATCGAAAATATTCATGTGTTGATTTTGTATAAAGTTTCAGATTTTGATTTCTCCTCTGATTCTTATCAGGTAAAACCGTGCTTTTATTTGCACACATAAAACAACAAAATCGTCCCTTGAGCTGCACATCTTCATGAGTAAGCAGCTGTCAGATCTTCTCCATCTGCATCACCTACAACTGCAAGCACGCACTGTTCAAGAACAGTTCAAGTGAGCATCATCAAGAACGGGCAGCACGCTCAATGGGTCACCTGTAGTTCAATGGGTCACCTGTAGTTAACTCCCAAGTTACCATCTTGTGGTGTAATTGGGTCGCTGATTCCAGTACCCATTCCCGGCTCCCCCGGGTCGCGGGACCCCCTGGAATAATCTCCCCAGTTTCCATTCCCCATACATCTTTACTAGTTGCAATTTTCATACAAACTACTAATCTACTTACTATATAGCTATAACTATAAATTTTAGGTACATGTTAGGCTCCTTTCAAACTCTTCTTGCCTTATATTCTTTTGGAAATAATGGTCACATCTATGCTTTTTCGCCTAATAAACTTGCAATCTCTTGTCTTATTAATCATGTTTCTTACAAATCTATATTAGATAGTATCCAACTTGATGAGTTTGGGGACCACATGCCATCGTCCTCTTCGTTAGTTGCATTAATTGAATTGAAATGCACTTCTGATCACTTATGTGACGTCCCCTACTCATATACGGTGCCCCCACCGTATACAAACAGGAGTTCATCCCCCATACCAGCTCCATACTGATACAGGGCCCTCCACATATCACTGCAATCTTGATGAGTTCCAGTGGGAAGAATGAAGGGGTCATTTACCCTGTCTTCCTCAGGGCCTACCTAGCTGCGGAAGCGTAAACATACATATCAGTATACAACATCAACATCACATAACCATCTCGAAGGATGGCTCATCACATATCTGCATAGACAAAGATCAGTACATCACATATGGGATCCTACCCAAGGCTCAGACTCAAAGGGGATGACTGACGGCTTGGGTCTCCAGAGTTCATTGCAGATAGAATTCATGGCAATGGATTTGGCTGGCATAAGAACATGGCTTAGGGTAGTCCACTCCATCCGCCCCTCCTGTGCACACTTTGCAGAGTAGGTTGAAGAGTGTTGGGACCGGACTGTGGCCTGCCGGATGCATAGCCAAAGGGGCTACTCCTGGGTTGCATCTCCCCAGTTCTGATGGGGCAGATAGGGATCGCTCCCACCAGAGATCTCCATGCTGACTCAAGGTGACTAGAGGGCCACTGCCCTTATTCGACTTAACCCACTGGAAAGTGAACTCCACTCCACGGGTGTCGAGCCCATGCCTTACCCACACTCAGTGGCAAGCCATTAGACCTAGTCTACTGTGATCCCCGGTAGACCTTACACACCAGAGGGATCGATCAAGAGTCAGAACACGAACCTCCTTCTGAGCCAGTCTGGCCCCTTCACCCACAACCAGGTGTGGTTCTTGTACACAGGCCGAATACTAGTAATGCACTAAGGGGCTAGCTAGGAGCATCAACTACTAAGTTGTAGGTCTCTACCCCCCTTCTCAATGCAATGAGTCCACAGAGATCATCCATACATCAGTATCATCACAGAACTAAAGAATAATATCTAATCTACATCATAGAAGTTATGTTCTTTAGTTAGGGCTCGCTATCTAGGGTTCTATGTGGCTGCTATGGGCAATTCAATGGGCTAAACCTGCTAACTCTGTGCCCGGAAGGCGGATTAGGCTATTGAATTGACGAAATACCTGGTCCTTGGCTCGCTCCTCTTGCTCGGAATGCTTCCATGTCGCTGTCTTGCTTGGAGATGCGGTCGGAAAGGAAGTCTGACGAGCTGGGATGCTCAGGCAGATCTTGGGAGTCGGAATTGACTCTTGGAACGCGCGAAACGGAGCTCGGAAGATTCGTGGGCGAAAAAGGGAAAGTTAGGGTTTGGTTGCCTTACATAGGCTAGCAGTTAGGGTTAGGGTTTCCATGACCCTTGGTATGCCTCTTAATGGTTAGAGGTCTAAAGTGCGCACATTGATAAATGTGTGCACACTTGCAAGTTGCCCCCTAGGGCGCTACTTGCTTGGCTATACGTCGGCGTACATGTCAATCGGGATGGCGTGTACGCGTGACGAGGCAGTACAGTATACATCTTAGGACCGTATACTGTGCTGGAACGTCACATTCTCCCCACCTTAAAATGATGATGTCCGCAGCATCAAGGTTCTCCCCACCTTGGGATCTTCCTGTCCTGCACCCAACTTGATGCATACAATTATTATTATAGTTACACAGTTATTAGAGTTACTCTAAGGTAATGTTTAAGACATTACTGTACTATTTCATTATCCAGTTAACTTATCACTTCATAACTTAATCAACGGAAGGTAATTACTAACCTTACTTAATACAACATTTAAGTTTATCAAAGTTTATCAATTTTATACAAAATTTACACTTCCAAGGTACTCTTCATGCCTTGCAACACGTTATAACAAAATTCGTGTTGCAAGTCTTTGCACCTTGAAATCCTGCATTAATTTTACGATATCTATAATTACATATTTACTAGCTTACACAAGATTTAAGCAACTAGTTTCAATGGTAGAAATCACAACTACTCTAGAACTATCTATACAAGTGCTCGTGATGCGACTCCCCGTCGGTTCTTCGTTCTCATTGGCCTCCTGGATTCACACCACACTAGAATATTAATGTAAAGTTGGTTATAAGGGAACCACCCCATCTATCTACATGAATGCATGCCTAATCTCCCGGCGTAGGAAGAGGATGCTTCTTCCATCGTGGCCGTGGAGACAGCGTCCTATAATGCCTATATGACGCTCATGCCTACACCTTTAGTTGCCTGAGACGTGGAGGATAGGGTCCTTCCCGTATTTGGCCGTGAAGGATAGGGTCCTCCCCGTAGGCATTGCTTTCCTATCAATGCATTCCTGAATGACCTCTTATCTCTCGAGGTCGTCTACTTCCGTGGGACAGAAGTAGACTTTCCAAGCGGAACCGCGGTCATGCCTACATTGGCATTACACCACGTCCTAGAGATCACCGTAGTGCTCTCATCATCGGTAACAACGCATGCAACCCATACCTCATAGGTTGCATGCGTAGATTATACTTAACTATGCAAGCTATAAATCTACACAAATCGACATGCCTGAGCCAATTTTTGCTGGCTCCTTTAATTCATGTGATTAACATAATTACCCTAAGGTAATATTTATGAATTAACATTATTATAGTATCGGATACATTACTTCCGATAGTACAATTATATTTACTCTAAGCTTTGCAATATTTAACAACTTTTAGATCGCGATTATTTAAACAATAACCCTGATTTAGACCTATTGTTACATAGACAAGGTTTTTAATTATCATACACAAGAATTAGATGTGCTTCTTATTCTCTTCCTTGGGTCCTGCATTACCCCTGGAAGTATATCCCTAAGATGCACTTAAGTATATCTGAATTCTATTTTCTATTTATATTTATAAGGACCCGAGGTCATTTAGCTATCCTTGGAAGGAATTGCATCCTTGCGAAGGATTAATTAACATGCTACCTCACATTACCATTGTTATTTAACTTATTTCCATATGATACCTATACGTACAACAAATTCTATGCACTTATTAGGATCTATATTTAACTTGTCAATAAGACACATTAAAGCTTATTATACATGGGCACACCTTACCTAAGGCTAGGACGCATCCACCCATTGAGCCAGCGTGGAGTAATTTGGAGATGACTTGGTCGTTGCATTGCTCCCATAGTTTTGCTCCACTTCATTGGTGTAGTTAGCTACTACGTCAGTCTCGCACGTTGAAGGCCTCCTGAGCACTAAGGTATCTATCTATTTTACGCTCTATTCACTTCGGCCATTGCCGGAGTGAACTCTATTCTACGGGTCGGTCAATTCGATGCAAGTACGTTCAATCATAAGATTGAGTCCTCCCACTTTCTTCGAAAAGAAAATGGTCCTGCACCCCTTCAATGACGTTGTACACAACGTCATATCTATTCTCTCCCCTTAAGAGGTTATACGCCTCTTACTTAGCGCATTAATTTACTGGCCTTAGCTGACATATATAACCATCTAAGATGGATATACATATTATGTTATCATTTATTTCAATATAGTTATGGGTTACCTACTTAGTTAGAACGATTCTAAACCACAAGGTTTTGTCATCATGACAATTCCTTTTGTCTCAAAAGACTATTTGATTACTATAATTCTTATTTTAGATGTACCTTGCATGTACTATTCTTTTATATTCTAGAGATTCCCCCTTTCTTAGTTATTTAAACTCTTGGAATATTCCTACCAATCGAATTGATGCCATCGTAACAAGTTGGTCGGACTTGCTAGATTACTTCTTTTCTTTCGGTTGGATTATTCTTTTGGAGGTACTAGATTTATACATGGTCAACAATTATCCTAGTAATGATTCCTTCTTAGCGAGGTGATCAATCTCACCAAGTGGTTTCAATATGTTGGATGTCTGTTAACAATCGTGTATAATTTTAGTTACTCCTATGTGTTTCCTTCCCAATACTTGACGCTTAGCTCAATATTGGGGCAATCCTTTCGGCGAGAATATCTAAAAATGTCTTCTAATCCCAATATGGATGTTACCATCCCTACATTTAACCTACTAGGCCCCATGGCCTTAGATCCTCGAGCTTGCTAGAAGCTCATCCACTCGTTGCTTGCTTGAAGCAGCAAGGTAACGTTCTTCCGAGTCGCTCGATACTTCAGTCTGCTCTTTGATGTAGAGGCTGGAGGCTTTGATGGCGTAGTTGATCACTTGAATCTTCCATGCCGCTTTTCCAAAGCCTGAAGGTGGCACCGTTGAAAAAGGTCTTTCATCTTGAACTCTTTGTCTTGGCAGCTAAAGGACGACTCTGTATCCGATATTGTTTCTTCGACTCCATCGACGTCTCATACGTCAAGTCCTCTTGTCGTTATCGTGTTGCCCGAAGAGTGTTGACGATGTTGATTGCTTCACCCCTGCAAATTGCCTGACATCTCTTCCTTTGATCTGTTACGCTATGGGAGGGAAGGAATAACAAGGGAACTATATATGCAAAGCATATAACTTACATAATTACAATTACTACTAGAGCTATTAGGTCCCCCTTGTGCCTCCCTTCGAGTTGCACACCTACTCCTTGGCAATGTCATCGGTGTTCCTCCTGGTGCAATGGTGTTGACGATCTATATCCTTCTATTTGTACGTCAGCTCATACTCCGGGGTAACTTGTTGATATGCTTGGGCCCTCCGGTTTTTGTCGGCTATGGCACAACACGCTTTGCATCACATTCTAAATAAAGGTGTGCTGGTCGTTGATGCTTTGACATTTCGGTCTGCTTCCTGATCCTGTTCTTGGGCTGTAATTGTTCCTCCTTCATGATACTTGAAGCTATTTGGAGGCATCTCTTGAGGCTGTGCGCAATTCCTTTGGCTATACTCCTCTGGAGTTGTTCTCTTCTGCAGTTGTTCTTTGAATCGTCGATCCTTGGGTTCACCAAGTTGCATGCAAGTCCGCGTGCAAGTCATCGGCTCGGCTCGCCTAGTTGCTTCTCCATCGAGCTTCCAATCTTACTTGTTTGATCCCCTCGATCACATGGCTTGGACGTTGTCACGTTCCACAGTGCTATGCCGTCTTCTTGTCTTGAGGTACCTTCTGGTGGTTTTAATTGTGCTCGTCAGTCACTACAAGAGAATAAGCAATCTAAGTCATTAGTTTCATCATTTATTTGCTTAAAATTGGGCTTTTGCATTTTTTAGATTTTGATACAATAAGTGACGGTAGCTGTTGATGAAATCGCATCATCTATATCGTCACTTGTAGCGTCACCAATAACAACAGTTGTAGTATCATATTTTATAGCATTGTAGTGGCATAATAGTATCATCTGTAGCATCATCTATAGCTGCAGTTATAATATCATGCATTTTGTCATTGTGATGCTATAATAGTGTCAGCTATAGGATCACATGATTGCTATAATTAAATCATTCATAATGTCACCACGAGTGCTATAATAGTGTCAGCTATAGCATCACCTAGATTGCTATAATTAAATGACTCATAATGTCAATATGAGTGTCATTCTTTGTATCATCCTTTCTAAGATGATTAGTATCAGATGTAGCATCATTTGACAATGCCACATATATTACCACGTGGAGGTTATGATTGTATCATTATTAACGTCAAAATATAATATCACTTATTGTTACAAGTTAGACGTAATTATATCAAATATAATTTCACGTTTTCCACCAACGATACCATATACAAGGTCAATTTTATCTTGGCAACTTATAGTGTCAATCACAATATCATAAGTCACATATAATCGCCTCATTTTCATAATTGTTGTATCTGGACCATTTATCCAAGAAAATATTCCAAAAGATACACCATATCCTCAAAGCGTAGCCGTCGACTCAAAAAGAAGATAGGATCAAACCAGCTTTTTCACAGTCACCCTAAAGATTTTACGGGTATGGTGATTTTAAAGGCATTGTACCAAGGTCACTGATGAAGTCAAGCAAAGGAAAAGATAATAGCAGTACAAATATTTGTAATATTTATATACCAGATGTGAGGGAGTGTGTCCCATTCCATTACATAAGAGGCATAACATTACATAAACTCCATATAGTCTAGAGTTGCAAGATTGAAAGTAGATTGAAAATAGATGCTTTTAATAACAATGTACTGCCATTGTGAGATGAGTTACAGTAGAACAAATAATGACAGCTGGTGCTATATGATTAACACTACGTTTAACCCATTCCTCAAAGCCGCTAACTCATCTTCTGGCTTTACAGTTTTTGCCTGAGCTGCAGGTTCCATTCATCGTCTGTGATGACTACTTCACACGACAAAAAAACAATTAAAGAATTCTTACACGATTCCACCACAACTTGGAAGACTCTAGAAGTAGATCTGCGGTAGTAGTAGCTATTGTCAACAAAATCCATTTCCAAGTACAAGCGAATAATTATTTTGGTGGCAAAAATAGGAGCCAAAGCTGGAGGATACATTACGACTTTAAGCATGACCATTAATGATATCCGTGGATGACACCACGGAAGCATGGATAAGGATGAACAAAGCATGATTAAACTATCAATGTTATCGATAGCAAGATTAAGACAAACCTATAACCATATGTTTTGGAGGCAAGTTCATTGCCCACATAGCAAGATAGAATTGTCAACCAAAATTCTTAGCTAATAAGCGCACATTATTTTTTAAAATATCAATTACTACATATATCAACTTTGGAAGAGCAGCTTTTAACTGACTATTGGCTTTCTCAACGGGATATCGCTTCACCGACCCCTCAACCTATCGGATAAACAATACACCGCGTTGAATTACATGCGAGGCAATGTGATGCATGAGTAACCACTTTCGAAATTAATATTCAAAATTTGATTCCGGTTACAATCCGCGGTATATCTTATTCAATGAATTAATTCTCCTTTGAATAGCTCTGTAAAGAAATATGGGCGGACAAGGACTTCAACAAAACCGCCAATCTCGGTAGCTTCCACGGCTGCTCACACCTCTTAGACACCAACGATTTTCTTGAACTGTTTTAGTACATCCACACAAAAAGAAAATCAAGACTTACGAGAACTTCGGTCCTGTTTCGATGCAAAAGCGATCTCGGCTCCAAGAGACCCGACAATCAAGAGCTGCGCCAATCGACTTGTTTAAGCTGTTCTGTCCGGATTTGCCGGTGAAGGCAATTCTTTGTCGCGGCGATTTCCCGGACTCGATTCGGCTGCCCTAACAACTTGCCCTAATTTTATTTTTACACACATTATATAACATTTTTTATCTTACATAAACGAATTAACAACATAGAAATTGGGTCTCAATTTTTTTCGTTTGATATGCCAGGCATCTCCATACAATGACGTTCTAATTATGCAGTAGATTTACACACTTGAAAAAAATAAGACAAGCTTTATTTACACACTTGCCAAAAATAAGACAGTTGCCATATTTGAAGAGAGGTTGAATTCTAGTTGCGTCTGCCATATATGGACTTCTTGTATCTAGTAGTATTTGTGGTGTATTTATAGCTTTAGACCTGTGTTAATACCCTGTCTGATATCCTTGCTTTGCTTTTACGACATCTTTTACCATCATCGTTGTACCCTTTATATGTTTTCCCTTGCAACTAACATATCCTCTCCTTGTAATGCATATGAAGTGCACTTTCTCACCCTTGTTCACGTTCTTCACAATTCTTTATAGCTGGCAGATAGTTTTGCTTGACCATTATACCTCTAATGAGTTGGTGCTAACCATAGCTCTCGAGATTTGTTGGAGACTTGGTTGTATTATAATGTTTTACTAAAGATGCTATCGTTAGGAAATTATATTGATTTTGTGGAGATTACCATCTAGGTGTCATTTCTGTTGCATTGTATCCTTCTTTTAAACATTTATCATGCACCCCTTATATTGATTTTGTGGAGATTACCAGCTAGGTGTCATTTCTGTTGCATTGTATCCTTCTTCTAAACACTTTATCATGCACCCCTGTTCTTTGCATAGTCTTGGTGATCCCACCAATTAGCCTAGCCTTATCTCCTTTTTGCCTATCCTATTTTTTCTAACCATATCATCATTTTTCATTTTAGTCTTTCATCCCTTTGTGCCTCAACATTTGTTTGCTAGCAATAGTCTGCCACTACCTGAGAGAGCACGTGCCAAGGTTGTTTTCAATATTAGAAGCTAGAAGCTTTGGATTTGCATCGGATGTTTCTTTTTCCATATGCACCATTTGGCCATAACCTAACTTCCTTAAATAATATTTTTCATTTGTCTATCTATCTAGCTTGTCGTACCTCTAGTTGAATATCACCTTATCTTGTTTGGTTTGTTTATCTTTAATCTGCAGTTTTACCGCATTTTCATATGGTCATGTGGGTCTTATGCCTAAAGTGTGTAGTTTGAGCGTTTGGATTTAAAAATAATTATGAATGTCTAAGCGTTAGATAGTTTGTGTTGCAGCTATGGTGTTATTAGTCTTTGTATAGAACCATTTTGAATTGGATATGTTGGTATTGTTGAGACATCTGTCATTCCTACCATATTCTTGAATGTTTGAGAATTTCTCTATAGAACGCTATTTACAATTAACATTATTTAACTCAATGTAGCTAGTTCCGTTTTACCTCTTGTGTGACCTCTCATATGCTTATTGTTTACAATGTTCTTATGCTTTGTTTGTAAGTTGTATCTCCTCTATTTATGTGCAACAATCACTGTAAAAGAAAGAAAATATTACTCTGATAGCATCATGTGCTAGCACTGACATAATATTGTCAATAGGTGATACTATAGATGAAACTATGGTTGATACTGTAACTGGCATAAACCATAACACTTATATTGTCATTAATACCATAAGAGTAATAAATGATGGTAAAGTTGATGCAATATGTGATATTATTCATGACGCTATTAGTAACACATATATTGTCATTAATTAATACTGATATAATTGCTGACGAAATTTATGACGATGCTGATGATGCTATAAACGATAGAATCTCGTCATTGGTAGTGTCATTGTACCTTGAATATCATTATTTATATCACTTGATAGTTTTTGAAATTTTAGGTGATATTAAAGTGATGAAAAATGGCTATCCTCTTGTAGTGAGTCTTGATCCTCCTGTTGCCTCTAGGGAGCTCGTGGAAGAAGTCGGTTGCTAGCACTTCTCCAGCTTTCAGTTCCTGACCTTTGCCCCTCTATGCATGTCGGTCTCTCTGTCAAGTAAAGCATCATGGCTCTCCTCCTGCTTTGGCTATATTGTGGGATGATGGATCCTTATATCCGCCAGCTTGGCCGTTGAGTTGAAGAAGTACCGCCTTAGATATACTCTTGTGGTTGAATAGCCCGGCTATTATCTTGAACTCTCTTTTTCTTAGAAGGTGCTTCAGTTGCTATCCTTGTCGTTAAGGTGTCAATGCTTCTACCTCCGGGCATTTGATGTGCCCACATGTCGGAGATATGATGAAGCTTCTTCTCTTCTAATTACTAGTAGGGTTTTATCACCTAGTTGTTGAAGGCATATCTCCCTCGTCGGTGCCTTTAAGTAAAGTGCATCTCCATCTAATACCGCGTGTCATAGCGCATCACCCTATATTATGGTGGTCGAGGATGTTGCCTTCTTAGTTGGCTCGTTGATGTGGTGGTTCCTCCTTCTATTGTTGAGGCCACTTTCGTGTCATAAGTTAGATCAAGTGTTGCGCTGCGACAAGAGGTAGTGTTAGCATACGGCGATGTCACAGTGCGTGCCCGATGATCTTGACATGACCGGTGTTGTCTCTTATTCTGACATTGGGTGGGCCGAGTGGTCTTCTACTTGAGGGCACTTCCGAAGTGTTTGGAGTCGAAGGTTTGCTTGGGCTCAGTCGTTTCTCCCCCATTACTTGCTCTTCCATTTTGATCTTGGGCTATAGTTGTGCTTCCTTGCTTCCTCATTTGGTAGTCGAGTGAGGGAGCTTAGGATCTAAGCGCTAAATCAAACCCAAACATGACTCTAAACTTATGTTTCTCCACTATATCTGTGAGCATTGAGATATACAATGGACATATATGCATTTACATTGGGATTTTAATTCATCCACTTTTCCAAAACAATTCACGAAGATCTACTTAAATGTTTATACTCCTTTAGGGTTTCCCTCCTCCTAAAGTGTTTGATTCTTCGGTTTTCTTTTCTCCTTCGTTCGGTTGACTCGAGTTCCTTTGAGATCTTTGCTACTATTGTTGAGCTTCATATGCGATCCCAGCTCATCACCCCAAGTTCGCGAAGAGTGTTCATCGATGTGATCCCTTGAAAAGATGCTCCTCCTTAATGTGTATGTCCGTAAGTAAGGAATCTTGGTGACCGCTCAACGCCCCTACATGCGGTGTGTCGTTGCAAGATTGCCGGGTAATCGGTGCCATTGATAAGCTTGAGTAGGGTCACCCGGCTGTTGCGATCGGGCATTCTTGAATGTCTTCCGGCTCTCGAGATGTCGTGGTCGGTAGTAGGCGTGCATTGTCATTCCTCCGCGGGTTGAATTTCGAGTGCAACTCCCGTTGCTTGGGCTTTGCTTCATTCGAGGTGCCTCTCTCCACGTGCTGGAAGTGTGGTCATCTCCATTGCCCCTACCATGGCTCCTTAAATTAGCCTCTGCGTGATTTGTACCTGCCGGCTAGGAGTGCGTCTCCTCCGATCCTTAGGTCCTATCCATTCGAGTCTCACACTCCTTGGGCGTGGTAAGGTCGTCCCTTCCTTTGGTTTCTAGGTGTTTTAAGGTCGAATTCTTGTTCGCCGGAATATTCTCCTCCTTGATATTGCCCTAATGCTGATATAGGCCTTCAAGTGGGAGCGTTCCACGATATCGTCTCCTCCCCTCATGGTCTCCTACTTTTTGGAACCAATGAAAGTTCCCTTTGGTGCAAAGGGAGCTGGAAGCTTCGTCGGTCAACCTTAGGTGCTTTGTGGTTGCCTAGCTTGTTTGCTCCTTTTGTTGGCGTTGCATGACATTAAGCGGAGGCTCTTTGGGCAGTAAGGTCATGGTTGTATTCCCTCCGTTTTCTATACGCTCCTGTGTCGCCATGACTTCTCTCCTCGACGGAAGGTTATGCCCTCTGGCCCTAGCTCATGATGCTAACGCGGCATCCATGTCTAACGTCTTCTGCATCACCGTATTTTTTTCGCCTTGCATTCTTCCATTTGAAACTCATGTGTGTCGAGTTGGTGAAGGCTTCGAGATCCTCTTTCTGATGTGACCTCGTGGACGTGGTAGTCGCGAGGTTGACATCTAGAAAATTCTTGATGCCATTGGTTACCAAATATTCTTCCCATTTGATGAAGATTGATGATAGGCCGGTGGTGTCCTGTTCTACTCGTTTGTCGGTTGAGGTGTTTGTCGTTGTGCTTCCCTCTCTTGGAGTGCAGCGCGGTCTCCTCTTCTTATCAATGCGTACATGGCCGGGACCTTGATGTCTTCAAGAAGTTGCGCCTCTAGCTCTTCTGTGGCTCTGGCCCTGTACTTCGAAAGCAACGCTCGTATTTTCTAGAGTCTAAGGGTCCACTTGAAGGGCTCTCCTACAACATTTTGGGCTCTATAAGCAAGCAAGATGGCTCGAGCAGCATTACTGGAGACATATCTATAATCTCCAAGTCTATGGACATTAGGACGTGTGGTATGGCATGAAATGAGGGTTGTTTTGCAAAACCTCCATGATGTTTGAGGCATACTCTAAGGTCCTAGCAAAGTTGGTTTGGGGGAGTCCAATCTCTACACATGGAGTGACTTGGACAGCTCTAGACTCTAGCTCCTTTCTAGGTATCCTGGCAATGGGGAGTGTCAATGTGGCGGCTGTATAAGTCAAACTCTATTAGAAGGACACAAAATTAGGTCAAGGTTTATGCCTTTGGCATGAGCAGAGGTGATGTATCAATAGTTGGACTTGGGTTGCTATGCTGAGGTCTAGATGACTATAACAAAGGGGTATTCTTGGGCACTTCTATCTAGGAGTAAGGCATCAGCTTTGAGCCGAGGGCAATACTTGCGAGGTACTAATGGGGTATGCTTCTATTTACAAATAAACCACAGTTTGGAAAAACAATTCAAGGGTTTGAGCAATTTTGATCATTTTGAGCTAGGGTTTGACATTTCTAGCCTAATTTGAGGTCATAAATGGATTCTAGGCTATCTAACGGTCCTATTGCAAGAAATTTCAGGCGATTTGGAGCTCTGTAGCTCAAGTTATGGAGGTTCAAAGTTTGGAGGTCTCACACATTGCGCCCAGACCAATAATGAAAGTTTCATTTTTGCTCCTGGCGCGACGTGTGAGACATTGACTCTAAATGGGTTAAACTTGTCCAATTTGGGTGATATAAGGGTCTAATTCTACTGGACTCATCAAGTTAGGCAGAATTAACCCCTTATTTGGTCGATTTGGAGCTATTTTGGGCACTTTTGGGCCATGGTCTCACACGTTGCGCCCAGACCAAAAATGAACTTTTCATTTTCGGTCATGGCACGATGTGTGAGACATCCTCTCAATTTTGCTCAAAGTGTCCATTTTAACTAAAACAAAAGCCAAAAATCAATAACTCAACTCAATTAAACAAGATTAGACATGTTACTTTGTCAAAAACTCTTTATACTAACAAAAACTTTCCATCATTTACAAAATTTTACTGTGGATCTCCCTTGATGTAGCTGGCAAGTTGCATGTCCTTCTTCATTAGTGTCACCCTCTTACATGATGAACTGCGGTACGTCGAATCTTCAAAATGCTGCACTAGTCTTTGCTCTGCTGCTTCTTGAACCTTGGTCTCCTGGTCTCGTTCTGCCCTCTCCTCTTCTTCTACCTCTCGCTCTATCTGCTCGTACACTTCTTGGGTCTAATATACAAATCTAACTAATTCTTACTTGCAAGCTGCCTGGGATTGGGTTAGGGCTCTGTTTCAGGTGAGATTGACTAATATGATTCTTTGCTTCATGTGTATCCTGGTGCTTGGCAGCTCTTGCTGGCGGTAAATACTACATTTGTGTGTGGCTTAGTTGGGTGTGGCTGATTTAGGCGGTTTGTGGATCTTCGGGGGGATTGACTGCGGCCTCTCTGATTCCTCGACTTCGGGTACAAGCTATTTCAAAGCTTTACGGTGTTCTGGGCGGTAGTAGCGGAAGTTGCCATTTGGCGGGACTTCTTGGGTGTTGTAGATGGTGATGGTGGGTTTGTGCAATGATAGAGTTAGGTTTTTCCGTGGAGTTTGTTGTGGAGTGTCGGTATATTTGTCTCTTTGGGGCAGTTCTCCTTCCTCCTCACTTGCTTTGTAACATTACCATTCTTTTTAATATATTGATGACACAGTTCTTCAAAAAAAAAAAAAAAAAACAAGTTGGTTCAAAAATTTAATCATCGAATTTCAGAATTTGCCTTTCACGTAATCCTTGCAAAAAGCGTGATGCACAAATCTCTAAATTGTGGGATTTCCTAAAGATGCTTGCCAAATTACGTGTTTAGGGTGCGAAGAGCCAAAGATGTGGTGAGGAGATGTGAAAAGATGAGAAAAGGGTGCAAATGTGAGGGTATGAGGTGATATATGAATGTAGGTGTATGGACCGGATGTTTTTTACGAACAAAGTAGTGAAAATGATTGAAGAAAAAACTTGGGGATGCAGTCAAACTTCCTTTGAATGCAGATGAATTTCTTGAACAAATTCTGGCAGAATAGCTATCAATTTAGCTAAATCTAGATAATATCAGATAACTTGAATTGATTTCAACTCATTTGTTGATAAAGATTGATGGGGAATTAAATTGCAAAGTTAGCGAAATGGATACACTTGCGTAAAAATGGAAAACCCTAATTTTTTGAAAAAACTCGAAAATCGATTGAAGAAAGGGGAAACACCATGAATTGCTCAAGAAAACTTTTCTCAGATTATCTTATGAACATAATACAATTTGTCGAGTAATCCATTCGATCACTCTGAAATAGAATTTGTATCAGAACTTCAAGAATCTTGGCTTTCAAGAACAAGGGCGGGTTTCTAATCAAAAATCTCCTCTCCTCCTGTGGAATACGGCTCGGATCGTCTTTATAGACTGTGGTCGAGGTAGTTAGAGCTCCAATTTATGCAAGATATGGCTCTGAACTCTTTTTTCCCAAAAATAGGCAATGTTACGTTTCTTGGCATGATCTCCATTAATTGCATCTTTTTCATGATTCGATTGGTTCCGTAAGTCGGTTATGATCGCGAATCGCTCGCATCACTTAAATTTGGCGGAAGAAGAATCATAGAACCCTAATGGATCTTGGCGGAATTTTTCTTCAATGGATATATCCCACGGGTAGAAATCGAAAAAGTCAGCCAGGGATATATAGCCCGATCCACGAAACTTTCAAATTAACGTGTCTTGCCCACGTGGGATTCGGTACCTCCACCCAGCCCCCACACGGGTGAGCCACGTGGAGGGGTGATTGGTGGAAAGGAATCTAGGTCAGGGGGGGGTAGAATAGGACAATTTTTATATTTTTTTCAAAGGGCACGATTCCCAAGAAGTGGAATTTAAAGGTCTATATAAGGTCTTTTTTTGAAATTTTTTGTGCCGGTGGCATATTTTCATTGGGGCTATAAGATGATGTGGTCAAGTTTTGGAAAATGGCACTTTGATTTTTGGCTAAAAGGGTGAATCAATGGTGACTTGGGCAATGGAGGGTGACATGATGAAATGATGACTTGGCATAGTGAAGGATGATGTGGCAAAGTCAAACATGGCTTTTTGCCTAAGTGGAATTTCTTCGATTTCAAATGCCCCTTGATATTTTTGATGAGGTGGCATGATTTTGGCCCAAGTGGCAAAGATATAACCAAAGTTGGATGACAAAGCATTTTTGAGCAAGGTGGCCATCCTAGGTGGCATTTTGACTTTTGATGACGTGGCAAGGGTATTTTTTTAGAAAGTGTGCCTTTTGGCTTTCCATTTTGACTTTCACTTGACTTTTGACATCTTTGGCACTTTGGGATGATGACTAGGATGCCACTTGGCAAAGGTATAGATTTTTGGCATTTTTGGATTTTTAGGCATCTTTAGAAGCATATTTGGCTAGCTTGATAGGGGAAATTCAAGAAAAAATAGGAGATGGGCTCAAAAATTTGGGAAAAAATCAAGGATGGCTAGTTTTGTCTAGAGGATTTGGCGGGGGTACTCACCTGGCCTAGATTCTCTTTCAGCCTGATACTTTTACCCATTAATAGCTCCTCCAATACTTAGAATTTTCTTCATATCTTCATTTCTTCTTCATGTTGCCACTTCAAGGGCAACATCTTTTATAAAAGAAAAAATGGCTGGTCCCCAGCCTTGAAACCCGGTAAAAACTTCTCGACATCCCCGGATCACGAATTATCCTCGTTCTGAAATATCGGAGCTTCTTAGAATCTGACATAAAAAGCTCACGAAAAGTGCAAATATATGAGAGTGAATGCCAAATCAATGCATATCCTGTTCCTGAGATAATATAAGGTTTTTCTTGAGGTCTTCATGAATGGAAAATGGTGCGAAATAGGAAACCGGATAGAACTATATGTACTTCACATTTTTGGTGATGAATTACGCAACTTTGAACACAAAGACAACTTTTGGACATTTGTAACTTGTAGGGTCTGCTACCATGTTCTTTTGACTTCCCATAAGTGTTGAAACTTGGGGGGAACGTCCAAAATCTGCTTCAATGATCTTGTGAATAAAACTTGATACTTTTGGGATTTCAGCTACCCATTCTTGTAGGAGTCTTGGATGAAGCTAGAATGTTATGGAAAGGTGCGAGACACATTCTAGAAGATGTAATGGTCCCCGCAAATTTGCCCAAAAGAAAAAAAATGGTGGTGGTATAAAGGCTGGCTAGTGGGTAAAGGATGATCCACGCAAATGACATGAAATAGAGAGTTAGAGGTCGCTTTTTATGATGCACAGGGATGAATAGCAGCCTGTAGGTGATGAATAAAAGTATGAGCAAGGCTTATATGAATGGGAGGCCAATAAATGAGAAATGAATGGTATGGAAGACTAGGATGGTCCTGCAAATGACATGATGACTCAGGTTAGTACTTCAATCCCGGTATTCATCACGAGATGTTCGACAACTGCTTCATGATGATTTTGAGTTCCTGCATGTGAGCACAACTTTAGGAGGCAATGGTTTTTCTGGCTGGCTTCAAACAGAACAACTAATGAACCTGCAAATGACAATGTTAAAGATCAAAACACATACTTTTTCTTTTCAGCTTTTCTTCTTTTTATTGTTTTCTCCCCATAGTGTCAGCTAATCATATCTAGAACAATTTCAACTACTTCAACCTTTTTTAGACTACCTACAACTATACTAACTAGCATTAGCTAGTTTAGATCCAATAAGCTTTCAAGTGCTGTGCATTGAGAGGATTTGGCAAAATTCTCTCAGACTCTAACTCTTGTAAGTAATATGAGTTTACTCCAGCATGTGAAGAAATGACAAATGGACCTTCCCAATTTGCAGAAAACTTACCTAGAGTGGGATCTTTGTTTCTAGCTAACTTAAGCACCAAATCACCAACCTGATAGTTGACTTCTACTGCTTGTTTGTCAAATTTCTTCTTGATTTTCATCTTGTGATCTGTTATCACCTGTAGAGTCTCATCTCTGAGTTCCTCAAAGGGCTAGCATCCGCGCAACCTCGCACCGAGATAGCATCCTCTTCACTTTTGACTTGTATTTGCATCATCCTTGGCGAAAAGTACACCGCAACTCAAAGGGTAGAATGACGCTAGTACCATATACAATAGAGGCAGGAGTGTTTTTTATAGCCACTTTATAAGTGGTTCTGTAGGACCAGAGGGCATAGATCAACTTTGTATGCCAGCTTCTTGGAAACCTATCTACTGTCTTCTTCATAATGGATATCAGAGTCTTATTGGTGGATTCTGCCTGGCCATTTCCCTGAGGGTAGTAAGCAGAACTTTTTGTATGTCTTATCTCAAGCAATTGGGTAAGCTTGTCTATTACTTCATTCACAAAAGGCGTTCCTCCTGTCGGGAAACAATCTTCAATGGTACTCAAACCTAGCACATATATTAGACAAGAGGGAAACTTGCTGTGGTATCTGCATTAGCACTTGTTAATGGAGTTGCTTCAGCCCATTTAGTGAAAAGAAGTCTGTGAGCAACTAGGATGTATTCATGTGCAGCGAGGAAGATGGGTGTATGGGACCAACAAAATCCAATCCCCAAACAAGAAATGGGCGGGGGCCACAATAGGTGAAAGGGGGTACCTTGGCGTTTGTTTGGCATGCTTTTGACAAATCGAACAACTCTGCGATACCTTTGACATCATGATGAAGTGTAGGCCAATAGTATCGAACTTAAATTTTTCTTGGTATGGGCATCCATAGAATAATGTCCACCAAAGAGAGGTCATGAGCATGTCTTAGAGCTTGTACTGTTCTTCTTGACCAAGCACCTCAACAAAATCTGTGAAGGCATCTTTCTACATAAAATGTCCTCAACCAAAGACATATGTTAGACATCTTTTCCTAAACTTAACTTTCTCAGATGGTGAAAATGTGGCAGGGACCTCTTGATGTCTTAGATAATTGACAATGGGTTGCATCCAAGACCTGGCTTCTCCAACTAAATGGCATACTTCTTCTTCTGTTTGATCCTCTTCAGAGGTCAAATCATATTTGTAGAAGGCATAGGGTATGAAACTACTCGGGATCCTTTTTCGCTTTGACAAGATGGACTTCAATGGCAAAGTCTTGAAGCATGGCAAGCCCACTTATAGAACTTGGTCTTCGTGGCTTGTTTACCATACAACATTGGAAGAGGATTGACCTTCATATAGACTTGAATCTTTGGAGCTTGCATCAGAAGATGGGGAAATTTAGTGGTCAAAAATATTAGGGCAGCAGCAGACTTCTCTAGGACTGGGTAATTCACCTCTGGTGTCGACCAATTTGCTTTCCTGCATAATTTAGTACCCTTTTGTTCTGAAATAAGGCTAATCCTACAGCAAATGATGTAATCATATATAAACTTGGAAATCTTCATTTGGTTTAGGGGCAAGAAGTGTTACCTTCTTGCTGAGCTCTTCTTTGATCAATTCAAATGCCCTTTGGCAATCTTCATTCCACTCAACTGGAACTTTTTGACTTGTATTTTTAGATACATACCCTACTTTGGTGAGCTTGGTGATAGGTCTCAAAATGTGAGAGAAGTTTGGGATGTAGATCCTCAAGCCTTGAAGTGTACCAACAAAACCTTTGATCTGCTTCAATGTTTTAGGTACTGGGAGGTCGAGAACTACTGTCAGCTTGTCTGCAGCAATCTGAACTCCTTCTTCTGATATCTGATGGCCTAACAAAGACACCTTTGTCGGGTCAAAACAAACACTTCTTTGGATTTAAGTTCACACCACTTGGATCTGCACAAAGAAAACATATTAGAGATTGTTTTGAGATGATCTTCCAAAGAGGTGGCGAGTCAAATCATCCAGAAAGGCCACGAAATCTTGGGGAGATAATGACTCAAAATATTGTTCATTGCCCTCTGAAAGGTTGCGGGGGGCATTTTTCAAGCCAAATGGCATTCTTAGCATCATATAAGTTCCCCAAGGTGTAATGAAGGCAGTTTTTTCGTGACAAAGGATCAACTTCTATTTGGTTGAAACCGAGAAGCCATCCATAAGAGAATAGACTTCTTTTCCACTCATGGTATGCAAAACTTCTTCTAGAAACGGTGGGGATAGCAGTCTTTGATTGTAACCTTATTGATATCTCTATAATCAATACAAATTCTAATTTGGCCACTTCTCTTCTTGATGGCACAATGCAAGACAACCACTCGAGTTTCAATGTCTCACATATCAGCTTAGAACTCTCCATAGTTTTAATTCTTCATAGATAAGTGGCGAAGCAAGGCCGAATTTATCCTCCTTAATTTACGTTGAACAGGATCGAGCCATCTTTTACTTTTATTTCAAATTTTGCTTTAGAGGGGAATTCCTTTTAGTTCGAGTAATCCCAAGCAAAGACATCGAGAATTCTTGACACAAACATAGGAAATGAGTTAAAGCAAGGCTCGGGGAGCCTTTGGACCAACTTTCGGGGTTCTAGTTTGGCCATTCTTTTTGGATACAAATGACTTGCTCTCTGCTTTGCCTCCTCTATCCCTATAGTTAGAATTGGACAAGTCCGTGAGAGGTTCAGCTCTTCTTCCCGAAAGGCTCCTTGACTAAAAAAAATCCAATATGGTACCTTTAGCTAGTCTCATCTACTTCACTATTTAAATGCCTAGGGATATGCTCTATAGTCCGGCCTCAAATTTGTCTAATAGTCCCAAAACCTCTTGTTTAAGTTGTACTAACCTTGAATGCTTGGTTTGGTATACCTCTTGGACTTGATTGCACACGAGCTGAGAGTCTCCCTTTATATTCAGCTTCTTGATTCCCATCATGCAAGCTTCCTGGAGACCTGCAATCAAAGCTTGATACTCTGCCTCATTAGAGGTTATATTTTTGTGAATTCTTGCTGTTTTGGCCACTGTCAAAGCCTCTGGGCTTTTAATGATGGCGGCAAAGACGTTAGGCTCAACTTCCTGCTACAACTGCCATCAAAGAACAATGTATGAGTATGCTCATCAAGTTTTTGCTCTTCTTCTTCCAAAAGTGGATCTACATAGATGTTGTACACACCTACATCTTTATAGATCAGTGCATCATCAATTAAAAAGGCAAATTCTTCTTGGAGTTTACCTTCCTGGTTGTAGAGTGTGACTTCTTGCTTACCATCTGTTATTGTGCATTTACCTCCTCCCCAATCTGGCTTTGCAGAAACCACCTTGAGCCATTTTCTGCCCAAAAGAAGGTCATAGCTGCCAATCTGAGAAGGAAACTGTACTACAACAAAGTCCAGGGTCATCTTGATGCCCCTACATCCCGTCAAGACATCATTAACAACTCCTTTTGGTTGTACACTCTCATTAGCAAAAGATTTGAAATAATTGGTGCTTTGAGTGATTTTAACTCTAAAGAGTCCATAATATGTAAAGGCATGATATTTATACCTGAGCCTCCATCCAAGATGACTTTAGAGAGTGTTTTACCTTCTCGACTTGAGCTTCACATGAGAATATACCAGGGTCTTTCCCAACTCTAGAGATGTTGTGGACAGTAGGTTCTGAATTCTCCTCTATAAGTGTTTTGACACGCTCTCTATAGGAAGGTGCTATTCTTAACAAGGTCAAAACATCTAGGGTGACTCTAGTAGACTTCAACACCTGGTCAACTTCACCTAACACAGCCCGGGCTGTCATTTTGAGGTGGCGGCTCTGTAACCACGGAGAGGGCGGAGGAGCTATGCTATTTCTAGGCATGTTGGCTTCTTTGCGAGGTGCGGATCTTGGGCTATAGGGAGTACCGGCGGCCAAGACCTCTTCTTCTCTTCGAAGTTCATCACCTCCTTCTCTTTAATGTCGAGAAAAACATGAGAAGAGGATGCATCTACGGATCTTACCTTTATCTTTCAACATATACTCTTTGATCTTTTTGTCTTCATAATGGCCTGTTTCTTTACAATATGAACAAACAGGGCACTCCTTACCAGTGTGGCCCTTTCTATCACATCTAGGGCAAGGCTTGGACCAGCAATTACTTTCTGAATGGCCTGGCTTCTTACAGTAGGTACAATGCTTTCTACTTTGTGTAGAATCTGAAGACTTGAAGTCGGATGCCTCATCTCTGGGTGCTGGAGCCTTCTTGAGCTCAGAGAGTTGCTTGGTAACCTCCATAAGTGTCTCTGCAGTCCTGGCATGTTCAGTTGCAATTTTGAGGTTAGTAGCTTGCAACTTAGAAATCTCTTCTCTCATATCTTCTTCAAAAGAATTTTTCTTCTTCACTGTACACACAGGTTCATAGTTAGTCTCTAAATCATTGAAATAATCAAGATCAACATGCTCAAAAGTAGAAAATGCAGCCCTTAGCCTGCTGATCTCAATTGCTTTGGAAAATACCCTTGGTAATGTCTCAAAACGTTGTTGTTGATGTATCTTCATTAACTTCTTGTAAAATGGGAGGTCCTGAACTTCAAACCATGCAAGAAAGCAGTGATCAAATGCAAAGGAGGATTGTCAACACCCTTTGATTCACACTTTATCACATGCTCTCCAAATCTATCAACATAAGCTTCTATGCTTTCATCACTTCTAATAGAAAGAGAATGCAGTTCTTTGAAGCAAAGTTTTAGAGTCCATTCACCAAACCTATCAATGAATCTGCTCCTCATCTCTTCAAATGTGTGAACACCATAAATCTTCCTTTGAGTGTTAAACCATTTAGTAGCAAGATCATCAGATAAAGAAAGCTTGAACAATTCCAACTTAGTCATACCTCTAGGAGCATGATTTCTAAAATAATCATCAAATGAGTTTAGGAATACCTCAAGGGGTTTCTTTTTACGTCATAAAGGGGCTGTGAAGGAGGTGTCTCTAACTCGAAGATAGGGTCAGATAGTTGCCTAGAGGTGTCTTTCTTCTGCTTTGGCGCCAACCCGTGCTCCAAAGGCATATCTCCAGCGTGGCTAGGCTCTCCATCACCATCCATATCTCGTACCGGTCTTCCTTGGTTGCCCTCACCATGAGGGCTCTCAAGTTTTTGCAAGAGTTTTTAGAGAATCCGGTGGGACCTCCAAAGATGTTGCCTTTCACAGAATCCTTGCAAAACTGTGATGCACAAATCTCTAAATTGTGGGGATTTCCTAAAAGATGCTTGCCAAATTACTGTGTTTAGGGTCAGAGCCAAAAGATGTGGTGAGGAGATGTGAAAAGATGAGAAAAGGGGTGCAAATGTGAGGGTATGAGGTGATATATGAATGTAGGTGTATGACTGGGATGTTTTCTGCAACAAAGTAGTGAAAATGATTGAAGAAAAAACTTGGGGATGCAGTCAAACTTCCTTTGAATGCAGATGAATTTCTTGAACAAATTCTGGCAGAACAGCTATCAATTTAGCTAAATCTAGATAATATCAGATATCTTGAATTGATTTCAACTCATTTGTTGATAAAGATTGATGGGGAATTGTGCAAAGTTCGCCGAAAAATGGACCGGCACGTAAAAATGGAAAACCCTAATTTTTTTTGAAAAAACTTCGAAATCGATTGAAGAAAGGGGGAAACACCATGAATTGCTCAAGAAAAATCTTTTCTCGTTATCTTAGGAACATAATACAACTTTGTCCGGGTAATCCATTCGATCACTCTTGAAATAGAATTTGTATCGAACTTCAAGAATCTTGGCTTTCAAGAACAAGGGCGGGTTTCTGATCAAAAATCTCCTCTCCTCCTGTAGAATACGGCTCGGATCGTCTTTATAGACCTGTGTCAGGGTAGTTAGAGCTCCAATTTGTCTGCATATGGCTACGAACTCTTTTTTCCCAAAAATAGGCAATGTTACTGTTCTTGGCATGATCTCCATTAATTCTGCATCTTTTCATGATTCGATTGGTTCGAAGTCGGTTATGATCGGTGGAATCGCCTTTCTGCATCACTTAAATTGCGCGGAAATGAATCATAGAACCCTAATGGATCTTGGCAGAAATTTTCTTCAATGGATATATCCCACAGGCGAAATCGAAAAGTCAGCCGAGGGGATATATAGCCCGATCCACGCAAACTTTCAAATTAGCGTGTCTTGCCCACGTGGGATTCGGTACCTCCAACGCCCCCACACGCGGTGAGCCATGTGGAGGGGGTGATTGGCTGGAAAGGAATCTAGGTCGGGGTAGAATAGGACAATTTTTTATATTTTTTCAAAGGGCACGATTCCCAAGAAGTGGAATTTAAAGGTCTATATAAGGTCTTTTTGGAAATTTTTTTTGTGCGGGTGGCATATTTTCATTAGGGCTATAAGATGATGTGGTCAAGTTTTGGAAAATGGCATTTTGATTTTTTGGCTAAAAAGGGTGAATCAATGGTGACTGGGCAATGGAGGGTGACATGATGAAATGATGACTTGGCATAGTGAAGGATGATGTGGCAAAGTCAAACATGGCTTTTTGCCTAAGTGGAATTTCGAGATTTCAAATGCCCCTTGATATTTTTGATGAGGTGGCATGATTTTGGCCCAAGTGGCAAAGATATAACCAAAGTTGGATGACAAAGCATTTTTTGAGCAAGGTGGCCATCCTAGGTGGCATTTTGACTTTTGATGACGTGGCAAGGGTATTTTTTAGAAAGTGTGCCTTTTGGCTTTCCATTTTGACTTTCACTTGACTTTTGACATCTTTGGCACTTTGGGATGATGACCAGGATGCCACTTGGCAAAGGTATAGATTTTTTGGCATTTTTGGATTTTTAGGCATCTTTAGAAGCATATTTGGCTAGCGATAGGGGAAATTCAAGAAAAAATAGGAGATGGGCTCAAAAAATTTGGGAAAAATCAAGGATGGCTAGTTTTGGCTAGAGGATTTGGCAGGGGTACTCACCTGGCCTAGATTCTCTTTCAGCCTGATACTTTTCCTTAATAGCTCCTCCAATACTTAGAATTTTCTTCATATCTTCATTTCTTCTTCATGTTGCCACTTCAAGGGGCAACAAGAACTCTATTCTTCATGTATGTAAAGGGTTGAGACTATCAAAGCTTCTTCTTGTATGCTCAGCTTCAGGTGGCATGGCCTTGGTTCTTAACCCTTCTCAGGACTTCTCTAACAAGCCAAAAATTTTGCTCGTTATTTACCTAGATGCATGGCTCAAATTGCGCAAATGAGTTCTCATCTTACAATTAGTTGGCATTTGTTGTCAATCTAGAAAAGGAGGAGATTGCATGTCTATTAAGGCACTTACACTTTAGATGGCCTTGCACTTTGGTCTATTCTCAGATACACTCTTATGCATAGCAGATGGTTGTGCTCAACTGAGTCTATTTGTCTATGGAGGTTGTATTCATGTCTTTGCATTGTATTAGTTATTGTTTCCTAGTGTGATGAGTACAATTTGTTTTCTTTCAAAAAAAAAAAAAAACAAGCTTGATTTATGTCAACAAGTGATATGGAAGGCAATAACGATTCATTAAAGGCATGGAGAGCCTGGGCTAATTTCAAAGAAGATATTCACTTAGTCGTGGATAGATGTTGTTGGTATAATGATTCAAAAATGTCAGGCTAGATGTATCAATCCCTATTGTCCTTTCTATGCAACAAGGCAACCTAGATTTCCTATTATGTCCTTTTTAGTCTAGATTTGGACTAACAAATGAGCTAGGTGTATAGAGCATCATTTTCCAATGAAGTTCTAGCTAAATTTTCTCAAGTTATGTTGTAGTCCTTTCAAAATACCCAATTTAAGGTGTATAAGGACAAAACCCTATTGGATTTATAGGATCTTATGTTATAATCTCTTGCATATTTAAGTTGTGACGTTCCAGCACAGTATACGGTCCTAAGATGTATACTGTACTGCCTCGTCACGCGTACACGCCATCCCGATTGACGTGTACGCCGACGTATAGCCAAGCAAGTAGCGCCCTAGGGGGCAACTTGCAAGTGTGCACACATTTATCAATGTGCGCACTTTAGACCTCTAACCATTAAGAGGCATACCAAGGGTCATGGAAACCCTAACCCTAACTGCTAGCCTATGTAAGGCAACCGAACCCTAACTTTCCCTTTTTCGCCCACGAACCTTCCGAGCTCCGTTTTGCGCGTTCCAAGAGTCAATTCCGACTCCCAAGATCTGCCTGAGCGCCCCAGCTCGTCAGACTTCCTTTCCGACCGCATCTCCAAGCAAGACAACGACATGGAAGCATTTCGAGCAAGAGGAGCGAGCCAAGGACCAGGTATTTCGTCAATTCAATAGCCTAATCCGCCTTTCGGGCACAGAGTTAGCAGGTTTAGCCAATTGAATTTCCCATAGCAGCCACATAGAACCCTAGATAGCGAGCCCTAACTAAAGAACATAACTTCTATGATGTAGATTAGATATTATTCTTTAGTTCTGTGATGATACTGATGTATGGATGATCTCTGTGGACTCATTGCATTGGGAAGGGGGGTAGAGACCTATAGCTTAGTAGTTGATGCTCCTAGCTAGTCCCTTTAGTGCATTACTAGTATTCGGCCTGTGTACAAGAACCACACCTGGTTGTGGGTGAAGGGGCCAGACTGGCTCAGAAGGAGGTTCGTGTTCTGACTCTTGATCGATCCCTCTAGTGTGTAAGGCCTACCGGGGATCACAGTAGACTAGGTCTAACGGCTTGCCACTGAGTGTGGGTAAAGCATGGGCTCGACACCCGTGGAGTGGAGTTCACTTTCCAGTGGGTTAAGTCAAATAAGGGCAGTGGCCCTCTAGTCACCTTGAGTCAGCATGGAGATCTCTGGTGGGAGCGATCCCTACCTGCCCCATCGGAACTGGGGAGATGCAACCCAGGAGTAGCCTCTTTAGCTATGCATCCGGCGGGCTACAGTCCGGTCTCAATACTCTTCAACCTACTCTGCAAAGTGTGCACAGGAGGGGCGGATGGAGTGGACTACCCTAAGCCATGTTCTTATGCCAGCCAAATCCATTGCCATGAATTCTGTCTGCAATGAACTCTGGAGACCCAAGCCGTCAGTCATCCCCTTTGAGTCTGAGCCTTGGGTAGGATCCCATATGTGATGTACTGATCTTTGTCTATGCAGATATGTGATGAGCCATCCTTCGAGATGGTTATGTGATGTTGATGTTGTATACTGATATGTATGTTTATGCTTCCGCAGCTAGGTAGGCCCTGAGGAAGACAAGGTAAATGACCCCTTCATTCTTCCCACTGGAACTCATCAAGGTTGCAGTGATATGTGGAGGGCCATGTATCAGTATGGAGCTGGTATGGGGGATGAACTCCTGTTTGTATACGGTGCGGGCACCGTATATGAGTAGGGGATGTCACAGTGGTATCAGAGCAATGTTCTTGAAGACCAAGAGCAAAGCACTGACCATGCTCCCAGTAGTACTAACTTGATAGGATCCTCAAACCTCGAAAAATGGGAAAATGTTTCTCATTTTTTGTAGTATATGCTAAGCTAGTAACTGTTAGGCGAATTAGAACATAAAAAAGACTAAAAACAGTGAGACATTAGGCCATAAACACCTTAATACTTGATGAATTTTAATAAGGTAACATGCTGGGCATAAAACCAGACAATGCTCCACAGTCTCATGATGAAGGCCACAACAAGGGCAGAGAGGGCTCACACCCGGCCTAAACCGACTCACAAGGGCATTCACCCTGATACAGCGGTGCACCACCTGCCACAGAAGCACCCTAACCTTCGGTGGGGGAAGTGAGCTCCATGTCCACGTCCAAACCGAGTGCCATCGAGAACCCGGAAGCTGCAGAGACCATTTGCCTGAAGGGGGCAGTGTGTCATGAATAGTTAGCACCCGGTAAGAAGACCGCACAAAGCAAGAAGACACAACATCCGGATGAACCTTCCAAACCTGCACCACCACATCATCCTGAGGGACTATAGGTATGTGTAGCGGAATACTCCCCGCCACGTGTTCCCAGATAGCATGGTCCTTTGCCCTCGGTAAAACGAGCTCGAAAGAACTCCCACGACGCTAGCCGACCACCCCAATACCAATCCTCCAAAGGTGAGCAGAGCAGCTCGCCTCCAACGGCTGCTTCCCGTCATGCACATGGCGACCAAGGGCAAGTCTTGCTGAGGGGTAGAGGAACCCACAAGAAAGGAGAAGAGTGGTGATAAACTGAGGCATAATCTAGCTGGAAGAGCACACGCACATGATCCCAAGCCCGCAACACTCCTGTGAGAAAAGGGGATGCATGTGGGAAAGGCCAAAGGCCATACAACAGTGCCCAGGGCAACTCCACATGCACAGACGGCTTTTCAAACGCCACACAATGGCGAAGAGATCAACAACAACGCCGCTTTGGAGAAGATGCTCCATCCTGCAGAATGCTCCAAACAAACTTGGAGACCAACACCTTACTATGCAGCGCCAAATCCAGAATGGCCAAGCCCCCATCCTCCCGGGGGCGGAGACACTTCCACCAAGCCACTTTAACAACTGCCCCTTCATCATCCCCGCCCCACACAAAATTTTGAACAATCTTATCCAAAGCCTGTATCTTACCCTCAGGAGCTAGCATCGCGGTCTTCGTACACATGAGTGCTACAAAAATCTTGACTTGGCAATAGTGATCCCTACACGCCATGGACAACTTGCTACCCTTCCACCAATTGAGGTGTTTCTGCAACCCCCGCAAAATCTCATCCCACACCCTCCCATGGAAACATCCCTCCAAAGGGAATACCCAACAGCTTAGTACACACATTACCTGGAAGCACCTTCCAAGGGAATAGAGCCAAACAAGGGGGAGGCGGAGGCAGTTGGGCCCATAATGCAGAGCACTTACCCCAATTCAGAAGAATGCCTAAGGCCAAGGAGAAAGTATCCAACAAACCCTTCACATTCATAAATTCCTCTCTTCCGCCACCAAGAAGAGGAAAGTGTCATCGGCAACCGGTTAATAATCTGGCCACTACCATCCCCGCATCCAAAGCCCATCCACAACTCCCTCCTCCACCGCAGCCAAAAACAACTGAGACAGTGCCTCCGCGACAATGTCGTAAACAAAAACGGTTGCCAAAGGGCACCCACGGCGCACCCTCGCCTAAGGAGAAAAGGCGGAGGGTTCACACACACCACCGGTAGCCCGTGCTTGACCTATGAAGCTTCATGATCGCTTCTCAGAAAGCGTGGACCACAGCCCAACGCTAACATCATGGCGGAACATAAGAACTCCCAACGGACACTATCGTAAAAGCTTTGGCAAAGTCAAGCTTAAGATAGGCAATGCCTTGACCTGTGTTCTTTTTCCAATAAAGGCCCTCATAAGCTGCGGCAACATTAGTTAAAATGTTCCTCCTGGGACAAACCCTGTACACCTTACTAATGGAAGAAGTCAACACCGCTTCAACTTCTCTGCCGGGGCTTCGCAATAATCTTATACACAGAGGACAACAAGGAGATAGGCCTCCAATCATTAATAGTAGAAGGTTGCTTAACATTAGGAATCAAGGAAATACATGCGTATTCAAGATCCTATCCATTTGAGAAGAAGACAGCAACTCAAGATACACACAGTACACTCGACTCACCGGTAAGCACTCCCAATAAGTCCGAAGAACTCCACAGGGATGCCATCCAGCCCGTGACATTTATCCTTGGCCATGCACATACATGCCGCCAGCTAAATCCTCTCACGGAGAGCTCCTGCTCCAAGCTCTCCTGGTGGTGGCCCAGAATAGATACTAACCCCCCAAAACAAGCTCACACATCTCTCACGCTCATAGGGAAGAAGTCGCCCATTGCAAAAATCACGAGAAATGGGCATGCACATACCTCTGCAAATCAGCGGGATCCTCAAAGTCCGAGCCATCAGGCAAAGCAAGGGGCGCCATAGATCTTTTTATCGCCCGTACCCTAGCTGCTCCTGAAGAACACCGAACGAACTTGTGTCCCCCTCCTTCAACCAGGTAAGGGCTGCCTTCACACGTGCCTCCCGCGCTTTAACCTGCTCGAGCAACAATACTTTTGCAAAAACCTGCATTCTCCCTAATGCCATCGAGGCTTTGCGCCGAATCCTCTCCAACTCCTAATAGAGACCATGCAACTCCACGCCACCACGGCCAGCGCGGTCACCATACCAGACATACCCTTGAGGAGATGAAAAGGTATCAAGCCACAACTCACGGCGGGCGAGAAATCCGCATCGACTAGAAGCCGGGGTGTTCAAAGCGGAACACCATCCTAGAGGGCCGAGAGGCAACCGCACCCCGGCCGGACAAAACACGAGGGTAATGATCAGAAATGGAGGTAGGCAGAATGTTACTCCGCCAAAGAGGGGCACACCATCCAAAGTCGCATGGGGAAAGAATAACACCGGTCATGCCTAGCATGCATTTCGGCCCGCACCAATCTGCCTATTACAATAGGTGAAAGACAAGTCCCGGGGACCTCAACCAAGGCCAAATCCTGCAACAAAGCGAGACCACGCGGTCCCTCTCAAACCCATGCACAACACGGGTTCCGAGAACCCGAGCAATCCTCTACCGGCTCTACCATATTGAAGTCCCCTAACAACAACCAGCGACGCAACCCACCAAGGGCTCGCCAACTTATTCGGATGTGGCCCATAAAGCACCCCCTCACGAGAAGGCTGATTAGGGGCATAAACATTAACAATCCCCCACTCTTGCCCTCCCCTCCAACCACTTAATTATTGCCCACCCACCAAACACATGCTGGCTGCGATGCATTGACCGCACATCCATCCTCCAAGCAATAAGAGTACCCCCACTAGTCCACCCAGAAGAAGAAGCAATAGAGGCAAACTGCCTACCAACCATATTCATGAGCCTAGACATATCACCCCTGTGACACTTATGCTTCTGAATACAAACAATATCAGGACGCAACTGCCGAAGTGCCAAAGAAACATGGGCCCTCTTACTACTAGAGGACTGCACCCTCCGCACATTCCAACTAAGGATCGACCTATTCATCCCGGAGGAGAAGTGTCCAGCCCCACATGCCTACCTACCAGGCCATTAGCCCACTCCACAGAGTCATCATCTAGAGCCAGAGGATTAATCACAACAATGTGACCCACAGCCACTCTACGTGAGATTCCACTTCCAACACGTGTTGGAAGTCCCCCAGGCACCTCCATAGAGTCATGTCTCTACCTCCAACTGGGCTGCTCCAGCCACCTCATGCTCAACACATACCGCTACCGGGACATCCCCACCAGGATCACCAGCCCCTCCCACAGCCCTGTCCTCAGACCTAGCCACAACCAAATCCTCCCCGGACCCTCCCACAGCCACCACGTCCCCTAGCCCCAAATCATCCAATGGGCGGCCCGGCAGCAAGCTTTTAGCCCGGCCTCGTCCCCACACCACCTCCTCCCAACCACACCACCTTATCCAACTCCACTCATTTGCACCACGGAGGTCCTGGGGGACATGCGCCGTGCCTCGAAAGGAATCCGGGACCAATGAGCACGCGTTAACTAACACCAATTCAAAATTATTCAGCTTAATTCTTGAAACAAGCATAATCTGTTCTTGAAGAAATCCCATTTTCTGTCCATTGCAATCTTGGTCCAGGACGTTCTTGGCTTCTTCAATATGGCTTTGACAACCACGAAAAGGCCTATACGACATTCTGTGTGACGGATTAAAGGATCTGCAGACTTGCAGACTGGAAAACAACAAAACAAAATGCTAATGAAGGTATTTTTTCCTTACCTTGCTGCTGCATCTGCATATGTTTCTGATCTAAAATGTAATTCACAACCAGACTAGTAATCAATCTAATAGGTGCTTGATCTGGCAAACCTTCTTGCATTAAAATTTTAAGCGATTGAAGAGTAAAACCTGCAAGAAATAAACACAAGCATGATTCATAGAGTTAAACACATGTGCGACATTCACGATTTTATCTGCCAAATAATATTTTAAGATAGATAGATAGATAATAGTAGAAAGAATAGTATTTTAAGTTGGGGTTTGCAATTATTGGAGTGGCCTTCATCGTATGTATGGTGCGTGACCCTGAGACTTCTAACATGTGTTTGAGGTGCTTCTATTAATGCATGCTTGAAATTTTTTTAATCCTCATTTATCGTACAACTTCCAATTTCTAAGACAGAATAAATATATTTGCAGTTTGCAGTTTTCTGGAGCCACCTTCAACGTATGTTTCAAGTGTGTTGACCCACCAAACTTCTAACACGTGTTTGAGGTGGCTTGAAATTTGTAACCAATGCAACTTCCAGTCTCTAAGAAGGAATAACATTTGGATCGAAGTGCGTAGACATACCCAACTTCTAACAAGTGTTTGAGGTGTTTATTTCATGCTTGAAGTGCCTAGTGTTTGGATCCAGTAATAACTAGCATAAATAGGTGCATACATCCTAAATACATTCTGATGTTTTGTTTTGGGTGTTGGTTCTTTCAGGGTGTGAGATCAAATTGCCGCACAAGAATGGCTTGTCAGGTTAGGCAGATACAATAGGCCTTTTTGTTTATTTTTTTTAAATCAAAACAATATATCTTCTCTTCTTTGTCAATTCTTCAAACTAAGGTGGCTCAAGGACAAGATTTTTTGTACCATGATAAACTAACACCTCCAACACATGTTAGAGGTTAAAATGCTAAAGATTCACATGCCTCATATCTGTTCCGTATGGATGACAACATTTTTTGTTATAAGCTATTCAGTTCTTTACTCTTGTATTGTGCACATTCAAAACATGTTTGATGTTAGGTTTATTCCTATAATAGTGTGAGGTGTTCGAATATTTATCTCGTCATGATAAGCACACAGTAATCTTAGGGATTGACAAACTTGTGTGTCGTGTAGTTTTTATGTTGGTATCCATGTTTTGTAAATATAGGTTTTCCATTATGGTTGGTTATTTAGATAATGTGATTGCAATAACTTGATTTAACATTCAACACGTGTTTGCTAGATTCATTATATTTTGAGTTTCTATGCATTTTATACTTGCTTAAAAGTTTCACCTCTTCTTCAGGAGACACTAAATCTTGCAGATGGGATGAATGTCGTTTTGCTTGAAAATGATATTGAGGTGGCAAAAGGCACAATATTTACTATTGATCCAGATAGATTTTGCCACAATGAAAGGTTGGGCGAGAACAATGTGAGCATATCCCTAAAAAATGGCGATTCTATTGCAAAACCTGGACACTATTTATTGCATCCTTGCCCTAATTTATTGTATGCTGCCCAACCAACTCTTTACCCTAAGTCTGTCCCACGATTAGGTATCAAATGGGGATGCAATATTGTCATAAAAGTTCTATCTTGCTGGGAGAGAGGCCTTTTTTGCAAGAAATATTAGAAGGTACAAAATCAATATTGTATTGCAATGGCAAAGTTGTATGCCTGGGGCCACCAGTCACACCTGTTTAGGGCCTTGGTCGAGACGGTTCGTCTATATGGGGCAGTGTGGGGTCCAGTGATATCCCTCACCACCTGGAATGATCTCGAACAACTAAAAGCCTTCTTGGCACGAGCCCTTGGGGTAAAGTCCACAGTTCCATACCAGATCCTACTTCAGGAGATAGGTTTTCTACCCCTTCAACGGGCTGCATTAGAATGCCATATTATTTACTTCTAGAAGGTGGTCGCTATAGGTAATACACGTTTGCCCAACCTTGCTTTAGCCATAGCAATGGGTCCCCAATGCCTCAAAGCCTGCTGGAAGGATAAGTAAGCTCAGTGGTTCTCACGTTGGGATGTACAGGCAAACAGAAGGATCACAATGCACTAAAGCTGTACCTAGATGCTAGTTTCCTTCGCAAGCTCTGAGATGCATATGCTCTGACACACATTAAGATGGCACACTATCAGCAGCAAGTCAATCCTAGGCTTACGAGAGGCCCACACCAGTACTTGTACACCCATTTGCCCATGAAGAAGCACAGACTTATAGCTTCCATTCGCACGGATGCACATCGTCTCTGCATTGAAACAGGATGTTGGACTCGGGAAGCATAGGAGGATAGGCTTTGTCAGTGTTGCCACCAGGGCGCCATTGAAGATGAATGTCATGCCCTTCAGATCTGCCCAGTTGTATGCCTGGGGCCACCAGTCACACCTGTTTAGGGCCTTGGTCGAGCCGATTCTTCAATACGGCGTAGAAGTGTGGGCACCACCTGGAATGATCTCGAGCAGGTGCATAAAGCCTTCTTGGCACGAGCCCTTGGGGTAAAGTCCTTAGTTCCATACCAGATCCTATTCCAGGAGACAAGTTTTCTACCCCTTCAACGGGGTGCATTGGAACGCCATATTATTTACTTCTCTAGAAGGTGGCCGCTATAGGTGATACACGTTTGCCCAACCTTGCTTTGGCCATAGCAATGGGTCCCCAATGCCTCAAAGCCTGCTGGAAGGACAAGCAAGCTCAGTGGTTCTCACGTTGGGATGTACAGGCAAACAGATGCGTACAGGTACGGACAAAGAAGGATCACAATGCACTAAAGTTGTACCTAGAGGCTAGTTTCCTTCGCAAGCTCCGGGATGCAGATGCTCTGACATACGTTAAGATGGCACACTATCAGCAACAAGCCAATCCTAGGCTCACGAGAGGCCCATACCAGTACTTGTACACCCATTTGCCCATGAAGAAGCGCAGACTTATAGCTTCCATTCGCACAGATGCACATCGTCTCTGCATTGAGACAGGACATTGGACTCGAGAAGCACGGGAGGATGGCTTTGTCAGTGTTGCCACCAGGGCGCCATTGAAGAGAATGTCATGCCCTTCAGATCTGCCAGCATTTGCCCATATCCGAACGTGGTATGTTCGATTAGCTGTGCGTGACCAGCCGCTGCATGAATTATTGAATACGGCGTCCGTGGGCTTGCTGGGGTCATACCTCCAGGAGGTTATGGATACACGGACTCAGTTGTGTCCTCCAGGACAGTATTGAATTGTCCTATACAATTGTACAGTGTACTAGCATACTTATTACTGCTAAAGTTTTTCCCTCGAAAAGCCTTCGGGGCGGAGTTTTTTAATCCTGACAGTAATACGCTTGCTGCTCTCTGGGTCCCATAGGCCGTGGACGATAAAAAATCTATTATATTCTATTTTATTCTTATTCTTTAATGATCGCTAAATAATTATTCTTAATAATTATTCTATGCAGTAAATTTTGAAGCATGTATGATTGGTTTGTACTGATGGATAAGGTAATATAGGGTGTCGGGTAAGTGCCAATATACTCCATTCAAATATCCAGTACATGTATACAGTAGCTAGGTGGTAGTTAGAACCCTTTGTAATTATGACAATTGTTGAGGTTGGTCTTGCCAAAATGTATGCAGGCTCAGATGGTATTGGATATGGATATAGATTTATCTAAGTTAACTGGTTTTGTGAAACAAGCTTTCGGATCTAATAAAACCAATTTCTGTCATTTATTTTTTATATCTTTTGGTTTCCTTCAGCATGTACTTATATTGTCTCCCTGCTTTTGTTTTATACATTTTTAAAGTCAAAGAGTTATGCCAAAGCTATGTAGCGTAATGAAGAGTTATGCCAGTGGTTTTTTGTAGACAGTTATTTATAGACAACCACCTATAGCTGCACCACCACATGGAGTAATTTTATGCCATTGCATGGACTAATTTTCAATACCCAAGGAAGCTCATTTTGTGCCGGAATTATGCACAAAATATGCATGTGCATGCTCCCCATACTTTATCAACTTATTTGACTCTATTAATTTTCTATATCAGTGGCACCTGCTACATGTATTTGTTATATTGATAATTTGTGTGAGCCTTCCTTTGCATACAGGGAATCATGTTTAGTTATTCCAAATTTAATACTTCTTGTCAAATAATCTATATTTGCTTACTCATAATTCATGTTTTTAAGGCTGTTGACATGCATTTCTAAATAGGTCACTTTATATGTGGATATTTACAATCATCGAAGTTTAAGGGGTTCAAGGGTCCATTTCCTTTATTTATTTATTTAGTTAAATTCTGCCTTGATCCCTTTGTACATATTTTTGTATGAGGCATTTAGCATTATGCGAGATATAAAGAACATACATACATACGATGAAAACTTAACCCAACGATTGTTAGAAAGCTGTATGTGATAACAACTTATAGGATTTGTGTACTTCCACGGGTTGCGCACTCAGATTGCTTTGGATTTCAATTTAATGGTTTGAATCGACTGATGGACACCTCTTATGAATATAAGCAGCATGGGATCAAGAGAGGGATTTAAGTAATAGTTTTAAGTAATATCAATGGTTGTTGTAAAAATAGTTCAACAAAGAAACTCCCAGAATTGTTAGTATGGGGCAGCGTTTTGTAGAAGATATGTAAGCATTTATTAAGAATACTTAAAGCCAAAAGAAAGCTTTCAATTTGTAAAGAGTTTCTATCTAGATTAATGCCAAGTGGCATACGTGCATGTATACCAAGAACAAACATATATGCCACCTAAGGCATGGTCTGGATTAAGCAAAATCACCCCGATTCGATACCAGTCATGGGTTGTTTTTGGGTTCTGGTATGACTCCACCCACCACATCGATACCAGTCATGGTGGTTGGCCGTTTTTTAGTCCTTGCTCTTGCCCACTTGTTCGTTTGTTATAGATGCTTGTGTCTAGTTCATGCTCTTGCCCCTCATATGTAGCAAAATAACAGGGGGTTCCAGGGGATTTGATATGGACGTAAAAAATAACAATTCCTGAAACCATAGACCATATATCCCTAAAACAATTGAATGGGTTGTTTTATAAAAAAAAAGACATAGATTCAACATAAAAAATAATCACATTAGCTCACTGGGTATATTGGTTAAAGTAGTCTTATTAGGACATTGAGTTATTTTGGTAGAGGTTCGAGCCCCCGTATTCCATATTCTAAAATCTTAGGCAAAACCGTATAGCTGTTCGATATTCCCTCAAAACCTTAGGCAGACCATATATCCCTAAAACTATTGAATGGGTTGTTATAAAAATAAAATATAGATTCAAGATAAAAAATAATCACATTAGCTTATTGGGTATATTAGTTAAAGTAGTCTTATTTATTTTGGTAGAGGTTCGAGCCCCCGTATTTCATATTCTAAAATCTTAGGCAAAGCCGTATAGAGGTTCGATATTCCCTCAAAACCTTAGGCGAAATCGTATTTTATATTTCGAAATCATAGGCGCCTCCAAACATAAATGACTATAAGCGAAACGAGAGGTGCTCATAGGCCCCAACATACGATCTGGGTCGTAGGATCAACGAATCCGACGACTGTGGTAGTCCAGGGTGCACCTCGTTTAGAATATGTAG
The DNA here is from genome assembly GCA_021234155.1 of Isoetes taiwanensis. Taxonomy (NCBI): domain Eukaryota; kingdom Viridiplantae; phylum Streptophyta; class Lycopodiopsida; order Isoetales; family Isoetaceae; genus Isoetes; species Isoetes taiwanensis. The sequence continues at coordinate 10,089,443 of JAJEKV010000037.1, forward strand.
CAAAATAATAGGGGGTTCCAGGGGGATTTGATATGGATGTAAAAATTAACAATTCCTGAAACCATAGACTATATATCCCTAAAACAATTGAATGGGTTGTTATAAGAAAAAAAAAAAACATAGATTCAAGATAAAAAATAATTACATTAGCTCATTGGGTATATTGGTTAAAGTAGTCTAATTAAGACATTGAGTTATTTTGGTAGAGGTTCGAGCCCCCATATTTCATATTCTAAAATCTTAGGCAAAGCCGTATAGAGGTTCGATATTCCCTCAAAACCTTAAGCGTAATCGTATTTTATATTTCAAAATCATAGGCGCCTCCAATTATAAATGACTATAAGCGAAACGAGAGGTGCTCATAGGCCCCAACATAAGATCTGGGTCGTAGGATCGATGAATCCGACAACTGTGGTAGTCCAGGGTGCACCTCGTTTATTTGACAGTCATGGATCTCTCTCTTGCGGGAGTTTTTGTGTTCTGTTGTGACCATCGTGGCCATTGTAATATATCATTTACTCTTTATAGATTCTGCACTCTTCTAGCATATTGTCAGTTGGCCCAGACCATTGAAGTGGCAATTTAGAGTGGATCCAAAGCGTCTGGGTGCCGACTTGTGATGTCCTCACATACAGACTTTTTAGGAATGGTTGGCCTATAATTTCATTCATCATATGTAAGTACATATTCGAAGCCTAGCCGGTCATCGAGTGCCTCTTTACAAAATGTAGTCCAAAACTCACTTTAAAGTTTTTTTTTTTTTTTTTTTTTGTTCTTTTTCTTTTTCTTTTTTCCGGAGGGGTTCTAAGGGAGGGTTTGGTTAATGTCAAATGTATCAATGGTACTTATGTATTGGATGTTGTGTATAAAAACTTTTTGGATACCAAAAGACGGCAGCCCCTGCGGGCCTAAAACACGCGTGTTCATAATCTCGAGGGGACTAGTTTCCAGATGCTTCTCAACAATAAGAAATGAATGAGGTAGCATATGAAATATCTTATTTACCATATATGAAAGTGTGAGTTCGTAGTAGCAAACTATGAATTTAATGTAGACAGTTATTATTGGCACTATTTGGCCAATGATTTGCGACATTTGTCCCAAATCTAAAACAAGATACATGGTATTTTTGGGGAGAGAGATTAGAATCCCTAAACCATTGAACATAATAGCTTATACATAATGGATTCTTTCCTTAGAAAAATTGTATCATTTTCTTCAATCAAGAAATTAGGAGCGTCCAAGAACATAAACCATAACGTAAAAGTAAAATCTAATATTGTAGGGCTTCAACTGCTTATCAAACGCATGTGAAAATTCTGAATTCTTTGGACCATGTGTTACTCCAAACAGTTCAAAAGAGTAAGGTATCCGGTCATCATGAGCTTGCAATTTTCAAGTTGAAAACTATAACCTGAATACTTTTCATGTACGCTCCAAAGAGCAAATGGCCTTATGAAAAAAAAAATGTGTCATCACTTTTTAGTAAGCCCTGCATTACATATATAAGTAACATGAATTTCATTATGCTATACTCGAATAAGTGAACTTTTTATGGAATTTAAGTGCAAGCAATTCAATATTCCATGGTTCAAATGACAACTTTATAGTTAGGCTGAAAATTATTGTTTTTCCTGCTGCGACACCTCACTTTAATAATACGACACAAGCTTGTATTGCTATAATTGAATAACTGTAGCCTAAATTTATGTCCCAGAAGGTTTATTTTTTCCTTCCAGTGGAGAAGTTTCACTTTGTGATACTAGTCAATCTTATGCAACCAAATTTTATGGTCAACACCCTTATATGTAGATTAAATCTGCATAGATATAAAATGAAATTTCAAGAAGGAAAAACTACAAAATACCCTTATGTTTTGCTAAAAATGCCAAAATGCCAAATTTTTATGGAAATGGCCTTTTTGGGACGATCTAAATGAGAGTGTATCATTTAGATACATTATAACAGAAATTGAAATCTTTCCGACAAAGCTAAGATCACCTGAATCGGAGTCCAAAATGTTAAGTGATGATCTTCTAAATTCCTTCTAAATCCTTGCAACTCTTTTGTGTATTAAAAATAACTTAACTTGTGATTCGGAATCCAGCTCAAGTGATCTTAACTTCGATGTATATCTCTCATCCTCCTCTACAATGCATCTGAAAGTCACATTCCCATTTCCATCATTGTAGAAAAGTTACAGCCATTTCCATAAAAATACCCCCAAAATCAGAGATGTTTTGGCAATTTTAGAGAACATAAAGGTATTATGGTGTTTTTCCCAAGTCGGTGAATTTAAACATTTAACTAGTTTGACCTCAGGCCAAGTGCATTTTGCATGGGTCTAAGGATATGTGTATGCCTTTTCTAAAAGGTCAACAATCCTTGCGGCTCTATTTCGATTAGAGGCTACATGCAATTTGAATTATCTTAAGCATAACAATATAGTTTTGCATAGCAAACAACCCGAAATAGGAAATAGAGTTGCATATTTCAATCTGCAAAAAGAAAAACCAAGCAAGATGCTTACCTTTGCCAAATTTCTGGAAATAAATTTTGCAGACAAGAGTTGCAAGAGGTATATGATCTTGTTATAACCCATAGGTCAATATGCATCCAATGAATAAAGTTTATCTAAATATTACTTCTCCATACCACCTTGTTTCATTCTATAGTTTTCAACAAGTGGGTGGCTTCAAAGAGCAATTGGCATATTTCCAAACCGTATTAGCAATTTCCAAACTTGAGAGGTGCTTCTTCATCCAGGACACTCAGAAAACAAAGGAACTTAGCAACTAGAAGAAGCTAAACACAAGAAGGAATGTCCAAAAGGAACAAGGCTCTCAGCAAGACCAGACCTATATAGCTCGTATCACCGGAGATCAGCCATTGAGCTCTGGCCTTAAAACCTAAAATGAAATCCCCTGATGTGTGCATGCACATGCCACAAGTACGTATCCCAAGAATGTTGTGATGTGAGTTTTATTGGAGTCATCTTTAACTATATTAAATAATTAGAGGAGATGACGTGGCATAAGGATGACAGGGCAGTTAAATAATTCAAAGGATTTAGAAGGGAACGAAGGAAAGAAGAAGAAGGAAGGAATTAACGGAAAGAACCATCATTCAATTAAATTGGGTTTATGTCTTAATTTTGGGACAAATTTCATATTGCATGTTTTTAGTAGCATATTCAAATTCACACATTTCACCTCAAAATTATGAAAACGTAATATCATGTTATTTACAAAATAGTCAATATTTCACAATATAGCACCATATCATAAAAACGTGATAACAAAAATTTACATAGTTATTCAACTTTCTTCAAGCACCCCCAATGATATCATAGCCTTCTTCCTGACATCCTGAGGTATTGTAATTCTCGCATTTCTAGCTGGAATAGTGTTTGGAGTCCATGAGTACAAAACACTTTCATAGTCTAGCCAAAGATCGTGATCACTTTCGGATTTCTCCTCCATTTCTTTGTCCAACAATCTGAAAGTACCTTTCTTTATCCGATACGTTGGTCAACTGATGCACTGGACACCACCATTCCACCCGCACATGGTTGAAGTTAATATTACCTTCTTCTTTGCAAATATCAGAGATAGTGAACCCCAACCACACTGGATATGTATCTAAATCTGCTGGCTTTACTACCACAAATTGGTGGCATTCCAAGTCAGTGGAAGGTTCATAAGCATCCATGCCTAGAAACTTTGGCCTATTGTTCTTAGGACCAACATAGTGTTTGTCAGAAGGAGGAGGAGCATATTGCTTATGAATGCTACTTACAAGTGTCATCAAAATCCTCAAAGACCGCTAAGGTCTTCCACCTAGTTTTAGGCAACCACCCTTCTTTCAATTCATCCGAGGATGTGTCTATCTCCCCAACAAAGTTAATCACCTTCTTCGATAAGCCACCAAGGCACGGTTGGTGTCATCTGGATTGGTTTGCCAATGCTTTATATAGTCTTGGATACCTTCCTTAGTCAATCCCAATTGCTTCACTTCTTCAGTAGGTTTTAAAGCTTTTGGTTGACCTAGAGGTATCATAGGCTTGCCATTCTCATCTCTACGCCATATTTCCTCCCCTCCTCTCCACTCATCCTCTGAAGGTCTCATCTTCCATTGGAAGATTGGAATCCCATCTCTCACCCAAAAAGTGAACTCAAGAGAGGCCTGGAATGACCTTCAAGATCCAATGTATAACCATCCACAAAGCTCTTCCAATCGGGCACTTCTTCTATGAGAGAAGCTATAGGGTTTGGAGTAGTGCATTCATGCAAGATTTCCATTAGCCTAGGAAAGTTGGTCACCGTTTGTCGCTTCGCGATACAACTATATTTGCCAAATAATGCATCCACATCCTCATGGGTATGCCCGGCATAAGAAACCCTAAATTAACTCTTTCAAATATCCCCACAAACTGTTAAGTAGGATAGGAAAGAAAACATCCACTGTTCTTATTTTGCCAAAGACAATTATCAAGTTGCAAGAGAAACCTTTTGGGTAGATCTTGAGGTTTAGCACGTGAAGTTGAAGCTCCAACATGTTCATTAGACCCATGCTTCCTAAACCTTGCCTTGTTTGAACTTTTCAATATTGTTAGGGTTTCCATCTAACAATGCTCTATGTAGTGCCCGGCTAGTCAGTAAGGTCCCTGGAGGTGACCATTGTATCCATTTTCATAGTTTCTCAAACACCTCATGATACTCCCAATATGAAAATCTGGACCATCACTCCACAACTCCAAACTAAAATGGCCATAGTAGGTTTGATTCTCGCCCATGCAAGATTGCCCCGGATCATTGAGATCTGAAAGGGTATGATCTTCCACATGACTTTGGTATGTACTTGAATTGTGGAAGACAAGTCTTTTGCTGGTCCATCTTGTCATGTATAATACATAAATAGTTATTGGGTTCCAATGCGAGATAAAGTCCTCCATATCCAATAACATGATCTACATGATAGTTGGTCACTCATATGGTCCTTCATATGCTCCCTTATCCTAGCCCTTTGACTAGGTTGCACAGTCTTATCAAGAGTCTCCTTCAACTTAGCACATAAATTGCACTTTGCAAAGTTGTTTGAAGTTGCTATGGTGACATGATTGAAATGCTTCTTCCATAACCTACTAAAGCTAGGTTGGGATATTGAAGAATTCCCAATTCTCAAGTAGGGAATTCACTTCTTCCAAAATACTCTTTTTGAGTACAATGTGATGGCAACCTTTTCTCAACAACTGCTCTTCCCTTTTTCATCCCTTCTCGCTTTTGTGTGGCATAGACTCGCATTGAAATCAATATATTTTTTCAAATATCTCCCCGCAGCTGTGGTCCTAGTCGTTGGTCTCAACAAACCATTATTTCCATGTAAAGCAATCCCCGTTTCCCCTCTGCTGCTTTTTGCCAATTATGCCATGAAGAAGTTGGAATTGCATGGATACTCCATGCTTTTGCACATATCCATTTGCCTAGCAAAGGGTATCTTTTTCTCGCTTTGGGTTTCTTTCATCTTGAAGTGCATGCTCGAAGATTGTGTACATGTAGGTCCTCCTCTCATCAACAGTGTACTCTTTGAAAAGTGGCTCTTGCTTCCACCAATTGTTCTATTGTGAAGAATTGCATACAATCACTCCAACAACAATGAGCCCCTAACCTTCACCATTGTCTCACGTTTGGTGTCACTAATCAACTTGGCTCTTTTGCTAGGATAATGTCTGGCAACTGATACTTCTCCCCTTTTGCCTAGGTTTAGAGTTCCAACTGCCAATGGATCAATATCAAGACAATCATTGTCCCCAACAACCTCAGGCTCTGAAAAAATATAATCCTCCACAAATTGAACACTACTTATAGGCCATGCCATGATGCAAGGAACCTCCAATTGCTTGACACAACCAAAACATTCCTTGTCACCCAAACCTTTACCTTTCCAGTTGTCTTCCAACATCGAAATTGCAATACCAATATTGTCTTCCCCTAGCCTTTCATCATTAACAAGCTTGACCAGGATCTGCTAGCACAATGACTCCTTGGCCTACTATTTCCTTGTTGCACTTGTGCATGATTCTCACCTTCTTGTTCCTCCATTGCACCCTACTATAGAGGACTAATTGTTTTTCTTCAACATTCTTGCTAGGAGTTGGTTTTTCATTGATATTGCTCTTTTCACCATCTTGAGTTGGAGGGGCACCATTGACCTAGGCAAATTGCACCCTTTTTAGTCAATGAGTAAGAAAAAATTATTACACCATAAGATAAAAAAAGTACGTACATTTATGGAATATGTAGAGGTAAATCAAATTTTTTTAAAAGCAAGAAATTCCTTGGAAATAGGTTTAATATAATAATAACAATGGGCGTAAACGAAATCATTTAAAACAAGAATTTTCATGGCAACAACAAGGAAATGACATTTATATAAATATATCCAAATTTTAATTATCGAAAATTTGGATATATGATTACGAAAAGACATATAACTAATAGACGTGAGAATTTATCTTTATATTATAAAATTATAGCGTGTGTCTTCAATGGAGCCCTAAATTGGACGGTCGAGGATTTGATTGACCAATGGTGGAGATGATGTGTGCGTGTCTTCAACTAAAATTTCATCTTGACTATGGCTTCAATATGAAAGGGAAAAGGAAAAAGGAAAAGGAAAAGGAAAAGGGAAAGGGAAAGGGAAAAGGAAAAGGAAAAACGATGAAAGGGAAAAGGGAAAAGGGAAAAGGAAAAGGGGAAGGGAAAAGGAAAAACGATGAAAGGAAAAGGAAAAAAAGGAAAAGGGAAAGGGAAAAGGAAAAACGATGAAAGGGAAAAGGGAAAAGGAAAAGGGGAAAAGGAAAAGGAAAAGGGGAAGGGAAAAGGAAAAACGATGAAAGGGAAAGGGAAAAGGAAAAGGGGAAAAAGAAAAACGATGAAAGGGAAAAGGGAAAAGGAAAAGGGGAAGGGAAAAGGAAAAACGATGAAAGGGAAAAGGGAAAAGAAAAAGGGGAAGGGAAAAGGAAAAACGATGAAAGGGAAAAGGGAAAAGGGAAAATGAATAAAAGAAAGGTAAGAGGAAAAAGGAAAGAGAAGAGAAAAGGAAAAAGTGATAGATAAAAGGAAATAGAAAAAGGAATAGAATAGGCGAGGGGGAAAGGGAAAGGAAAAAGGGCACCGCGAGAAGGGTAAGAAGTAAGGGTGAGAAAAGGAGAAAAAGGTAAGGGAAAATAAGAAAAGGTTGCAAAGTCCATGGGAAAAAGGAAAGTAAAAAGGAAAAGAGATTGGGAAAAGGGCAAAAGAGAAATTGGGAAAAGGGAACGAGAAAAGGAGAAAAAAGGAAAGGGCGTGAAAAAAAGGAAAGAGAGAAAGGGTGAAGAAAGAGAAAAACGGAAGCAAAAAGAGCATCGAGAAAAAGGAAGAGGGACAGGATGGAAAAAGGAGGAAAAGGGTGGGGGGGAAGTAGAATAGTCAAAGGGTAGGGAGCAAGGAATAGGAAAAGAGGAAAAGAGGAAGGAGAAAAGGGCACGAGAAAAAAGGGAAGAGGGAAAGGGTGAGGAAATAGAAAAAAGAAAGGGAAAAAGAGTATGGGAAAGGGAAAAGAAAAAAGAAACAAGAAAGGAGAAAGTGGAAAGGGGGAAGAGGATAGGGAAAGAAGGAAAAAGGGTACATAAAAAAGGTTGAGAAAAGGGAATGGAAAAAGGCATATGAAAAGGGAAAGGGAAGGGGAAAGGGAAAATGTAAAGGAAGGGGAAAGAGAAAGGAAAGGGAAAAAGGGAACATCGCAAAGCAAGAAAAGTATGAAAAGGGAATGGAAAGTTGAAAGGAAAAGGGAAGCGGAAAAAGGAGAAGGGAAAGCAAAAAGAGCATGAGGAAAAGGGGAGAGAGAAATGGGAAAAGAGATGGGGAAAAGGGCACGTGATCAAGAGGAAGAGGGTGGGGAAAGCAAGAAAAGGGCACATGAAAAGGTAAGCAAAAGAGAACGAAAAAAATGCATGAGAAACGAGAAAGAGAAAAGGAAAAGGAAAAGGAAAAGGAAGGGGAAAAGAGTAGTGGAAAAATGGGAAGAGCGGGGAAAGATAAAAAGGAAGGGAAAAAGCTGATAAGAAAAAGAGAAAGAAAAAAACAAGGGGAAAGGGAAGGCAAAGGGAGGGAGAAGGGGGTTAGAAAAAAAAAAGGAGAATAAAAAAAGAAAGAAATTAAAGGTTCCTAATTTATGCCCAGCAAGGCTGGGTACCATTACTAGTTATCCATAATAATATACCCTAGACTAGATAATATAGCTGGCGGGAATTTCGTACGCCTGGCGTGTTATTTGAGGCAATAAATTATTCACGCTAAGAGCTAATTAACCGTATATAAATCCGGTTCACGCTCTCAAGACCTCCATTCTGTCCCAATTTTTTTTTTCCCCCATGAAACGCGATCACCTCGGGCCGACCTTCATGAAGAACCCGAGGTCTCCTCAAAGAGACGTCGGGTTGAAGAACCCGCCAATTCCCCTCATTGATTTTCTTTCCCCGATTCTCCTCCGATTCCGGATCTCGAGAGGATGATTCTCGATTTCGTTATGGAAGAGGAGGAGTTGAGCTCCTCCCATTCCTCCTGATTGAAAGAGGAGGAAGAGGAGGAGTTGGAGGAAGAGGAGGAGATGTCCTCCCAAGAGCATGAAACAGCCTCGCTTGGGGCTGGCTTGACCCTGAAACAGAGGAGGAGGAGGAGGAGGAGGAGGAGGAGGAGGAGGAGGAGGAGGAGGAGGAGGAGGAGGAGGAGGAGGAGGAGGAGGAGGAGGAGGAGGAGGAGGAGGAGGAGGAGGAGGAGGAGGAGGAGGAGGAGGAGGAGGAGGAGGAGGAGGAGGAGGAGGAGGAGGAGGAGGAGGAGGAGGAGGAGGAGGAGGAGGAGGAGGAGGAGGAGGAGGAGGGAGGAGGAGGAGGAGGAGGAGGAGGAGGAGGAGGAATGGATTTAGGAGGATTCGGAAGAAGGTCGACAATTCGACCAGTTTTTGGAGTGGTTAAGAGATGAACCAGGTTTGCATGTGATTTCTTTTTGTTTTTTGTTTTTTGTTTTTGCACCTTTCTTTCTTTTCTAACACCTTTCTTTCTTCTTTGTTGCGCGATGGAAGAAGAGTGATGCGCATCCCCGTGCCCATTTTTTCTTTCCATTCTTACAGAAGTTTTGGACACGCCTCCGGGCAATTTTTTTCTGTAAATTGTGTGAAAAGCCTTCGGGCAACTGCTTCCAAGCCTTCGGGCATCTGTACATACAACTATTTTTAATGAAATCAAACAGTTTTCTTCATAAACTTTGTCTTTAAACAGTTTTCTTCAAACAGTTTTTCTGTACATAAATTTTTTTGGATAAAATCAAACTGTATTCTCCAATTATTTTGGCTCCAAGCTGTTTTCTCTAAAATTTTGTCTCTCTAGAATTTTGTATCTGCAAATTTTGTCTCAACAAAGTCTCGGGAACACTATAAATCAACCACATGAGAAATCTCTGATTCGTCACAGTAACCATAGGAAATTTTCCTATACGACCTAAAACAATTCCCCAACCTTACAAGTCATTTTTTAGCCTTCATAATTTTGCCTTTAAAATCATTTTTAATGTAGCCTATATAAAATTTCTAAATTCTATTTTTTCGAATGCAATAAATGGAATAAAATGCCGTGAGAATTTATTGCATGAAATGCAATATTCTCCATATATACCATATACATGTCATGTCCGCGGAAGACCGTCGCAAAGTGCAGTTAATTCAAGCAATCAATTATTCACGCGCTAACTTTTTTTTCTAATTGTGCCTATATAAAATCCATTTTACGCCTCAAAGTTCCTACATTTTCTTCCTTCCTTCATACGATTTTGCGGTTATGCTTCATTGTGGTTTGGATCCGCCGGGTCCCCGAAATCTTGGTGAGCAGATTTATATTCATCAATGTTAGATGTTTGGTTTCGCAATTCCTAACTTACTAAAAGACTCCGCCTTTGTTCTCAGAGCATCCGTAGTGGGAAATCGGAGACTCGAATTAAAACCAAAAAGCGTGAGGACTAAGGTCTCAAGGAATCGAAAAGCCTCGAATTAAAACCACAAGATAGTCCTCCTCGCTCTTCAATCCTTCCAGCCCTCGAGAACTCAAGGTTAGTTTTCATTTAGTTTTAAGTTGCATCTCAATGGCGGGTTTAATCCAAGAAGACAAGCTTTTGCATTTGCTCGAGGCAGCAGGAAGCGTGATGATGTTTATGAAAACCGTAATAGTTTTTTATAAACTTCATCCGCTTCTTTTGTTTCGAGTAAATTCTTGAGTTTCTCATCCCTAATTAATCATGCTATTGCATGCAAGTTTCTATTATGAATAAGTGTAGTAGAAAGCATTAGAAAAATCTGAAAGATAATATTTGAAACACGCTAAAGCGTGTTTTAGGGTAACCTTAGTTTTTCAACATGAATACACGCCGGCGTATTCAAAGAGGAGGGAGAAAAAAAACCTGTCTGGATAGATAAGTAAATAGATAAAGGCCGTGCAATTATTTACACTACTGGTTATCGAATGCACGCCGCGTGTATAGTTTTTCCTATATAGCGCTTTACACCGGAAGCGCATAAACAATTGTATCCCTACTTTCAACTTTTTACGCTAAACACGCCGTGTTCTTAGTTTCTAAGTTTATAAATAAAGAAATATAACACGCCCGCGTATTGAATACCGATACTCCGGGCCACTTCCTATTGATAGATGCCGGGTTATTAATCACCCTTGGACGAAGATGGATTGGCATTACATTTGGGCCAGCAATCACACGTACCCAGCTCCGGTTTCGGCTCCAATCTCCAAATCGGTTGAACCGCAAATGAAAGCACCGGTTCGGCCGGAGCACCAGCCTTGCAACCCCGAGTACTTGGATCAAGTAATGATGATGGCAGCAGAGCGCAGTGGCAATGATAGATCTGGGCTCTGGGGGCCCTTGCAATCGCATCTGAGGCTCGCCCTCTTATCTAATCACTTCGAATGCAAGACATGCATTGATCGAGAGTGAATCTCGCATCCGGCCACCGAGATTCAAAATGAGGAGTCAGCGTTTTAGTGGTTAGCCTCTATGCCCGGATGCCCCAACACGAACCACTACCACAAGCGGTGTATAATGATGCAATGGAGATGGCTCAACCAATGGAACCACTACAAGTGCGCTTATACGATGCATTGGAGGTTCAACCAATGGATCGAGGAGGTGGAGCAGGAGGAGGAGCAGGAGGTGGAGGTGGAGCAAAGGGGTGGTGGAGCTAGAGCCCCGTGTTTTTCTTGGGGTTTTACCAGGAAGAATTCACTATGCCCCGCAATGCAAATGGGAGTATCGATAGCCCAGCTACTCGATGACCGGCTTGAAACAATGAGTCCGGGATTTTGTCCGGTTTATCCGGTTTATCCGTGATTATATACAATTGTAATCTTTTTTCCAATGAATACAACAAATTTTGTCTACTTCTATATTTCTACAATGTAATACATGTTACATACCTTTTTAAGCGGTTTCTTGGCCATGCAACAAATGTTCCAACACTTTCTCCAACCGTATCCCCACCGGGGTGTCTGCGAGGTAAAGCTTCATCCATAGCGCAGCAGTTAATCACTGTAACTCGGACATACTTATCCCCGAGCGGAATTCCATGATGGTTCTGATCGGATCGATGGAGTCGATCTTGCATAATCCTACTTTCCTTTTTCTCGATTTGTAGTTAACATGAAAACATTCATCTTCGACACCGCAGAAAATTGCTATTCGACACCTACTATTGGAAATTAATGTTCAAGCTATTGGAATGAGATGAGTACCGTAATTCGTAGCCATTCTTGAGAAGCTGATTTGAGTCTCCAAGCTGATTTGAGAAGCCGAAGGCGCTATGGAAACTCCGGTCGGAAAATTCGAATTAGAAGAAAGATTAGGTTAACTACGTTTAGGCGGGATAAATTTGGCGGATTTTAAAAACTTAATGAAAGAAGTCTTCATGGACGGGTCTTCGCTATTATTATTTGTATGTGTCAAGAATATTTCAAAAACTGCATTTTGTGTTTTCTTGAAATTCAAATTTCTCTATTTCTCGTCATGGGTAGAAAAAGCTATTTCTTCGGCAGCAAAAATGCCAGATCCGGCGACCTTCCGACTCTGTTACTAGAAAACTCGGGAGATGTCTTCTAAAGCGAATCGAGGTCGAGGCGACGAGGCAGAGGGAAGCGGTGGAAGAGGAATTCTAAACCCGGCTCTTCTCAAGTTTCGAGAGGACGTTGATCGTAATACCACGTAATACACGTAACCCTATTCAAGGTATTTAATTTGCCACGCGGGAATACACCGCGGTGGAGAGTATTATGCTTGCATGAATTTGAGATATTTCCTTTCACTTAATATGCTTTGCATGAGTTTGAGTTATTATGCTTTGCATGAATTTTAAAATATTAACATCGCTTAATGCTCGATTGTCCGCTCAGTAGAACATAATTTTGCTCGCTTTTATATATAGAATATAGCGGTGTTAGCCGCTTGGAGATAGCAATGTTCAATGAGGTTAAATAGTGTGAAATATGGATTCATGAAGGGTATGTAGCTTAAAATGTGGATGCAAAATAATTTAGTTTCAAATTAACGATAGCATGGTCAATAATAGGAGATACCAACACGCCAAGCGTGATTTGTACTAATTTAGGTTTAAATGCATGGCGTGATCTCTTGTTCTCGAAAAGTACTCTAAAAGTGCTCATCTTCATTTGCAAAGTTTCAAGAGGAAGAAAACCCCTACTAATTAGGGTTCTAATCCTGCCAAGAAAGCAAGGGCGCACGACCCGGATCACGATTACCATATGATCTCACCTTAGATGATGAAGGGCCGATTCTTATAGCAACCACCCACCGCCACCTCCCCGAAGAAATGGACCGAGGGTGCCGAGTGGTGCGTTGACCTTGCCAAGACAAATGGCAAGCTCGACTTAACTCTCTTCTCGAGGAAAAAGGAAGCCGGAACAAGATGGCCAAACAAGGGATCCTAATCTCTTGTGAGGAAGAGGATGACACCAACTGCAAATTGCTCTTGGAGATTACACGAAGCGTAAGAAAGATCTGCTTTCGGACTTACTCACCGTAGAGCTACTCGCATACAAGGATACGTTCATGAAGACAGATGTGAACGGTGAGACATGTTTTTTAAGTATGGTTGGCCAACCAATGTAGCGATTCGCCCAATATCTATTTGCCAAGGGGTTACAAAATGCGTGTAGAGGCATGTTCACTAAACCGACACCAAGTCACTATTTGCAGCAAGCTAGGGAATTAGCGACTTGAAAGCTTCTAAAAGGGTCCTAGATCTAGGGAAGAATGTTCAACCCGCAGCTTGTCGAGAGGCATGGAGGCTTCGTTTTTGAGAATGAACAGACAGAGTGGCGCAGCTAGAGGCCATGAACAAAATCAATAAGTACGGCCGACCATTATCCATTGGGTCTTAAGGAAACTTTTGCGATCCATGTGAAGTCCCTCATCCGTTCACCAAGCTCCATTTATGTTAGCGGGAGATATGATCCAAAGACATGCCATGGAGATTGTTGAGCATGATTAGTAATCCAGGTCAAATGCCTATGCCACCGGATGTGCTACCTTGGGATATGATCTCGAACAAGCTCTGGCCGTGTGGACGAACGTCCGTGAGCTATTATCAAGTGATGATATTAAATATGTCATCATCGGCGGGCAAAGATTCCGTTGAGGCACAAAAGGCCATCATCGGTGGCCCGAGAACAAAAAAAGGCCAAAAAGTGTTCTACAATCACTATGCGTATAGGAGGTGTCATTATCTTGGATGCCAATACTTCACCTGCAGATTTAGGTGATTAGTGCAACTTTGAATGAAATGGGAAGACATTTCTATACAAAAGGTAATCAACCTGGTTTCATAAATTGTATTCCACGCCAGGTGCTTTCAAATCAAACCAATTCACGCCAGGTGTTTTGAAATCAATCAATTCACGCGCCATCGGCGTGTTTTCAAGTCAACCAATTGATTTGAAAACACGCACGGAATTGATTGATTTTGAAAACACGCTGGCGTGATTGGTTTGATTTGAAAGCACGCCTCAGCGTGAATTGCATTAGTAACTTTATTCATTTCACGCCAGCGTGATTTTTCTCTTCATCAATTCTATTCAAATCACGCCGTGTTTCTATTCTATGATACTTGATTCAATGTCCGTACTATTGCAGTCCATACGTTGAACAAGCTGCGCCCACGCCCGTCAACGATGGGTGGAATATGGCTGCCCATTGCCCACCGCATGAGGCATGGTCAAAGTCCGAGGCATTCAAGCTGCTTTGGAGGAGGACTCGCCGCAGAGACAATTATACGAGAGAAGAAGAAGACCGCAAGAAAATCAAAGAAAAAAGGTGGTGATGACATTGCGGATCCTTCAAAAGCTCATCCAAAGGTCGGGACCAACGGACTTCGTATAAGATTGTGTTTTGTAAGGAGGCGGTATGGCTCAAGTGGAATGAATTCGGGGCGGCTTATGCACAAGGGAAGCTGCCAGATACTATGGGTAGGGTGCCTCCTGTTGATGTAAGCATCTTTGACTTGAATGTGACAGAGATGAGAAAGACTCAGGGGCTAGACGACGCTGAGACCATTTGGGTTTTAGACCAGTGCTTAAAGAAGGAAGTCTTATACAAGAAGGGTGCTTTCACCAAGGATAGGATGTCCTTCCGTTGAGTGCTTTACAATCATGTAAAGGATGTATGCGTGACAATGAAGTCAAATTTGTAGGAGCTGAGTTACAAAGGCTATCGGGGGATGTGGCATTATCTGAAATTGGATTGCTGGACAAATACAAGGTCAGTAATGATGACATCAAGAAGTTTGTATTCTGGTCAAAGGACTTCCTAAAGAATTGGAAGGCTAAAAATACAAAACATAAGGAGACTTTACCCCTAAGGTACTGGGCTGAGTTGAGAAGAAAAGTGGCCCTTGTGAAGAAGATTACTTGGAGAAGACGACAATCGCCCAAAGATTCAGTCTCCATTGGGTACAAAGGTCTCTTGCCGATTCAACTTCGGCCTTAAAAATATATCACTCTTTGTGTTGGACAAATAGGGTGGGAGAGGAGATATGGGCATGAACCGTAAGGACTACAAAGCTTCTTTTACCACCGTATAGGATTGACAACCGAGAGGTCATTCACTATTGTCATCGTTTGTCCTTCGGTGAGTCACATCTGATGCACTATCTACGCTTCATGATCCAGAGTGCCTCAAAGTTATTAGGGAGGGATGCCTAATATATGATGTTAAGGATAATGAGTCGCTTGAACGAGCGGAAGATGGCACATGTGATCTTTATTATGATATCCATCTTTGTCGGGCGAGGAATATGATATTGCTAAGGCCAAGGGTGACAATAGCGGTGCATGGGAATTTTTTCTTCTAGATGATCCGGACTTAAGAACTATATTCTTTCATACGGATCGAGGATCACGTCGAGCAACAGGATGAGTCGAGAAGAGGATGAGGATCGGGACCCCCTCCTAAGTGGGGAAATCAAGTCACGAGCTACAAACTAAGGAGAAGGGCCCCTTAAATAAAAATGGATTTCCCCGCCTATGGCTGCTTACCTCGTCGAGGCATTTGCTCCAATTGATACAACCTGCTTGGAGCTTCATGTTGGAGGTTATATTGCCCCGAGAGGCTCTTATGGGTGCAAGAAGATGTCCTTTGCTTTGTGAGTGATGAGCGTGGCAAAAGACTTTCTTGAACCATTCCTCATGCATGTGCTTGCCAAGTCTCCTAAAGGCCCTTATGGCAACCTGAAATCATCAGCAATCAAAAGTCTCTCAGAGACTTGTCCAATTCGAAAAGTGGGCGTTGCTCTGGAGAGGGAACTAGTAATCTATGACCTTTGATAAGGAAAGCGGAATGAACAAATAGCTGCTAAACTGGTTGCTCAAAGTACTTTGGATGGCGGCTAACTTAGGGAATATCCTTGCCCACATTATTGGGTGATGCAAGCAACAATAGAGTAGATTCACAAGGTTAACAATGAAATAATTGACGAGGAAACCAAAAAATGAAGGCAACGAAAGGCTCTAGTGATTCCACAGGGTTTGCCAAATCAATAGTAAAATAATGTCGGGCCATTGTGAAGGACGCAAATGAAACTAATAGAAAATAACAATTCTAACAATCGGAAGAAGACGAAGATTAAGGGTGGCGGAGGGAGAATGACGCCGATGGCTGTGGCCCGAAGATGATAGGTATGGCCTTGCCTACGAAAATAGCGCCACGCGCGTGATTTAATTTGTATTACCTTTGAATTAAATCGCGCCAAGCGTGCTTTGATTATTTTTCGTTGTCAAACTAAATCACGCCGAGCCTTGATTTGGTTATGACTATTTCAAATCACGCTTGGCGGCGTTTGTATTGTTTATGTTATCGTATCTTGCTGACCCGGATACATGTTTGATGTTTTAGCTTCCATTGCGTTTCTAAGAAGGTTGTGGTGTTCGACCTAAACGGAGTCCTTTGCAAGACTTTTCCAAAAAAATAAGTGGCTAGAGAACAGTTTCATCGACACCAGTAGAGAATCAAACACCAAGTGGATCTATCCGCGGCCGCACTTGAAGGAGATGCTAGGCGAGGCATTCGGGTTATTTCGAGTTGGTATTTGGTCATCCATGGAACTAAGGAACATCAAGGATACTTTGGAGGCACCGGGGAAATACGTAGAAATTGGTTGACCCTTTGGGATCGAACAAATGTGTGAAGTTCACTAATCCCAAGGATCCAACAGAAAACCTATCTTCATCAAACACTTGAGTAACATGATGGGCCTAACTTGGTATCGAGAATAAGGATGATATAATCATAGTGGATGATGATGCTCTCAAATGCTTCTACAATCAAACACAGCCACTGAATCCACCATCTTACGATCCAAAAACTTTGGGACGGATGATTTTTAAAATTGAAGTTTGTGTCTATTATGCATAATTTGGCTATGGGGATGACCGGTGGGTGAAGTGTTAGATTCGTACCCGAGAACTGGATAGAACGCGGTGACATGGAACCACACCTTGTTAAATACGTGGAAAAACATGGATTGATCCCTTAATGTTTTATTGGAATATATGATATTTTTGTATGATATTTGTGCCATGTATCGATAATTTCGAAGTGCGGAATTGCCTCATAAAAATAATGCAATTTGTTATTATCAAACCTAATATTATCATCTATTGAGCAAGCAATATTTGTCTCATCTATGTTAGCAACTTGCTCTTCATTTCTGCATATTTCAATTCGCATATGAAAAGTCACACGTGAATCGCAACCTTATGTTATTTTTGAAGTCCAAAAAAAAAGATTAAAAAAAACAAAAACCCCCTAGAAGACAATAGCATGTTGGCGTGATTTTGGAGTTGACATAATCCCAATTTAATTGGATGATGGTTAAAGGTGTAAATAGGAATTGAAGAGGCAATTAGAGGTAAGGCAATTGTTCTTTTTGTTTAAAGAAAACGATCATTCTAAAACTAATATAGAAGAAGATGACAGAATAATCTATAAGCACAGATCTTTGATTCCAGCAACAGTATTTACCTCAGCCCGTGGTTTCGGCAGCTTTGATAGTTCCACAATGAAAAAAATAAAGAAAATTTATCCTGTATCTTGCATGTTTCTATCTGCTTACCAGATCTGCATTTTTGGCCGAAGTTTTGATCACAGCCTGTAGTTATTTCGCAGCCAAGATATGCTGCGGCCAGATCTTTGCATGCCAAGATGTGTGGCGGCCAGAACTTTCACCTTTGCAAGAACCCAAATTGATCTGTTTGTGAACCCTCTAGAATCGTGCTTTTCATTTGCAAATAGCGGCTATTCCTAGGATGGGTCCTATAGCACAACCAAGTGGCAGGATAGAGAAGGAGGAGAAAAACTATCTCAAGAGAACGCCGAT
This sequence comes from Isoetes taiwanensis, assembly GCA_021234155.1. Lineage (NCBI taxonomy): Eukaryota > Viridiplantae > Streptophyta > Lycopodiopsida > Isoetales > Isoetaceae > Isoetes > Isoetes taiwanensis. The sequence continues at coordinate 10,107,425 of JAJEKV010000037.1, forward strand.
GAATGAAAATGAGAGAAGAGACAGAATAAATAGGAGATGTGAGGAGGGACGTCCCCATCCAAGGAATGTCGGTTCTATTGCTATTGCAATAGAACCGTGGCAATAATAAGAGATAAAGATAGATCGGCTAGGTTATTGGAGGATCTGGCCTCTTCCACAGGTCGGAATGACCTTTTTTCTTAATCGAGATGGAGATTCAGCTAAGCTTTCTTCGTCTGATACGAAATTGGCAGTAACAGGTCGACGATCCGTTATCAGCCAATTAATAACCTTAGTACAATGTTATTCCTTAGCTTAACTAATTAAATTGTTTATCCAAGTAAAGACCATAGATAAACATTTCTTAAATTCACGAGGCAAATTAAGCTTAAATACATTGAGCCTGAGTCTTTTCCCAAGCCAACTCTGTTGTCTAGTTTTTCGTTCTGGCATATTATAATTATAGGAATGCCGAATATCTCGATAATGGATAAAAACACCCATTCTAGGGGTAACCTTAGGCATTAAAAAGGTCATTTAATAAGGAACCTTACCAAATCAAGTTGGATACACGTTCGTAAATAGTATTCCTTGAGTTAGCATATCCATAGAAAAAAACTATGGAAATCGCTCATGTTGCTAGCCTGGATTGCGCGTTAGTCTGCCCACGGCTTTCCGGGGAGACTAAGCAGAAACCGAGGCCACGAGTGTTAAGCACTCAGCACTAGCGAGTGGGCACTGATGATGTGACGTCCCCTACTCATATACGGTGCACTCACCGTATACAAACAGGAGTTCATCCCCCATACTAGCTCCATACTGATACAGGGCCCTCCACGTATCACTGCAACCTTGATGAGTTCCAGTGGGAAGAATGAAGGGGTCATTTACCCTGTCTCCCTCAGGGCCTACCTAGCTGCGGAAGCGTAAACATACATGTCAGTATACAACATCAACATCACATAACCATCTCGAAGGATGGCTCATCCATATCTGCATAGACAAAGATCAGTACATCACATATGGAAATCCTACCCAAGGCTCAGACTCAAAGGGGATGACTGACGGCTTGGGTCTCCAGAGTTCATTGCAGACAGAATTCATGGCAATGGATTTGGCTGGCATGAGAACACGGCTTAGGGTAGTCCACTCCATCCGCCCCTCCTGTGCACACTTTGCAGAGTATGGGACCTGATTGTAGCCCGCCGGATGCATAGCCAAAGGGGCTATTCCTGGGTTGCATCTCCCCAGTTCCGATGGGGCAGGTAGGGATCACTCCCTCCAGAGATCTACATGCTGACTCAAGGTGACTAGAGGGCCACTGCCCTTCTTCGACTTGAACCCAATGGAGAGTGACGCATCACTCCACGGGTATCGAGCCCATGCCTTGCCCACACTCAGTGGCAAGCCATTAGACCTAGTCCACAATGATCCCCGGTAGGCCTTACACACCAGAGGGATCGTTCAAGAGTCAGAATATGAACCTCCTTATAAGCCAGTCTGGCCCCTTCACCCACAACCAGGTGTGGTTCTTGTACACAGGCCGAATTTATAGTGTGCTAAAGAGGCTAGCTAGGAGCATCAACTACCAGGCCTTAGGGTCTCTACCCCCCTTCCCAATACAATGAGTCCACAGAGATACATCATCATATATATCACAGAAGAACTAAAGAACAAGATCTAATCTATATCATAGAGTTAGGTTCTTTCGTTAGAGCTTGTATCTAGAGATCTAGATGGCTGCTATGGGCAATTTAATAGGCTAAACCTACTGATTCGATGACTGGAAGACGGTTTAGGCTATTAAATTGACGAAATACCTGATCCCTGGCTCGCTCCTCCTGCTCTGAACTCGACCATCCTGCTCTGCTGCTAGAAGATGAAGCTAGATTGGGAAACTAACGAGCTGTTCGCTCAGACAGAGTCTAGGATGCAGTTTTGACTCCTGGAGCAAGCAAAACAGGGCCCTAAAACCCTATGGACGAAAATGGCAAGTTAGGGTTTCCTTAACCTATATAGACAAAGGGTTAGGGCTAGGGTTCCCATTATCCCCACTTATGTTAAATAAGTGGCCTAGGATATCCACATGGGTAAATGTGTACACATGGATAAATGTGTACACATTGACACACACATGGATAAGTGTGCATCCATAATTAAATGCACACACCTTGCAAGTTGCCCCCTAGGGTGCTACCTACTCGGCTACACGTCGGCGTACACATCAATCGAGATGGCGTGTACGCGTGACGAGGCAGTACAGTATACGTCTTAGGACCGTATACTGTGCTGGAACGTCACATTCTCCCCACCTTGAAATGATGTTGTCCGCAGCATCGTGGGTCTCCCCACCTTGGGATCTTCCTAACCTGCAATCAACTTGATGCATACAATATTTTACTATTATACTTACACAATTATTAGGATTAACTTAAAGTAATATTAAAACATTATTACGTCATTACATTATCAAGTAACTTATCAATTCGTAATTTCATTAAAATAAGGTACTTATTAGTCTCACTTATCACAATATCAGAATTTAAAAGTTTTATATACATTTATCTTTCGAGGTACTCTTCATTCCTTGCAACACATTCCAACAAAATTTGTGTTGCAAGTCTTCGTAGCTCGACCTCCTTGCCCTCCAATATTTTTAAAACATTACTAGGAGATTACATTATTCCAATAACTTATCAATTCATAACTCTATTAAAAGCAAGGTACTTATTAGCCTTACTTAATACGACATTTAAGTTTATCAAGATTTAACAATTTCATATACAAAATTTACTCCCTTGCAACACATTATAACAAAATTTGTGTTGCAAGTCTTTGCGCCTTGAAATCCTGCATTAATTTTACAATATCTATAATTACATACTTACTATCTTACACAAGATTTAAGCGATTAGTTTCAATGGTAGAAATCACAACTACTCTAGAACTATCTATACAAGTGCTGGTGATGCGACTCCCCGCCGGTTCTTCGTTCTCATTGGCCTCCTGGATTCACACCACGCTAGAATATTAATGTAAAGTTGGTTATAAGGGAACCACCCCATCTATCTACATGAATGCATGACTAATCTCCCGGCGTAGGAAGAGGATGCTTCTTCCATCGTGGCCGTGGAGACAGCGCCCTATAATGCCTATATGCCGCTCATGCCTACACCTTTAGTTGACCAAGCGTGGAGGATAGGGTCCTTCCCGTATATGGGGCGTGAAGGATAGGGTCCTCCCCGTAGGCATTGACTAGAGGTGCTTTCCTATCAATGCATTCCTAAAGGACCTCTTATCTCTCGAGGTCGTCTACTTCCGTGGGACGGAAGTAGACTTTTTAATCTACTTTCCAACTCGTCCAAGCAGAACCGCGGTCATGCCTACAATGACATTACACCACATCCTAGAGATCACCGTAGTGGTCCCATCATCGGTAATTACGCATGCAACCCATACCTAGCATAGGCTGCATGCGTAGATTAATCTTAACTACACATGAAATTAATCTAGACATAAATCGGAGATGACCTTGCCGAGCATATTTGCATATCTGCATATCTGACCTTGTCGATGCAGAGCCTCTTGCTGCTAGAGGGTGTCTTTGTACTTCCTCCACTAACTGTTGCATGTCGGCTAGCATCCGTTAACATCTTAAGTAAACATTACAGTGTTGGACCCCTGCATGATCCTGCTGTACTTCCCTTAATGCATGCAATTATATTAATTACTTTACGGTAATATTTTTATATTAACATTATAGTAGTATCGGATACATTACTTCCGATAGTACAATTATATTTACTCTAAGATTTACAATATTTAACGACTTTTAGATCGCGATTATTTAAACAATAACTCTGATTTAGACCTATTGTTACATAGACAAGGTTTTAATTATCATATACAAGAATTAGATGTGCTTCTTATTCTCTTCCTTGGGTCCTGCATTACCCTTGGAAGTATATCCCTAAGATGCACTTAAGTATATCTGAATTCTATTTTCTATTTATATTTATAAGGACCCGAGGTGATATAGCTATCCTTGGAAGGAATTGCATCCTTGCGAAGGATTAATTAACATGCTACCTCATATTATTGTTGTTATTTACTTTATTTTCCTATGATACATATATGTACAGCAAATTCTATGCAGTTATTAGAATCTACTAGTAAATTGCCCACCGTTGGTGGGCAGTCCATGGAATTTTCAAGGGACACAAATCTTTTGGCATTAAAAAAAGCAAATTGGCATGCCACGTGACATTGGATGACCTAAAATGTAGCAACAATAGTATCGTGTCTTATAAATAAAACGACTGATCAACCTGAAAAGCGAGCTTATTTCCAGCATGGCTTCCACCATTGATAATATTAAAAGCTGGAACATGCAAGACTAATTTTGTGTTCCCTCCAAGTTACGCAGTAATGTGATATAAAGGAATCTGCAAAACCGATTAATATAAACACGGTGAGTTGCCCACTACAGTTCATCCATTGCAACCTCAAAGGAACATTCATACCTCTTTCTCCCCTGGCACCAGGCTTTGCAAGCGCCGGTGATAATCTTTTTGCTAAAATAGCGGTGGCACCAAGATAAGCCCTGCATCACATTAACTTATTGCTAACTTGATAGCGGATGATGATAGAGCATTTTATGTCAAAGTTTCCAATGCAAACTTACCTTGTTTTCAGTTTTTTCAAAAATTCCTAGAAGTTCTAAGAACTATCATATGACTTGGGAGAATTTCTACAACAGCTTTCAATAAACATTACATCCCATTCTTGAGAACCTTAACTTAATTACATACGACTCAAGTTCAAAGAAGTTAGATTTTTACCACGTTTCTCACTACTCAATATCTGTTTGAAAAAATGCGGGTTCTTCTTAGATAATTTATCACAGTCACGACTTTCAACCCCGAAGACAATAGTTCCATCCATTCCTGCTCCATCTAATCTGTATTAGCTATTACTTATTGGCATACGTTGACAAACTATAATCTCATGAAAGAATCCAACTAATTTAAATAAAGAGAGCTTTTAGCAAGAAAAGCCTTGATCGCACATTAATTCATTTTCATATCAACAAAACAACTTACATTCCTGTGGAAGCACCACTTGGAATAGCAGCTCTGAACGTGCCCTTGTTTGTCCAGAGGTCAACCTCCACGGTAGGATTCCCCCTGCTATCAAAGATTTGCCGAGCCTTTATTTTTGTGATTGCAGCAGGAGTGACCTTCTCGAGATGGTGTGCCTGAAAGACCAAAGTACACGCTTCAGTTTAATATTTTCGTTGCCTGCACACAGGAGAGACCTAACCCATATGCAAGAGACTATGTTATTTGCACTTGTTTGTCATGCAAAGCAATCAATACGTTTCCACGGACTCTTGGATGCAGCATTTAGATAGCCATGCATTGCCCAATTGTTGGAAGACTAAAATGCAGATTCAAATTCAAAATACATAATTGTACATCAGCAATCGTAATCTTTGTACAGAAGAAAAAAATTGCTGAAAAGTCTAAAGGGAGCAAAAGAAGTAAGAGAACAAAATTACAATATAGAGGACGGGATCTGGGGCTTTTGCACAAACAGCAGCATTGACAGCATCTTCAATCCGCTGAGAAAGCTTGTGTTTCTCGAGATATTCCTGCAGCCCCACCCACTCCAGGCCCGCTGCTCCAGACTCGCTGCTACTGCTCCAGACTACACACCCTACCCTGCACTATGATTTCGCAGAGGTCTAGTGCTCGACTTTGGTGCTCACGGCATAGGGTTGCCGTTTCTTTTTTGCAAGAAAAAACCGCTTGCACCATATCTGTCCGAATTGGAGCCTTCATCACATCCGACAACGGAACCACCCCGATTTCTGCAGATCCTTCTGCCTACACCATCACCATGGGTCGAGCCACCATAGTTCGTTTGATGCTACGAAAAAAAGAAAAACCCTAGAATCTTACGTGGCGTCATCTCTTCCATTGATTTCATCAAATCTGGGCCGTCGAAAGTTTTAGGGTTTTATGCACGACATACACTAAAACTTTATAAAAAAGGATATTTAACTTGTCAATAAGACACATTAAAGCTTATTATACATGGGCACACTTTACCTAAGGCTAGGACGCATCCACCCATTGCGCCGGCGTGGAGTGATTTGGAGATGACTTGGTTGTTGCATTGCTCCCATACGTTTGCTCCACTTCATTGGTGTAGTTAGCTACCATGTCAGTCTCGCACATTGAAGGCCTCCTGAGCACTAAGGTTCTATCTATCTTACGCTCTATTCGCTTCGGCCATTGCCGGAGTGAACTCTATTCTACGGGTCGGTCAATTCGGTGCAAGTACATTCAATCATAAGATTGAGCCCTCCCACTTTCTTCGAAAAGAAAATGGTCTTGCACCCCTTCAATGACGTTGTACACAACGTCATATCTATTCTCTCCCCTTAAGAGGTTATATGCTTCTTACTTAGCGCATTAATTTACTAGCCTTAGCTGATATATATAACCATCTAAGATGGATGCACATATTATCATTTATTTCAATATAATTATGGGTTACCTACTTAGTTAGAACGATTCTAAACCACAAGGTTTTGTCATCATGACAATTCCTTTTGTCTCAAAAGACTATTTGATTACTATAATTCTTATTTTAGATGTACCTTGCATGTACTATTCTTTTATATTCTAGAGATTCCCCCTTTCTTAGTTATTTAAACTCTTGGAATATTCCTACCAATCGAATTGATGCCATCGTAACAAGTTGGCCGGACTTGTTAGATTACTTCTTTTCTTTCGGTTGGATTAAGCACAATTTCATTAATTATGGACAATACCTGAATTTATGGACCATTTTTTAGTACACTTGGATGAATGACTCATTTTCATACACTAGTTGACATCCCCTGCGAGTGCTGCATATGCCTCAGCAGCATGCACGGGTATCTTAATAGTATTAGGTATCTTCTTCTTGTTTGATGGCTCCCAAGCGTAGTCGATAGTCTCCACTTCTATGCGGTCACTTGCAGTCGTTGGCCTCCATCTCTTCTTCCAACAATTGGCATAATTAGTTTGGGTAGACTTGGTTCCTCAGGATTGGCTCCCACTAAGTCACCGTAATAGTCTCAAAGTTCTCCTTCTTATCATCCATTTGTGGGTCCTCGGTAGCTAGGCCCACCCAAGTTGGGCACAACACATCATCGTATGCGTGCCATAATAAACATACCTTTCTTCAAATCTATTGTATGGGTTGAATTCGGCCGCGGTTTGTCCTTCGGGGGCGACATAAGGAGGAGTGATAGTAGCAATTGGCTCTACCACTCTGACTACATGAGGTGGAGCTTGTGCTTTGCCTAGTACATGGCCGAAGTCATTATAAGTGCCTTCGTCCTTTGCTGATGTTCCCGAGTTCTTGCAAGAGTTTCATCCAATATTCAATCGTGGCCGTGAACTGTCTTGAGAGTAGTTGGCGGTTTACGGAGCACCTTTGTTAGGCGTTGAACAAGCAACCCAATGCAATATATGCTTGTGGATCTTGTTTTGCAAAGCGAGGCCAAGGTCCTTCACCGATTTCTTGGGAGGAAGCGGCTTAGGATATCCAACTGGCATCATGGGCTTCCCCCTCTTTTTCTTTCCACATCTTTATTCCACCAGCCCGGGCAACCAATCCGGGGTAAGTGGGTCTAGTTTTTGTAATACATGGTGGCCAATCACCATTCATAGCGAATCTGAAAGTTAGAGGGTGGTATGACCTGTCAATCTATCATCCCCATCTGGTATGTAGCCTTCTATAAAACCCTTCCAATCCGGAACTTTGTCAACAACATAGGGGGACGGGTGTATTCAAGTTGCATTTGTGGAATTAAATGCGATGGTTCTCGCATTGTGAGCACCTCTGCCTTCTTTAAAGATGTAGAGAAGTTACCAAACAAGGCATCGATATCATCATGTGTGTGACCGGGCATCATGAACCCTAGCTCAATCTCTTCAAACACACCAAGATATACTAGGTAAGAAAGATAGGAGAAGACGTTACCTATTCTTGTTACGTCGGGATCGTTGTCCAGTGCAAATAAAGTATCTTGGGCAGGCTTTCAATGATGGTCCCCATGCTTTTGTGGCAAATTAGCGGTATGCTTTGGTATTGGATAGTGACAACTTTGACTCCAAGGCCGTTGTGTCTACTAATGAGGGAGACCCATTTTGGAGCGTATGATTCGAGGCAGCGGCGGTGGCCTCCTCGCATACTAAATGCCCCATCTCTAATCTCTTCAAGATGCTATTCAAAGAACCTACATGGAAGTTAGAGTCATCTGGCCATAAGTCCAGGGCAAAGTTTCCATAAGATCCATTCCCATGACCATGAGTCAATGCACCAGTCAATGTCGTTTTCAGCTTGTCAAGTCTCGAGGAGAGACTTTACTGATTGTTGCAATTTTGGAATCATTGTTTTGGCTTGATCCATTTTGTCGTGAATAATACAAAGATATTGGCGGGATACGTGGGAGTATAATCTCCACGACCCGATCTTGTGTGCGACCACGAGGCCTGCTCCATCTATCGCTCTTCTTTCATCATGCAACATCCTCCTCTCTCCTTCATCTTTGGTCTTGATAACCCGTGCGGATCACCTCACATGTATCGCATTTGGAGAATGCAATTTTCTTTCGCGATCTTGGCGTCCCCGAAACTCCGCCTCCGCGTTCTATGAAAACACAGCCGGTGATACCTTCTTGCCGATCAATGCCACAACCTGCGCATTAACCTCTTCTAGAATCTTTGGACTTAAGTAAACATTGCGGGGCAACTTCGACATTCTCTCTTATCCCCTCCTCGTTTCTCCTGCTCACGGTGGGGCAAGGATTCACCGTTCTCCCTCACGAACATGGAAAACACGGCCTCACATGCCAACGTCGAGGCGAGGCTTCAAGGTGCCACCGGTTACCATGTTAGGCCTTGCGTGCACCCTCAAGAAATTGGGCCTTCCATTTCAGATCGCCGACTTTGAGATCCCGAGACCAAGGTACCACGCCCTTTTTCGCCAAGCGAGATTCCCCTGCAAAGACCGGTCGTCCCACTCTTCGACCTTTCATGTTGTTGGCGAACATGTCATAAACAAAAGTAACCCTATCACTTGATTTCATGGCAAGGAATTCCTTTCGCATGTTAACAACTTGATTCCTAGAGAACGACACAACACCTATTCTTGCAACACAAGGTCCTCTCCTGTAAGTGAGGATAGCGTGCAGTGGTGAGGCGATCAAGCTTTGGTGGCCTAACAACCTTCACGGGTTGTCGGGAATGAAAAGTGTAATGTCGTTTCTCATAATTTGGGTGCTTCTGATGCTCTGAGCTCCCCTGGCTGGACACAATATCTGCTTCCTGTTGCGGTCTTGCGGTCAATATCTCCGAGACCTTTACTCCGTCAACACAGACGAGGTCATTGCTCCATCTCACGAGCATCCCGGCCCGGCACTGCAAGCAACCACCGGCAGCGGATGTTCGCCCGAGAAGGGGAGGAAACCTTCGATTCTGAATACTCCCACAAACTTGAAACCCGGCGGTCACAAAAGCGCATCATCGGGGCCAGTGAAAGATATGAATCCCTTTCCGGCAATAATGGAGTCGCATGAGTGCCATATCTCACAATCCTTTTCAAGAAGGGTATATCTTGTCAGCGGTTGTGTCTCCTTCCCCACCGTTGTCCGTTGTCTTTTCTTTGGGGGCGTCATTAGCGAGGGCGACTCCGCGAGCATCTTCACTTCTCCAAAGAACGAATGAGCCCCTGGCTTCTGCTATTGTGGTTGCATCTGGAGTTGGCCAGGGAAGGGTATGGTGGCCTTCGAACACTTCCTCCACACCTACGCTCAGTAGTCCTTTCGATATCTCCTTGAAGTGGCATTGTGTCATTTGCCCCACAACTCCCTTTGCTACTAGATGTTCATTAAGGAAGAGATACACAACCTACACAAGGATTTCAGTAGTGTTAAAATCGAGTAAGGAAGACGAGAAAGCAATGCAAATGACCTGGGGGGACTCCCATTCAATGGTTACAAGGACAATAAAATTGGGCGGGTGCCCTTTTTTACGTATGAGGTGTTTAGATTCCCCTTGTATAAGGTTAGTATTGGATGCAGTAAGTCTCACAATGGGTAGAAAAGAAGGTTCTCACTCTGAAGAGGCCATATCCGCGCACAAATTGGGTGGTAGAGGAGCTGTAAAGTAGGCACACACACTTTCGGCGTCCAATTTAAAATTTGTCACCAAGAGAAAACACATTCGAGATCTGGTGGCCCACCCGGACGGTTTCACCTATCTGGTCATCTCTGAAAAGGGACAATATGGGCGACCTTGAATTTGTCCCATTGTTGCAAATTAGTGACCGCCCAATTTGAACCGAATCGAGGCAGCTTATATAAGGGTATTATTGATGCGGTCGGTCTCACAATGGGTACAAAAAGAAGGTTGGATTACGGCGGGACATATCCGGCGCACAAATTGAAGCCCCCAATTTGTTAGATTGGTGGTTAAAGACACGTGAAGTAGGCGGGACTTCGGCGCCCGCCCAATTTAGTTGTCACCAAGATAAAACACCTTCGAGATACAGTTTGCCCATCCGGGCAGTTTCACCTACCTGGTCACCTACACATACACACTAAGAGAACTAAGGAGGCAGACACTAACTGGAATTTATCATTGAGCTCCCAAAACAAATACAATCGAGCATTGGAAGGGCCTGACTACAAACAAGGGTTAATGGATAGATAGATAGTAGTTTTAACGTCACGCCACTAGGCAGCATCCAACTGGACATGTGACCACACACCACACTACATTGCTTGATTGGGCCCTGCCCCCAACCACCTTACATTGCGTCTGTTGGGATTTGACCCCCAACAGTACCGAGTGCGATTCTGGGCGGCCTCGAACTCGAGACCACATTGCTAAGGAACTAGTGGGAGAAAATAGCAGGCACACAAATCCTGCATGACAATTTCAGGAAAAGGGCGGACTGCATCGAAATTTAGAGTTTATGTAAATGTGACAGTAACCAGGTGAATGAGGAGGAGTAAATCAAGGGTCAAGCCATCGAAAAGGCGTGAATGGAAAGGTGTGAATGAACAGGCGTGCTTGAAGAGGTGCGAATGAACAGTCGTGAATGGAAAGGCGTGATTGATAAAATCGGGTCACATTACATTTGCAGCAATTACACATCGAGGTATGGCGAATTTAACTGTGGAGCAGCACAAACCTTTGGAGATCTCGTGGCCATGAATATGAATCGCTGAAGATGTTTGCGTCTTGTAGAAAAGATAGTAGCCAAACAAGGCACTGCCAGAAAAACAACAGGTTTGAAGCGCATTTACATTTAAACATGAATTCCCCAAAATTTGAATGTAATTTCCCCAATTTTTAAAGTTAAATGTCCCACCTAATTTCGAAATAATGTGTCCGTCCCGGAACTTTGAAGCACAAGTTCCCGCCTAAAGCACGTGCGACACGTGCATGACTCGAATTAATTTTGGGCGGGCTTTAAATGACAGATTTGAAATTCAAAAAATCCGCGCACTCATTATTAAGGTCCACAATTAATTCCTCACGCTCGAACCCATCAGCGGTCCATTTTATTTCAAAGGGCCAAAGCGCTTACATGCCGACACTTGTCTTAAGCCCCAAAGAGGTCCATAACCCTTTAAAAGCCCCTCATTCTCCTCATTGCAGATTTAGAAAATTCTGTTGCTTCTTTGGCGCTTTGTGCTCCGCTAAACACTTTAATAGCCTTCATATTTCTTAGCCACGAAAGTCGTTCTCATCCGCGCACTATACTCCCGAACCAGTTTGTGGAACCCGATCGAGCTCTTAAGCCTTGTGTCTCTCGGCCGCTTGTCGCCATCTGTTGGCGCCTTCCTCCTCTGCATTGACCTATCGCTGGGTACCCACGTACACCAAGGAATTCTAGCGATTGATGGCATCTGCGCCCCACCACCGGTGGCAAAGGTAAGGTGGACTACTTTCTTAATATAAACTTGGCTTGCGATTAAGTATCCGCTATAACATCTGGGACATATGAACATCTTCTAGATGCCTCCTTTGGTCCCCCACGGATGCATACATGTATGCGAGGCGAATAGGGCACCCAATTGCTTCCCTTAGGGTGTTTCATTTTGCAAAACATTGGACTTTTTCCCCTAACACCAAAGTGGGCGGGCCCAATTTACTTATCCCTCACACCAATGTGGGCGGTTGCCCGGTTTGCCTATCCGACACCAAAGTGGGCGGGCCTTGGTTGCCTATCGGAGGACCACGACTACCTTGGATGGTAGACTTGGGCGGACTAAATTGAAGCCGCCCAATTTACTCTACAAGTCTACCATCCAAGGAAATGTGCTCTCGGGATAGGCAAACCAAGCTGAAAAATCCCACTTTGGTGTGAGGGGATAAATAAATGGAAGCCCAATTTAATATCGCGTGGGGATCACGGCAAAGGTGGGCGGGCAATTTGGCCCCCAATGATCTAATCGTCTCCTCGGACTCAAGGCTCACCATGAGTTGGTAGAACAAATTAGTAGGCCCAATTTGGTGTCGCGTGGGGATCGGGGGCAAATTAGGCGGCGCCCAATTTGCCTCCATCGGTTTCATGACCTCTTCAGCCCCAAGTCTCCCAAGTACTAACACTACTTTCCGTTCTGCGAGGAATTAATATGGAACGAACAAAGCGGTACTTTCGGGTTCGATTACCCGGACCCAAATTTGCAGAGGCTATTGCAATAGAGAATGCAAGAAACGAAGAAGAGAAAGAACTGCTTTTCTTTGGCATCGAGGTTGTGCCCAATGAAATTTTGATGATTCTTTGAGGAATGGAGTCGGTGCATAGAGATAGGGAATATTCATCCCGGGTCCCGGACAAACCACCTCAAGGATCTTACCTTTTCTTTGGCAAGATAGGGGCAGGAAAAATGAATTGGCGGGTATCGTCATCGACATGGAGGTCTCGCTTTGAGAACAAGGATGACTTCCTCATCGGCGTTGAAGACACCGTAGATCGGACTTTTTGTCCGTTATAAAGTTCCACTATCTAAGTCTGAGCCATGTATGATGAGCATAAGTATAAAGGAAAGCCCACATTCTTGCGCTTCGAGGAAAAAATGGCGCCTGGACTCATATGAAAGTTTAGAATTCGGGCATCAAATCAAGAACCCGATATTTTGGATGGCTACTACGGCCGTCGGGCGATGGATATTAGAGCACAAAGCGAGAACAGGTCGAAAGCAATCGCTCCGCGAGTATCAGGGCAAAAACCAACCTAAAGTGTACGATACTAAGTGGCTTAAGTCTAGATACAAGAAAGGTGAGACAGCACAAGCGCAGGGGGCAGCGCAAATGGAGCCCGATACAGCAGTCAAGAAGGCGAGGACACCTGCTAAGGCTATTCACCGTAAAGCTGCCACTAAACTTATATTCGGTGGAATGAAGAGAACATCAAGGTCGCCCGATGCGAGTGCAGAAGAGGACCAGCCGTCTGAAGAGGAACCCCCTAAGCGCATGGGAAAAGATTTAGGTGGTCCGTCGAAGAGGCGCAAGCGGGACGTGTTATCACAGAGCCCAAAAACTTCGGAGAGGGAGTCCTTGTCTTCTTCTTCATCTGAAGAACCGGAGAGTAGCCGGCAGATCGTGAAGTTCACTCCATCTGGTGGCGACGTCACTCAGGAGAGCAGACATGAGTTGTCACAAAGCGCCATAGCAAGCATCAAGCACAGGGAGAGAATCTACCCTCTGGGGGTGGGCTTCGAGATTGAAGTCGATGTGTTCAAGATGCATAAAGCCCCGGCAAATATGACTTGTAGGGTCATAAGTCCAGAGCACTTGGACACTCTCTACGAATCGTTTATCAGCCATCAGATGCACCCTCCCTGTGCTGATGTCGTGCCGTTCGATCCACAGACAGGGCGAGCAATCAAGTGGAAGAAGTCAGAGGATCTGCAAAATGCAGAATACTGGATTGTTAATGGCAACCATACGACCACGGTTGCTCAACTGCTTGTCACACAAGCTTTGGCATGGCCTCTGAAAGGAAGCACTTGGCGGCGATATTCTTTTCTATGCCAAAAGGAAATGCCGAGTCCTGGCAGGAAATCTCACAGCAATCGAGTACGTTCGTGTAAGCCAGGAGAATAATGACATAACAAAGAAGACTATACACGAGGAAGTATTTTTCGAAGAAATTCAGCGACTTAACCCGGTGGGCATTCTCGGGAAGCCTAAGAAGGAACAAAGCGGGCACTCCGTCGGTGGAGGCGTATTACGTAAGTGCACTACCACCATTACTAGTTCACTGCTATCCACGAGTTGAAATTGGGCGCCGCCCAATTTCAACTGATAACACTCTTTTTCAAATTAGGGGCTTTAATTTCCGGAACAGTACAAATAGAGGCTTCGCCCAATTTTGGAAGCGTTAAAGGAAATTGGGCGCCCTCCGATTTACGAGTGTCGGATGATCTGAAATTGGGCGGGCCCAATTTGCGTCAGCTAGTGCAAGCAAATTAAGATGATGTGTATCGCCTTATCTGGTGCCTTGATTGTCATCTCGAGGATTGGAAAGCTGTGGCGCAAGCGATTAAAAAGTCAACTATGTGTGACTCACGACTACTTTGTATATCTTGACGGCGAGTCGTGGAATATGTGCACCGAAGTTGCCCAGTTATTCTCACGAAGACCGGTTGAAGGGCGAGAAGGAGAAAAATTGAGGTGGAGGATAGGCTTAGACTTTTCACCAATAATTCCTGTAAGCCCATTAAAGTCCATGCATCCTCTAGATCCGCAAAGGTCAAAGGAGATCAAGGATGGCACCACATTCTGAAGGGAAGCAAGGATTATCTTGGGAGACGCACTATGAAAGTCGAGTGGAGAGCTGAAGAAGATTGGAACAATGGAGCGGGCCCTTGTCGGATACATGAAGGAAGTGAAGAAACTTCCTTTTCAAGACATGGCTGCCTTGAGGCAAGCTCACCCCATATTCACGGAGAATCGATGCTTATGTTACTTAAAGTAGCATCGATGGATGGGCGAAAGGACGCAAAGAGATGGAGAAGGAAAAGCTTTCCGAGTCCCTCTACAAAAAAGTAGGCGAATATCTTCTAGGGCCAGTTGAGGAGGGTGGCAAACCTTTCAAGTGTTTCCACGTTAGTCCGCGAGGTTTGTGCGTGGGCGTGGTAAACACCGGCCCGCTTCATTGGATCACGACTTGGATATCTGAAGAAATGGCCAAAGGAAGATTATGAAAAATTCCTTGACCAGCTAAGCCGCGATGACTTTTTGACCAGCGGCTTTTTTGGGTAGCTATATTTATTACCCCGGACCGCCTCAATGAATGCCTATCCGCCATGAAGACAATAGGCGGTGGCGGCCGTGTTTTTGGTTAGTTCCTACCGGGACCCCCGCGGAAGCGACTACCTCTAGAGTTCGAGAGTTGCAATGTCTTGTCTGCTAATGTATGTTGCCCGGAGGCGGCGGCTCGCCATCGGTCTGAGGAAATAAATATTTGCTTAAGCCAATTCCGACCATATAAAGCAATATGCTAAGTTTCCCAAGCATTTCACGAGAAAAAAACATGACATCGAAAAGAATTTGCACGATCCGCGAGTGTGCAGCGGTATGCATTTTAAATTGAGCCCCCCAATTTGCTTATTGACTATCAATGTTTCTAACATTTGTTTTCGTCGCGACTTATTGGTTGTATCGACCTTAGTGCGACAAGGGTGCGGCGGTGGGGAGAATCTTGGTGCAAAATCGGTTGGAAAGTAGGGCGTGCACCTATCTAGTCTGAAGTTGATCTTTGGAAGGTTACCTTGTTCTCGACTTCTTTTCGGTGGTGCTGCCCAGGCGGCGGTGTCTGAGGGCTATAAAACATTGTCTTTTGAGGGCAGGGCGAGAGAAGCTGGAAATTAAGCTTGCGGATATTAGAGCAACTTCGATGTCATGTTAGGCGAGAAAAAAAATCAAGAGCTTCGGGCACTACAAGAAGATAAAAAGAGGGAAAGAAGAAGGCCTCTACTTCCAAAAATGCTCCTCGACCTCGGCTTCACGCCCACGAGACACCTTGTCCCTCTAGAGCAATCAATTCACGAGGAGCGGGACAAGGCGATTCAAGTAGAGCTCAAAAGGGCGTGACCCTAGGCTCTCGGGGATTTGGAACTATTTAGGAGAAGAAAAACAACATCAACGCGCTGGCGGGGGCCGGGGCTGGTGAATACTCGGAGGACATGATTGAGGCGACCTCAAAGTTCGAGGAAGAGGTTGCTAGGGAGCCCGACTTCTGTCGTTGTCATGGAAACACTGGGAAGGGGACAATCGGGGATGGAGAGGATGTGGTCCCCAACACGATGAGCAGTCAAGATGTAGAGGAAGAGGTGGCGAACACAGAAGACAATCAAGGTGCAGATGATGAGAATGAGGAACTGGGGCCCGAAGATTTTATGCAAAGAATGGAATTGATCAAAGAGGCAGCACAACAACCTCAGCCCCAGCATGGAGAACCCAGTAGGGATCATTCGGAAGATGTGCCTCCAGACGAATGAGCGACTTATGATTTGAAAATACGTGAAATATGTTAATAACAATTGTTCATACTTCTTTTTCAGAAATGATAACGTTGCACTCATTTCCTTGTCTTAAATTTCTCTAGTTTACTTTGCTAACCAAATTGGGCGCCCGCCCAATTTGCTAACCAAATTGGGCGGGCGCCGAATTTGGTTAACCCTTACAAACTATAGCCTTTTATTAAATTTACTAGTAATGGTGCCCAGCGTTGCTGGGCATAAGTTGAGAGCCTGTAAATGCTTTGGGATGCAGTGAGAAAAGCCCTATCCATTTCCCTTTCCCTTTTGCTCTATCCCGCGTTTCATTTTTTCTTATTTTCTCTACTTTTTTTTTCTTTTCCTTTTTTTTTTTCTCGTGTTTCTCACATGTTTCCTTGTTTTCCCATCCCTTTCCTTCCCCCTTCCCTGTTCCCGACAACCTTTTTCCCTTCCCTTTTGCTCCTTTCTCCACCTTTTCCCTCTTCTTTTTTTTCTTTGCCCTTTTCCCGTCCCCTTTCTCTTTTTTTATGCCTTCTCTTTTCCCCACCCTTTTTCCATGTCTTCCCTTTTTCTCAACCTTTTACTCTTTCGCCCTTTTCCATGCCTATTTTCCCTTTTCTTTTCCTCCTTTTCCCACTCTTTTTCCTCCCTTTTTTGTGTGCCCTTTTCCCTTCCATTTTTCTTTTCCCCCTCCCGTTTTCCATGCCCTTTTTACCTTCCCTTTTTCCATCTCCTCACCCTTTCCCTCTTTCCCTTTTCCATGTTCCCTTTTTCTCTTCTCCTTTTCCATTTTCCTCATTTTCTTTTTCCCATGCCTCTCTCTCTTTCCCCCCTTTTCCATTCTTTTTTCTTTTCTATTTCCCTTTTCCCATGCCCTTTTTCCCACCATTTTCTTCTTTCTATTTTTCCCGTGCTTCTTTTTCCTCCTTTTCCCACCCTTTCCCTCTTCCCGTGCAATTTTCCCTTCTTTCAACCCTTCCTTTTTCTTTTCTCTTTTCCTTTCCTCATGTCTTTTTTCCCTTTCCCTCCCCTCCATCACTCCCCTGCTTTCCTTTCCCTTTCCCTTTTTTCCCGTTTCCTTTTCTTGATAGATTTTTTTCTTTCCGTTTTCCTCCTTTGCCGATCCTTTTCCTGTGCACTTTTTCCCTTCCTTTCCTTTTCCTTTTCCCTTTTTCTATGCCTTTTGCACATTTGTTTTATTCTCTTATTTCCTATACCCATTTTCCTCTTTTCCCCACCCTTTCTTTCTTGCCCCTTTTCTTTTCCCTTTTTTCTTTTTTCCCTTTCTTCACCATTTTCCTCTTCCCTTTTCTCTCATGCCCTTCCCCCCTTCCCTTTTCTCGTTTCCATCTTTCTTTTTCCTTGTGACCTTTACCTAGGTTCCCTTTCCCCCTTTTCCCTTTCCTTTTTCTTTCTTCTCACTTTCCCTTTTTCTATGCCCCTTTTCTTTTCCCCTCTCCCCATCCTTTTCTTGTTCCCCCTTGTCCCTTCCCTTTTCCTCATTTTTCCAACCTTTCACTCTTCCCCTTTTCTTGATGCATTTTTTCCTTTCCATTTCCCTCTCTTTTTTTTCCCCTTTTCCTATGCCATTTGTCCCTTCCTTTTTCCTCTTTCCTCAACGCTTCTCTTTTTCCCCCTTTTCCCATGCTCCTTCCTTTTCCCATGCTTTTTGTCTCCTCCCCTTTTCCATCATTTTCTCCTTTTTTCAACCTTTTCCTCTTTCCTTTTTTTTTTTCATGCCCTTTCCATTTACCTTTTCCACTTTATCTCTTCCTCCTTCCCTCGTGCCTTTTTCCCAGGTTCCCTTTCCCTTTTTCGTTTTCCATGCCTTTTTCTCTTCTCTTATCCCCACCCTTTTCCCTTTTCCTTTTACCCTTTTCCCTTTTTCCCATGCCGTTTTGCCCTTCACATTCTCTCTTTCCACTTCCCTTTTCCTTTTCCCCCTTTTCATTTACCCTTTCCCCTTAAGAGATCGAAGCATGACCAATCACAGTGTTGGTAAGTCGTGCAATAAATCTAGGCCTTCGGATGCATCCAGATGATCTCGGCCATTCAAATTAGGGCTCGATGCACTACACACTTACGGTATAACATTATAATATAAGATTTGACTTCGCTATCCTCCGCAGTAAATTGGGCGGGCGCCCAATTTACTGGCAGAGTAAGCGCCATCAAACATGAAGTGAAGTGGAGCTGCAGAAACAGTGGAGATCAAAGAGCAGACCCTCAGGAATTACTCAGGTACGTTACATTATATAATATTGACTATGCTTATTACATCCTTACAACATTATTATATCCTTGTCAGGTACATTAACATATCCGAGTGTACAAAGAGTCACTCGTCGTCAACGCCTGCCAAGGCGATGCCATTCAGCTCAAAGATCTGCTGATCAGGAAGCCAATACAGGTGGACCACAACACGAGTGAGCTTCCTGCAATTACTCGCAGGTCCATCTGCTTTGGACTGGAGCCATGGATCAAGACTAACACCAGTCATATAGCACTGGCAAATATCGTTGTAACTCAAGTAGCACTTGAAGGATCGGATGTTCTCCTGGACGATCCGTGAAGGAAGCCATGAGAGATGAATGCAGTGGAGCTGCTTTTATAGTCGTGAGAAATTATTGATGTCAATTATTGGCGTACATACTAGCGCAACAGGTAACCGTATAAGGTACACCTGTACAGCCACGCGAAATTGGGCGGCCGCCCAATTTCGCGCATCATTCGATATGAGCATTCAAGGGCAAAGTGGGCGGGCGCCCAATTTCACGGGACATGTTGGACAAGTTGCACATATAGAAGACAAGTTGTACTAATACTTTATCTCATAGATGATTACAGTCTGATTACAACAAGATGACAAGCGTTCATTTAGGGGGACTCTTCTGAGTCATTTTCACCAGGCACCCCAGCGATCTTCTCTATCATGTACATTTGATGCTCTCTATTCCATATCAGATGGATGATAACGTCGAAGGGATCAGGATAATGGCGAGGATTTAGAGCGACTGTGGTCATCCAGTCTTCCATGGGTATCTCTCGCTCGCGGCACTGCTTGAAGTTTTCGTGATTCATCTTGCAGTTGATGGAATCACGTTCAGGACCAGAATGAGACCACATGGCTAGACGAAGGCCAAATTTGATGGTCAAAATTGGTTTGAGATATATTTATACCCACAATCATTATTGAAGGTATTGTACGCAAAGATTATTGGATGTACACCGTATATACAACCAATAATGCTTTATACGGTAGTCATCAATAATTCCTTGGCTATAAATATAGGCGCATTCGACCACACAACACATTCATTGCCATGTCTCGCCATCTTCACAGGCCCCATGTTGACACCCTTACTTGCCTTATGACCTATGACGATCTTTATGCCTGCGAGTTGAAAGGGATCTCTCTCGATCCCTGGCTGTATGGTATAGCTACTGGTCGAAAGAAAGACTCCCCCGGCGAGTATCATGTTACTATCCATATTGTGTGGGTTCCGGAGCGCGAGGCTTTTGAGATTAATAGAATCACCAATAATTACAATCTATGACTCATGTATTTCATAACTTTATATGATATGATGATGTAACTGTGTTGTGCATGATTACATTGTTATGTTTCAGTTCTTATCTTGGGTTCTCGATCTCGTTTTTCGTTTTCCTTTTTGCACACAAGAAGGAAAGTGGGCGGGCGCCCAATTTTCCTGAAAGTGGAAGCCTTCATGAAACTACCTTCAGGCCATCTGAAGGGCAAAGTCGGCGGCCGCCCAGTTTCTGGAGGAGACTATTCCCGAAAGAAAATGGGCGGGCGCCCAATTTCCTCTGGAAGGAAAGTGGGCGGGCGCCCAATTTCCTCAGGAGGCCTCGATGAAATAAGATATTACTATTCAGAAATTGCACGTCATTGGGATGTTCTCAATGTAGACAAAAACATTCTATTCACATAGGAATGGAGTACATGGATGGATTACGTAGATAATAATATCAACTAAACAACATGCGTCGAAAGCATTGGTTGAACAGAAAGACAATAGATAATAATAGATAATATTAAACATGGACGTTTCAGTCAATATCCAGTTCCACCGCAATTAGATCCCCCAGTTGGAACTCTGATATGTCTTGTCGGCAGTACAGATCCAGCCAGTCATCCAATTCTGCCATCGGATAGGGAGTGCTGAGGATGAGTTTCGTTACCAAAACCACCACACGCCCTCTTTTCCTTCTTGTAAAGCTTCTTAAACAACGGCCGGAAAGTGTTGTGCAACCAAACATCCTCCATTTTCAGCAACCTCTTGAGCTTACGCCCTGTAAATATGGCGTTTCAAAATCAAAGCGACCTTCCAGCTCTACCACCGCTAAGGTTATCCGGCTCATCGCCATCCTTCATCAACTCTCCACGACGAATGAGCTTCCTAAGTTGGCTTCTCATTTCTTCTGTGCCATTTTGGTTTATCTCGTTCTGCACCTCAACCTGAAGCTGATTCGCATGAGCTAATATTGGCTCGGCGATATGGCACTGCATTTCGCTCATTGTGAATCCATAGCTGCGCCTGGTTCAGACCATTCTGACTGGCACGAATATGAATCTACACTATGCAGATTTGCGAATGCCGGCTGCTGTGGCGAGACCACGTCTACAGAAGGCGCTTGGGCGAGACACAAACTCGGTTGGCACTTTTTGGGCTTTATAGATACAAGGCCTGCCATCCCACCTACCTGCACACATTTCGAAAATTTGCATCATTCTACTAAATAAAACCCTTATTTTCTAAAAAATCGGGTACATTTGGGAGTCATATGGACTCAGCCAAAGTCCACAATTAATGAAATTATGCTTGATTATTCTTTTGGAGGTGCTAGATTTATACATGGTCAACAATTATCCTAGTAATGATTCCTTCTTAGCGAGGAGATCAATCTCACCAAGTGGTTTCAATACGTTGGATGACTGTTAACAATCGTGTATAATTTTTGTCACTCCTATGCATTTCCTTCCCAATCCTTGACGCTTAGCTCAATATTGGGGCAATCCTTTCAGCGAGAATATCTGGAAATGTCTTCTAATCCCAATATGGATGTTACCGTCCATACATTTCACCTACTAGGCCCCATGGCCTTAGATCCTTGACGGTGGCTCCTCTTTGATGTAGAGGTTGACTTTGTTCGTTAGAAGCCTCTCATTGCTGGTGGCTTGATGGTGTAGTTGATCACTTGAAATCTTCCATGCCGCTTTTCAAAAGCCTGAAGATAGCGTTGTTGAAAAAGGTCTTTTATCTTGAACTCTTTGTCTTGGCAGCTAAAGGACGACTCTCTATTCGATATTGTTTCTTCGACTCCATCGATGTCTCATACGTCGAGTCCTCTTATCCTTATCGTGTTGCCCGAAGAGTGTTGACGATGTTGATTGCTTCACCCCTGCAAATTGCCTGACATCTCTTTCTTTGATCTGTTACGCTATGGGAGTGAAGGAATAACAAGGGAACTATATATGCAAAGCATATAACTTACATAATTACAATTACTACTAGAGCTATTAGGCCCCCCTTGTGCCTCCCTTCGAGTTGCACGCCTACTCCTTGGCAATGTCATCGGTGTTCCTCCCGGTGCAATGGTGTTGATGATCTATATCCTCCTATTTGTACATCAGCTCATACTCCGGGGTAACTTGTTGATATGCTTGGGCCCTCCGATGTTTTTCGGCTATGGCACAACACGCTTTGCATCACATTCTAAATAAAGGTGTACTGGTCGTTGATGCTTCGACATTTCGGTCTGCTTCCTGATCCTGTTCTTGGGCGGTAATTGTTCCCCCCTTCATGATACTTGAAGCTATTTGGAGGCGTCTCTTGAGGCTGTGCGCGATTCCTTTGGCTATACTCCTCTGGAGTTGTTCTCTTCTGCAATTGTTCTTTGAATCGTCCATCCTTGGGTTCACCAAGTTGCATGCAAGTCGTCGGCTCGGCTCGCCTAGTTGAATCGTCATCGGCTCGGTTCGCCTAGTCGCTTCTCCTTACTTGTTTGATCCCCTCGATCACATGGCTTGGACGTTGTCACGTTCTACAGTGCTATGCCATCTTCTTGTAACCATCATTCAATTAAATTGGAATTATGTCAACTCCAAAAGCACGCCAACCTATAGTTGTTTTCTAATGGGTTATTGATTTTTCACTTTATTTTTTTGCTATCATAAAATCACATTAAAATTGCATTTCTCTTGTGTCTTTCATATGTCAATTGAAATATACAAAAAAATATCGCACTTTTTTTGAATTCATAACATTATAATTCTACTACATTGAGATGAAAACACCATTGTATTTGACAAATATATTACAATTTGTATGGACAATAAGAGCCTTCAAATTGTGAGAAGATGTCAATCAAACCAATGACATATTAAAAAAGAATGCCACAAAGAGTTGCTCATAATAGCTGCCTCCATGGCCCTTTCGAGCCTAGAAATGACAATGGACCTGTCAAAATGTGTATATAAAAGCATTCAGATTACACCAACGTGATTTTAAGTCAACTGGCATTGTGGTGTTCTACAAGTAGCACTATTAGTTTAGTGAAATGCTTGGCCCTTAGCTTTGCGAGAATGAAACTAGTGTTTCATAGCAAGATGAGGCTTCATCCTGGAAGGAAAAAATGGTGTAAATTACATCAAAGAATATAAGAATAGAAAAAGAAGACGGACATTTATAATACATATATATAACGGAATGCTATAACTACCACCATTGATGCAAAACATGAAGCATAGACTATGAATATTTGGAGCATAGACTATGAATATCTGGAGCCCCCCTAGATAAGATCAAAGTACATCGTATATGCTAAGATGAAGGAAATTTAAACTACGAAAATTAAACCGCATTTAGCAGGGAAAAGAAATTTACGTTGAAAAGACCCTCCATGATTCAAGATCGATTGGACTTCTTGCTGGCCGAAATCATCCCTGGTCGAAGGGATTGGACTTCTTGCTGGCCGAAGAGATGCTGGAGAAAGAGATTTTTCTGCAAGATTTGTGCATGCCATGATTTGTGCATGCCGTTCATGCAGTGCAAGATTTAGGATTTTATCAAATTGCAAATCACGCTGAGCGTGATTTAGGATTTTATCAAATTGCAAATCACGCTGAGCGTGATTTAGAATTCTTACAATGAGATGCTGGAGAAAGAGATTGCTGGAGAAAGAGATTTTTCTACAAGATTTGTGCATGCCGTTCTGCCATGATTTGTGCATGCCGTTCATGCAGTGCAAGATTTGTGCAAGATTTCTGCCATGAAACACTGACCATACAAACTTGTTAACAAAGATCTGGCTGTTAATGAACAAATTAATCACAGTTCCTTATGCAAAACATGCTCAGCAATGATATAGGATCCAATTAAATTGCAAACCACGCTGACCGTGATTTAGGATTTTATCAAATTCTAAATCACGCTGAGCGTGATTTAGAATTCTTACAATGTGATGCTGGAGAAAGAGATTGCTGGAGAAAGAGATTTTTCTGCAAGATTTGTGCATGCCATTCTGCCATGATTTATACATGCCGTTCATGCAGTGCAAGATTTGTGCAAGATTTCTGCCATGAAACACTGACCATACAAACTTGTTAACAAAGATCTGGCTGTTAATGAACAAATTAATCACAGTTCCTTATGCAAAACATGCTCAGCAGTGATATAGGATCCAATTAAATTGCGTGATTTAGAATTCTATCACATTGTAAACCACGCTGAGCGTGATTTAGGATTGCATCACATTGCAAACCATGCTTCATGTGTTTTGGCATTCCTCTTCTGCAAACCATGCTTGGCGTGGTCCATCATTCCTTCTTCTTGCTCTCCTTTTTTTTTTTAGGAACAATCATTCTTCTATTTGTCTTCATCAGGCATAGTTTCCCCTTTCATCTCAGTCTGCATCTAGTGTTTAGAACTGCAATCTAGTGTCTAGTGTCTAGTGTCCGCATCTAGTGTCTAGTGTACAGAACTACGAAATCTGGAAGATATTATCAAGAGGATAGTTCTATGGAATGGAGAAAATATTGTGCTACATGGTATCAGTTCTAGGATAAAATAATGAATAGCATTTCAAAGCATAACAGAGTGATGCAGTGTTGATTCTTACCTGGCACATGCGCGAGAAGCTAGCGCCTTCCATTCCGTCAAAGCAAGAAGCTAGCGCCTTCCATTCTTTCCACACATATGCAAGAAGCTAGCACCTAGATTCCATTGTGCTTCTTTTGTGAATCTGGCGGCAGTTTTGACTTACAGGTAATAAATAATAAAACGTAATAAAACGAAAATAGTTTAAATTTCATTTTCCCGCTCACGTAGATATTTTGAATTTGTTTTTCCCGCTCATGCAATATTATCTCCTCAAAGCCCGGCATTCAGAAAAGCGCATTTTGATAACAGAGCAGCGTGGTCACACTATTAAGAAGAGTAAAGCTTCTTCATCAGATCTAGCTGACATACAAGAAAGTGAAGGCATTTGCAGATTAACGAGCCAAAGCAGGTATCTCTTTCTATTATGATTTTTGCATTCGTTCCTCTCTTGCAACCTAAATGGTGGATCGATGTATGAAAAGAAGAAGATGCCATAATGGGTAAAGATTAAGGCCAACCTTTAATCCGGGATGAGGATGAAGAGAGCAGATATCTCGTTGTTTTTCAGCAAGTTCTTCACTGCGACAAAGAAGAGGGCTTCTTCTTGATCTGATGCCATATCTACAAGATGCCATATCCGGCGCCAAAGCTGTGCTACTTGCCATATCCGGCACCAAAGCTGGGCTTCTTCTTGATCCGATGCCATATCCGACGCCTAACCTGTGCTGTGCTACTTGCAGAGGAAGGTGCTGCCAATGCAACCGCATGGGTGTGAAACCTCTTGTTCTTTTTATGATTTGATTTCTTTCAACCTTCTTCGTAAGAGTTTTAGGCGTTCCTTTTAGTTCTAGCCATAAAATCCAGTTCTAGCCATAAAATCTACGCCAAGCGTGTATTATTTCTTTTTCATATTTTCCAGCCTATTCTTTTAGTAAAATCCACTTCTAGCCATAAAATTCATTTCTAGCCATAAAATCCACTTCTTTTTGTAAAATCCACTTCTAGCCATATTTCCAGCATATTCTTCCAGCCTATTCTTTTCGTAAAATCCACTTTTCGTAACAAAATAGTCTTTTTGGGAGTCATTTCGGAAGAGATGTTATGATGTGATCACAACCATTGGATTCTAATACCCAGCAATCCAGTCCGTTGAGATTGGGTTAGGCAATTTTGTGTTATCTAAGCTATCAATATCCTGTTTGTGTAGGTACCATGAAGCACATTCAAAATTTTGAAAGCATCTTTGGGATAAGGTCCATTCGCCTTTTTAGTAAGTATACGTAGCTTTTTCCTTTAGACACTTTTCTATTTAGACTTATTTTTTGGATTTCTTGGACTTAAAAACCATGTTTGATCTAGTAGTGAGTCTCCACTTATTGTGAATCTCACTCTTACATTAATTTTGAATAACTAATATTCCTTCCTTGGACATTGTAGCTTTGGTACAAGAGACATGGTGCGGTTGGCTAGACTTTCAAAGTGTAGTATATTCATGGATTCCAAAAACTGTTCCTGGTAGAAATATGAGAACTACAATACTTGTGCTTCAAGAAAAGTGAATGACTATCTAAATTTTCTTCATCATGTTTTTATGATATAGTGCTATATTGTGAAATATTGACTATTTTGTAAATAACATGATATTACGTTTTCATAATTTTGAGGTGAAATGTGTGAATTTGAATATGCTACTAAAAACATGCAATATGAAATTTGTCCCAAAATCAAGACATAATCCCAATTTAATTGAATGATGGTTTTGTCTTGAGGTACCTTCTGGTGGCTTTGATTGTGCTTTCGTCGGTTTGATCCTTACATTTGCCTCTAGGGGCTCATGTCGGAGATATGATCGGCTTCTTCTCTTCTAATTACTGGTAGGAGTACCTGACGAAGCCATGACCTAGTTGTTGAAGGCATATCTCCTCGTCGAGGTGCCTTTTGTAAGTGCATCTCCATCTAATACACGTGTCATAGCGCATCACCCTATATTACCACAAGATGGAATTATGGTCGTCGAGATGTTGCCTTCTTAGTTGGTTCGTTGATGTCGGGTCGTTCCTCCTTCTATTGTTGAGGCCACTCGTATCATAAGTTCGTCAAGCGTTGCCGCTGCCACAAGAGGTAGTGTTGCGCCCCGACGATGTCCTGGTGCAGCGCTGATGATCTTGACATGACCGGTGTTGTCTCTTGTTCTGACATTGGGTGGACGAGCTGTCTTCTACTTGAGGGCACTTCCGGAAGTGTTTGGAGTCGAAGGTTTGCTTGGCCTCCAGTCGTTTCTCCCTCGTACTTGCTCTTCCATTTTGATCTTGGGCTATAGTTGTGCTTCCTTGCTTCCTCTTTTGGTAGTCGAAGTGAAGGAGCTTCCTGATCTAAGCGCTAAATCATAAAACATGACTGTAAACTCATGTTTCTCCACTATATATGTGAACACCCGAGATATACAATAGACATATACGCATTTACATTGGGATTTTAATTCATCCACTTTTCCAAAACAACTACGAAGATCTACTTAATTGTTTATACTCCTTTAGGGTTTCCCTTCCTCCTATCGCGTTTGATTCTTCGGTTTTGCTGCCTCTTCTTCGTTCTGGTTGATTCCGGGATTCCTTTGAGATGCTGCTACTATTGTTGAGCTTCATGTCTAATCCGAGCTCATCACCCCAAGTTGCGAAGAGTGTTCGTCGATGTGATCCCTTGAAAAAAAGATGCTCCTCCTTAATGTGTATGTCCGTCGTAAGGAATGCGGTGACCGCTCAACGTCCCTACATGCAGTGTGTCGTTGCAAGGTTGTCGATGTGCGGTGCCATTGATCGCTTGAGTAGGATCACCTGGCTGTTGCAGTCGGGCATTCTTGAATGTCTTCGAATCTCTGAGATCGTGGTCGGTAGGCAGGCATTGTCATTCCTCCGCAGGTTGAATTTCTGAGTGCGACTCCTGTTGATTGGGCTTTGCTTCATCCGAGGTGCCTCTCCTGTGCCTGGAAGTGTGGTCATCTCCATTGCACCTACCCTAGCTCCTTCTGGTTGCCTTTGCGTGATTGATACCTGCTGGCTAGGTCATCTCCTCCTTTGGGTCCTATCCATTCGAGTCTCGCACTCCTTGGCTGACGTAGTAAAGTCGTCCTTCCTTTGGTTTCTAGGTGTTTCTGGGTTCGGAATCCTTGTTCGAGCGGAAAATTCTCCTCCTTGATCTTGCCCCTAATGCTGATATAGGCCTTCAAGTCGGAGATGTTCCTTCCCTGATATGCGTCTCCTCCCCCTCATGGTCTCCTACTTTTTGGAACCGATGAAAGTTCTCCTGCTGGTGCAAGGGAGCTGAAGCTCGTCCTGGTCAGCCTTAGGCGCTTTGTGGTTGCCTAGCTTGGTTGCTCCTTTTGTTGACGTTGCATTACATTTGCTTGAGCTGCTGGGCTGCAAGGTCATGGTTGTCTTCCCTCCGGTTTCTATACGCTCCTGTGTCGCCATGACTTCTCTCCTCGATGAAAGATTATGCCCTCTGACCTTAGCTCGTGATGCCAACGTGGCATCGATGTCTAACGTCTTCCTGCACCTGTATTTTGCTGCCTTGCATTCTTCCATTTGAAACTCATGTGCGTCGAGTTGGTGAAGGCGTCGAGATCCTCTTTCTGATGTGACCTCGTGGATATGGTAGCCGGGAATTCTTGATGCCGTTGGTTACCCAATATTCTTCCCATTTGATGAAGATTGATGATAGGCCGGTGGTGTCCTGTTCTACTCGTTTGTCAGTTGAGGTATTTGTCGTTGTGCTTCCCTCTCTTGGGTCTGCCTTTTCGGTCTCCTCTCCTTATCTGTCTGTACATCGGCTTGGACCTCTAGCTCTTCTGTGGCTCTGGCCCTGTACTTCGAAAGCAACGCTCGTATATTCTAGAGTCTAAGGGTCCACTTGAAGGGCTCTCCTACAACATTTTGGGCTCTATAAGCAAGCAAGATGGCTCGAGCAGCATTACTGGAGACATATCTATAATCTCCAAGTCTATGGACATTAGGACGTGTGGTATGGCATGAAATGAGGGTTGTTTTGCAAAACCTCCATGATGTTTGAGGCATACCCTAAGGTCCTAGCAAAGTTGGTTTGGGGGAGTCTAATCTCTACACATGGAGTGACTTGGGCAGCTCTAGACTCTAGCTCCTTTCTAGGTATCCTGGCAATAGGGAGTGTCAATGTGGCGGCTGTATAAGTCAAACTCTATTAGAAGGACACAAAATTAGGTCAAGGTTTATGCCTTTGGCATGAGCAGAGGTGATGTACCAACAGTTGGACTTGGGTTGCTATGCTGAGGTCTAGATGACTATAACAAAGGGGTGTTCTTGGGCACTTCTATCTAGGAGTAAGGCATCATCTTTGAGCCGAGAGCAATACTTGCGAGGTACTAATGGGGTATGCTTCTATTTACAAACAAACCACAGTTTGGAAAAATAATTCTAGGGTTTGAGCAATTTTGGTCATTTTGAGCTGGGGTTTGACATTCCTAGCCTAATCCAAAGCTATCTAAATGGATTCTAGGCTATCTAACGGTCCTATTGCAACAAATTTCAGGCGATTTAGAGCTCTGTAGCTCAAGTTATGGAGGTTCAAAGTTTGGAGGTCTCACACATTGCGCCCAGACCAATAATGAACTTTTCATTTTCGGTCCTGGCGCGGCGTGTGAGACATTGGCTCTAAATGGGTTAAACTTGTCCAATTTGGATCATATAAGGGTCTAATTCTGCTGGACTCATCGAGTTAGGCAGAATTGACCCCTTATTTGGTCGATTTGGAGCTGTTTTGGGCACTTTTAGGGCATGATCTCACACGTTGCGCCCAGACCAATAATGAACTTTTCATTTTCGGTCCTGGCGTGACGTGTGAGACATCCTCTCGAATTGGCCTAGGATGTCTGTTTTGACTAAAACAAAAGCTAAAACTTACTAACTCAACTTAATTAAGTAACTTCATACACTTATAATTTACTCAAACACTTTGTATTAAACAAAATTTTATCATTTACGAAATTAATAAGGATCTCCTTTGATATGACTGGCTAAGTGCATATCTTTCTTCATTAGAGTTACTCCCTTGGCGTGTACTGTGCAGGCTATTGAGTCTTCAAAATGTTGGACCAGCTTCTGCTCTGCTGCTTCTTGAACCTTGGTCTCCTGCTCTCGTTCTGCCCTCTCATCTTCTTGTATCTATCGCTCTATCTGCTCGTACACTTCTTGGGTCTAATATACAAATCTAACTCATCCTTACCTTAAAACTCGATCTAGCATCTTACCTTTTTGAAATTCATCAAGTATTAAGGTGATTATGGCCTAATGTCTCGCACGATGCGCCCAGGGCAAGACCTAGAGTTTAGGTTTGTGCTCTGGCGCGACGTGTGAGACATTCTTGCCTTAGAAAGATTTGGCTCAACTGTTTTTAGTCTTTTTATGTTCCAATTCGCTTAACTGTTACTAGCTTAGCATATACTACAAAAATGAGAAAAAAATTTCCCATTTTTCGAGGTTTGAGGGTTCTATCAAGTTAGTACTACTGGGAGCATGGCCAGTGCTTTGCTCTTGGTCTCCAAGAACATTGCTCTGATACCACTGTGACGTCCCCTACTCATATACGGTGCACTCACCATATACAAACAGGAGTTCACACACTCACCCTGGTTTTTGGTCCACTGTTGAAAACATCAGTTTTGGTAGGTCTACATGTCCTGTTTTCAAAGAATCCTACATGTGGATTTGTGGAGGTATGGTTTTGTTCGATAATGGTGTTCTTTTTTCAGTGGACTAAAACATCCACTGTTGTTTTGTAGTTTCTTCTATTGTGACATGTCATTTTATAATACAATCCACTGTAGGAAAGAATACTTGAATTTCTACATGTCTAATAATTCTATTGTCACATGTCTTTATAGATGTAGAAAAGAATATTTGATTCTCTACATGTCCTATACTTCCATTCACATGTCTTTACAGGGTACTTTATTTGCTAAGGCATTGTAGGAAAGAATACATGAATTACGACATGTGTAATACTTCTATTGTCACATGTCTTTATAGAAGTAGGAAAGAATACTTGATTCTCTACATGTCCTATCCTTCCATATCACGGGTCTTTATAGTGGTAGGACAGAGTACTTGAATTGCTACATGTGATGCACGTGCACGATCACATGTCCTTATACTAGTATTCCATGTAAGACAAGTTACTTCAACTACTTCAATTACTTACCACCTATTTTTGCATAACAAAGCCATCAAGAATTTGATTTGTATTCCTTGAGGGGGTGCAGGACCGCTGCAAAAATGCAATATCTCATCTATTCTCCCTTTACCCCTCATGCTTATAGAAAACTAGAATGCAAAGGCATTATGAAGATCCCAAAATTGAATTGAACTGAATTTAACTTTAACATCCATGGGAACCAACAAGTCTATCGATCCTCATGTTTTGTGTGTGTGTGTGTGTGTGTGTGTGTGTGTGTGTGTGTGTGTGTGCGTGTGTGCGCGTGTGCGGTGTGTGTGTGTGTGTGTGTGTGTGTGTGTGAGAGAGAGAGAGAGAGAGAGAGAGAGAGAGAGAGAGAGAGAGAGAGAGAGAGAGAGAGAGAGAGAGAGAGAGAGAGAGAGAGAGAGAGAGAGAGAGAGAGAGAGAGAGAGAGAGAGACTTTTGCTTTTTTATGCCTCAAATCCATTTTTTGAGCATATGCACATGATCTCAGGTCCCAATCAGCTCAAACATGCCAAAGTGGCTCAAACATGCCACCAAGGTGGCTCAAACATACACAAGGTGGCTCAAACATGCCACAAAGGTGGCTCCAACATGCCAAGGTGGCTCCAACATGCCACGCGGGCTCTAACATGCCATGCAGGCTCCAATATGCCAACGTGGCGCAAACATGCCACGTGGGCTCCACCATACCACCTAGGCTCCAACATGCCAAGGTGGCTCACAACATGTCACCTAGGCTTAAATATGCCAAGTTGGCTCAAACATGCCACCTAGGCTCCAACATGCCATAGTGGCTCTAACATGCCACCTAGGCTCAAACATGCCAAGGTGGCTCAAATATGCCACGTGGGCTCCAACATGCCACCTAGGCTCCAACATGCCAAGGTGGCTCAAACATGCCATCTAGGCTCCAACATGACAAGGTGGCTCAAACATGCCACATGGGCTTCAACATGCCACCTAGGCTCCAACATGCCAAGGTGGCTCAAACATGCCACGTGGGCTCCAACATGCCACGTGGGCTCCACCTAGGCTCCAACATGACAAAATCGCTCAAACATGCCACCTAGGGCTCCAACGTGCTCAAACATGCCACGCTGGGGCTCCAACATGCCACCTATGCTCCAACATGCCAAGGTGGCTCAAGCATGCCACACAGGCTCCAACATGCCACCTAGGCTCTAACATGCCAAGGTGGCTCAAATATGCCACGTGGTCTCCAACATGCCAAGGTGGCTCCAACATGCCAAGGTGGCTCAAACATGCCACCTAGGCTCCAACGTGCTCAAACATGCCACGTGGGCTCCAACATGCCACATAGGCTCCAACATGCCATGTGGGCTCCAACATGCCAAGGTGGCTCAAACATGCCACCTAGGCTCAAACATGCCAAGGTGGCTCCCACATGCCAAGGTGGCTCCAACATGCCACCTAGGCTCAAACATGCCAACGTGGCTCAAACATGCCACCTAGGCTCCAACATGACAAAATGGCTCAAACATGCCACCTAGGCTCCAACATGCTCAAACATGCCACGCGGGTTCCAACATGCCACCTATGCTCCAACTTGCCAAGGTGGCTCAAGAATGCCACGTGGGCTCCAACATGCCACCTAGGCTCCAACATTCCTAGGTGGCTCAAACATGCCACCTAGGCTCAAACATGCCAAGGTGGCTCCAACATGCCACCTAGGCTCCAACATGCCACCTAGGCTCAAACATATAATGCCACGTCGGCTCCAACATGCCAAGGTGGCTCAAACATGCCACCTAGGCTCAAACATGCCAAGGTGGCTCCAACATGCCACGCAGGCTCCAACATGCCATGTAGGCTCCAACATGCCAAGGTGGCTTAGGCATGCCACCTAGGATCAAGCATGCCACCTAGGCACCCCAAGTGGTGACATGGCATGCCAAGTAAGCAAGGTCAAGTTTTGACTAGGCCAAAAATGAAAAGATGTCCATCTTTGGTCTTTTCATTGGGTGATGTTGGCAAATTTTATGGTGACATGGACATGATGACTAGGACTTTATGCAAGAAATATGATAACCTTTGAAATTTTTGGTAGAGGAGTTTGGCAAGGAATAGAATAGAGGGATCTGAAGAACTTAATCTTGTTGACATACTTCCCCAACTCGAACCAAAAGCCAGGGACTTTCTGCGCACTTTCTCCCCAGGGGGAGAGGCCGGACCCACGAGATGGACCTCAGAAAGGTTGTCGAGGCAGCCTTTCCTATCATGCTCCTCTGGGAGGGCAAATGCCAATTCCCCTCCCCCCCCCCTCCCCCCCGGGAGCTCAATTTTCCAATCCGACCGTTGAATCCGTCATTCAAGTAACCTGCTTCGAGCAGGCTCAAAAGAATCCAAGATCCGTCCAGGAGAACTTATCAAACCACGAAGCGTTCTGCGAGTTGATCGCGTAGAAAACCAAGTGTTTTGTCGTTCGGGCAGTACAAAGGCTGTGGAATGGAGATTCGACTTCGCCATGTCATCCGGAATGGCTAAATTACCCCAGGGACCAAGTTACATGGTCATTTTTGGCAACGAAAGAAACACGAACCCTCTACATAGCGGTATTCCGCAGCCACCTCCTAGGCCAATTGACTACGAACATGTTGGACATGAGCTACTTTGGTGCTTCTTGGAGAAGGGGTGGTCTTCTGCGCACGAAACTTGGTCCCCAGGGTAAAGTCGACATTTTGAGTCCATTGGCAGAGTCAATTCACAGTTTTGGAGTGGGAGAGTTGCCCATCCGTGGCCAGGAGCCTTCGGGAGAGGACCTTTGGGGCGAACTGCTTCCGGAAGGTTTTAAGGGTCCGTCTTCTGGCATCAACACCCTCCCTCTACGTGATGACATTATGCAAGATCCTGGTCGAATCTGACTAGGATACGGCCTCCAAAATGTAAACCCTGTGTGTTGCTAGGTTATTGGAAGGTTTGCGTTATGGAGGTCGAGTTTTAGTCGGTTGCACTTGGGACATGGTCAAGAAGCTGCAGTTGAAGTGAAGCAATAGGAACTGAGGGAATGGGGTTTGGATTTATCTTCCTCCCAGTGTGGCAATTAGAAGTCAAGAGCACCTTTTGCAGTAGCAAAATTGTTTGGGATCATTCGGGATGGGTAATAGATCCAAACTCTGTTATTTCAGTTGCCATGGCTCCGCATGTGTGTTTAGCAAAGGTGCACCTAGCTATCCGAGAAAACGACCACATTTTGGCCTCCGAAACATAAACCCTACAATAACCTAGCAACACACAGGGTTTACGTTTCGGAGGTCAAAACGTGGTTGTTTTCTTGGATAGCTAGGTGCACCTTTGCTAAACACACATGCGGAGCCATGGCAACTGAAATAACAGAGTTTGGATCTATTACCCATCCCGAATGATCCCTGGGATTGGCATTTGCCCTCCCAGAGGAGCGCTGATAGGAAAGGCTGCCTCGACAACCTTTCTGAGGACCATCTCCTGGGGTCTGGCCTCTCCCCTCTGGTGAGAAAGCTGCGCAAAGTCCTGGCCTAGTTCGAGTTGGGGAAGTATGTCAGCGCATTAAGTTCTTCAGATCCCTCTATTCTATTCCTTGCAAACTCCTCTACCAAAAATTTCAAAGGTGATCATATTTCTTGCATAAAGTCCTAGTCATCATGTCCATGTCACCATCATCTAGCCATGTCACCTAAAATTTGCCAACATCACCCAATGAAAAGACCAAAGATGGACATCTTTTCATTTTTGGCCTAGTCAAAACTTGACCTTGCTTACTTGGCATGCCATGTCACCACTGGGGGTGCCACATGGGCTTCAACATGCCACCTAACATGCCAAGGTGGCTCAAACATGCCATGTGGCATGGTTGAGCCACCTTGGCATGTTGGAGCCTAGGTGGCATGTTTGAGCCACCTTGGCATGTTGGAACCTAGGTGGCATGTTTGAACCATATTGGCATTTTGGATGCCACGTGGCATTGTTGAGCCACCTTGGCATGTTGGAGCCAAGGTGGCATATTTGAGCCTAGGTGGCATGTTTGAGCCACCTTGGCATGCTGGATTCTAGGTGCCATGTCACCCAAAATTTGCCAACGTCACCCCATGAAAAACCAAAGATGTACATCTTTTCATTAGTGGCCTAGTAAAAAATTGACCTTGCTTACTTGGCATGCCATGTCACCAATTGGAGGGCCACATCATCTTTTCCATGCTCTTTGCTTGTATCGCAAGTGTAACGACATCAAGATCCCATTATACCTCTAACATTTATTTCCTATGGGTTTGTAGACCTGACTTTGTAAAGAATGTTTCAAGGGTTATCCACAGAATTGTTTTAGAAGTACAAAGGACCAAGGATTGGTCATATCATGGCCCACAAGTTTACCTTGTATTATATATAGCGCCCGTATTATTGGACATGCATATACTTGTCATATTCATTTCCTTTCCTCCTAGTCTATTCGAAATGTTGCAGAGTTAGAAGCTCTCAATTTGGACTCACGAGATTCAACAACCCCCTTCACGAGTCGTCCATGTGAATCACAACAGGGGCAATGGAATTTCGTTCCATTACATGACATAAGAACTCAAAGGCAATTGGGGGATTCTTAACTCATTGTGGATGGAATTCAACTATTGAGAGTGGGTGAAAATAATCGTACCCTAGTTTTGATGATTCTTTCGCATGGTATTCCTAGCGGAATCACCAATGAAAGAAATTCTGTCTGATGGAATTATTCGCTCAAACTATGCAGTAACGCAGTAACTACGCATTTTGAGGGCAATTTCTTACCCTCTGGATGAATCCATAGGCACTCGAGCAGGTTTTTGGTTTGCGTGGATGACCTCCTCTAAATTGTCTTATTCCGACGCGCATAGAGGTCATCCGAACCGATTTGGAGCTCGATCGGCCGAGATATTCATGCTCAAATATCTCAGCAAAAAAATGGCAGGGAAGGAATACCATGCGATGTAATCATCAAACCCAGGGCCAAATTATTTTCATCCCTTGGGAGTGTAGGCATGGGAATGCCCATGATGGCATGGCCATTCCACGCAGAGCAACATTTGAATTGCAAGTTACTTTATAGATAAATGGAGAGTTGGAGTTAAAATGTCCAGCAAAAAATAAAAATAAAAATACTAACTAATAGGGGGCCTATATTATGAAAAACAACTCTCTTATTTTATACACGCATGGTAAATCTGTCTTTTATTCAACGGTGAAGATGAACGGCAGGGATCTTGATCCGCATCCTATGATTTTATTGGCTCTAATAATTAATGGTTAAGATTAAGGGCAACCAAGATCAACGTCACAGATCTTGATCTCCATCCTTTTATCTTATTGGCTTAGAATAAGAACCCTTGTATTTTTCCCGCCTGTTTTATGCTTTGCGCCCCTTTTACTTTGTTTTTGCCTCTGTGAACTAGAACTTTGAAGAAACACAGATCGGCCTTGTATGGCTATGGCGATGGCGCTGCGGCTTTCTCCAGCAATGGCAATGGCAATGGCGCTGGCGCTGGCGCTGGACCTTCTTCCAGCTATGGCCTTAACATCTGGTGAGGCTCTTCCTCAGATTCTACCTTTCTTGTTGCTTTTGATTTTTCTGTTTCAAATCAATCACATGATCTTGCTATTTATCTAAAACAGGGATTGTGATACTGGTTGTGGCGCCTGAACGGCCGCCCTAAAAGGGCCAAGCCAGATTGGATGAAGACGGCATGTGGCTGCTTTGCATGGTTCCGAAATGGAAGGGGATCAGGTTCTTGATTGGAAGATCTTATTACGACCAGGTTTGGCTGAAAACTTCATCTAGCAACACTTTGATACAAAAGAAGTCATTCTAACCTGGCATGGCCGAATTTTTGTTGGCAGATGGCCGATTTGCTCTATTGTGCCAAAAGGCAGTGGCTTCAAATCCAGCCTGTTGCAGCAAGGTATCAAATTTAAAAACTTTCTGGATCTGCATATGGCAGCCGAAAATATGCATACATTCTGTGCTATGGCAAATAAAAACCCTTTCCGGATGTGCAGTTTGAATAATATTTCGAAACTAGATTTTAAGGCAATGATAGAAGCTTCGATGAAGGAAACACATTTCAGACAAGCTAGTAGCAGACTAAAATATGCTGATGGTATGTGCCCAATCATGTTGCAGTAGATGGATCTCTATTATGAAGCTTGTTAAATCTGGCCTGTTAAGAAAACAAGGGTTCCTTATGGCAAAATTATATAAAGGGTCTTCAAGAGCAGAAACAAGCTGTTCTGTTATTCTATTATTATATAATAGATGATGTAGCCACTCTATTTTCTTTGCAATAAAATGGATTGAGTTGTTTTAAATTGAGCCTTCATGATTTCTATGGTTTTAGTGGCTCAAAAACAAAAGCGGATACATCAACAGGGAAGGAGGGGAGAAGAACGGAAATAGAAATAGACTGGACAAGATACCTAGAACGGCTGTACAAAACAGGAGCTGCACCAATCATGGACCCAGAAGGTAGACACAAGCCCCCTTTCTCCAAGGAAGAAGTGACATGGGCACTAAACAAAATGGCAAACAATAAAGCTCCGGATCTATATGGGCTAACAGCGAAGATGCTGAAGTGCGTAGGAACAGAGATAACAGGGATTATAACAGAAATATTCAATGAGGTAGTACATTCGGGTCTTCCGGAAAGATGGCAGTTTAACAAGGTAATCCCGCTCCACAAAGGAGGAAACAAGGAGGAACCGAGCAATTACTGGGACTATTATGGTCGGGTTCGGTATTCGCTAAATGGTTCGGGAAAAAACCGGATCAAAAACGAAAACGTGGGGGCGTATGGGGAAGCTCGAGCACAAGGACAAAAGTGGTGTTTTCGAATTTAGTATTCGACTACGGACCATTTGGTGACCCTAAGGATAATGATAGAGCAGACAAAGGAGAATAACAGGAAGATCATATATTGCTTCGTGGACTTTAAAAAGCCTTCGACCACAGTGCCTAGAGATAGGCTTCTACTTAGGCTGATAAGACTAAGAGCACCTGAAGGGTTAGTAGGATCAATTGCAAGGCTATACCAAAAGGTGTATGCCAAAACAGAGGGGGGAGGAGAAGCCATAGTATGCGATACAGGAGTAAAGCAAGGATGCCCACTATCACCCACACTGTTTGGGATATACATAGATGCCCTACAGGAATTTGTCAGGGAAAGACGGGGAGACAGTGAAGCACCAATGATAGGGAAAACAAAAGTCCCAATAATGCTATATGCAGATGATTTAGGTATGATGGCGACCAAAGCCAAAGGGATGCACAGAATGCTAGAGATACTAGAGGAATTTTGTGAGGAGACAGGGACCCATCAACACAGGAAAAACAAAAATAGTGACCTTCGGGACAAAGATAAAGCACAGGCCATTTAGATACAAGGGGGAGGAACTAGAAGAAGCCATAGGGTACAGATATCTGGGATACGACACACAGGGGGGGTGGAAATGGTCAAAAGGAGCGGATACCAGATTCCAAGCAGCAATAGGCAATTATTACATCATGATGAATTATTGCAACAACAACAGGATCACCAATTGGGAAATCAAAGCATACCTATTTAGCACAATAGTAGCATCAACACAGTTGTACGGATGTGAGACATGGGGACCAGGCCTGTCAGAGAAGAAATGGGAAAAACAAGAAGGCATACTGAGGCAATGGCACGGACAGGAATTCCAGGTGAAGACAGGTACATCATTGGCAACAATCTTATATGAGACGGGGGAAAAGCCAATGGAAGTGAGGGCCTGGGAAAGAACAATTAGGTACCTAATAAAGGACAATAGCTATGGGAAAGAGGACAAACTGTCGTCACTGGCGATAGATGAATCAGCAAAACAACACATAACAACGGGCAAGGGATGGTTTAACGAATTGGCGAAATGGACGGCAAATATGGGGATGCAACTAAGCCAGATTATACAAGCGGACGGATGGGACGAAGAATGGACAGGCAGAGCAATGAGGAACTGGCTGGCATGGCACACAGGGAGGCAATCTGGCTATTGGAAACCTTCAATCCAGGGGGACAGATAGGGCATATCACATACAAAAGCAGCATGTTGAATAAGAGTAACAGGGGAACGCTGGCCAGATTCAGGATGGGAAGCCATGATCTCCGAATTGAGAAAGATAGATGGAGGAAAATAGATAGAGCAGAGCGATTATGCCGAGTATGTGACTCAGGAAAAATAGAAGACGAAAAGCACATGGTAAAGGAGTGCCCGGTTTACACCGACATAAGGTCCAAATTTAACAAGGTCAGGTGGGATCTCCCACTCCCAGCACTGATGGACAAAGAAGAGACACTCACAGATGTAGCGAAAGCTATAAAAGAAATGATAATAAGACACCGGGGGGTGCACAAAGAGAGAGGGCTAATAATCTGAAAAGCACGGATGAGGCGGATCAGAGAAGCCCACAAAGTACAGTTCAAAACTGTTTATAACGAGGCATTTGTGTATGGCCAAGAAGCCAGCTATAAGCACGATGCGGGTAATATATAAAGAACAAGAGAAGCCCGCTAGATGGCTACATAAAACCTATGCGTCTGTTTGCTGGCAGCACCCTATGGGAGCTCGCAGGGCCTCACGGCCTGAGGGACGTTAATGTATATTCTATTCTATATTCTATTTTGTTTGTATCTAGGCTAATGGTTAATCTTAAAAAAAATTAAGAACCACTTAGATGTATATAAGGACCTATTCTTGCAACCTGCAATAACCAATGTGTAATAAACTGCGCCTTTGGCAAGCACGTTTATTTCTTGTTAAAAACGTATGCCACGTGTTAATATATCATTAGCTAGGAGGCAAATTAGAAATTGACATGTTTTTTCTATGCGTTGTAATAGTGCTTTTTTAATTTAAAAAGTATGCCACGTGTCAACATTTGATTTGTTAGAAGACATATTAGAAACAATACCTTGTTTTTCCTACGTGTAATAATAATACTTTTTTATTTCAAAAGTATGCCACGTGTCCATATTTGATTAGCTAAAATAA
This sequence comes from Isoetes taiwanensis, assembly GCA_021234155.1. Lineage (NCBI taxonomy): Eukaryota > Viridiplantae > Streptophyta > Lycopodiopsida > Isoetales > Isoetaceae > Isoetes > Isoetes taiwanensis. The sequence continues at coordinate 10,147,358 of JAJEKV010000037.1, forward strand.
TGTTTTTTTATTTAAAAAGTATGCCACGTGTCAATATCTCATTAGTTAAACAACCACACTAGAAACTCACCTTTTTTCTACGTGTTATTATATTACTTTTTACATGTCCTTATTTTAGGAAAACAATAGCTAGATTTTAATAACACATGTAGTGTTTCGTAAATTAAAAAAAAGGCCATGCATGGTTTTCTTAATTTTGCAAAAACAACACTTGAAACAACGTGTACATATTGAGAAAAAGAACATTTGAAAACATTGTTTTTGCATTCCCTATGTGTTCTTTTTTTTTGTAGTTCTTTATTTCTAGTGTTGTAATTTAGTTTTTCAGGTGTAGTAAAATTAAAACCTATGCATGCTATTTTAAAGCTAAACAACGCATGGTTTTACAAAAAACAATAGTGAAGGAAAAAAGTACACGTTGACAAAAATTCACAAAAACTACGTCAATTTTTTCTACGCATGGATTTTTTTGCCAAAAGACCACTGTGGGAAATTTCTGCCAAAAAACCACTGTCTCTTTGTGTAAATCCGGATAAACGGGCCACGTGGACTTTTGGGGGCATTTTGGTGTTGTTTTTGGCATAAAACAACACTTCTGTACAACTAAAAAACAACTGTGGACCAAAAATTGGGGTCAGTGTGTCATCCCCCATACCAGCTCCATACTGATATAGGGCCCTCCACGTATCACTGCAATCTTGATGAGTTCCAGTGGGAAGAATGAAGGGGTCATTTACCCTGTCTCCCTCAGGGCCTACCTAGCTGCGGAAGCGTAAACATACATGTCAGTATACAACATCAACATCACATAACCATCTCGAAGGATGGCTCATCCATATCTGCATAGACAAAGATCAGTACATCACATATGGGAATCCTACCCAAGGCTCAGACTCAAAGGGGATGACTGACGGCTTGGGTCTCCAGAGTTCATTGCTGACAGAATTCATGGCAATGGATTTGGCTGGCATGAGAATACGGCTTAGGGTAGTCCACTCCATCCGCCCCTCCTGTGCACACTTTGCAGAGTAGGTTGAAAAGTGTTGGGACCTGACTGTAGCCCGCCGGATGCATAGCCAAAGGGGCTATTCCTGGGTTGCATCTCCCCAGTTCCGATGGGGCAGGTAGGGATCACTCCCTCCAGAGATCTACATGCTGGCTCAAGGTGACTAGAGGGCCACTGCCCAATGGAGAGTGACGCATCACTCCACGGGTGTCGAGCCCATGCCTTGCCCACACTCAGTGGCAAGCCATTAGACCTAGTCCACAATGATCCCCGGTAGGCCTTACACACCAGAGGGATCGTTCAAGAGTCAGAACACGAACCTCCTTATAAGCCAGTCTGGCCCCTTCACCCACAACCAGGTGTGGTTCTTGTACACAGGCCGAATTTATAGTGTGCTAAAGAGGCTAGCTAGGAGCATCAACTACCAGGCCTTAGGGTCTCTACCCCCCTTCCCAATACAATGAGTCCACAGAGATACATCATCATACATATCACAGAAGAACTAAAGAACAAGATCTAATCTATATCATAGAGTTAGGTTCTTTAGTTAGAGCTTGGTATCTAGAGATCTAGATGGCTGCTATAGGCAATTGAATAGGCTAAACCTACTGATTCGATGACTGGAAGACAGTTTAGGCTATTAAATTGACGAAATACCTGATCCCTGGCTCGCTCCTCCTGCTCTGAACTCGACCATCCTGCTCTGCTGCTAGAAGATGAAGCTAGATTGGGAAACTAACGAGCTGGTTCGCTCAGACAGAGTCTGGGATGCGGTTTTGACTCCTGGAGCAAGGAAAACAGAGCCCTAAAATCCTATGGACGAAAATGGCAAGTTAGGATTTCGGTAACCTGTATAGACAGAGGGTTAGAGCTAGGGTTCCCATTATCCCCTTTAGGCATATGGGATAATTGGATGTGGCCCCACTTATGTTAAATAAGTGGCCTAGGATATCCACATGGGTAAATGTGTACACATTGACACACACATGGATAAGTGTGCATCCATAATTAAATGCACACACCTTGCAAGTTGCCCCCTAGGGTGCTACCTGCTCGGCTACACGTCGGTGTACACGTCAATCGAGATGGTGTGTACGCGTGACGAGGCAGTACAGTATACGTCTTAGGACCGTATACTGTGCTGGAACGTCACAGATGAAGCTCACTAGTGCGGACTCGACGCTGGTTACGTCGAGTTGCGTCTGGATGAAGGTCATTTCCCTGAGCTAGAGACCCATAGCTTAGGGGGACCACAACATATTATTTGGGGTTAGGGGCGACGTGTAGATTCTGCACCTGTGAGATCTTAGGCTTTATGTAAAGTATTTTAGTAACGGCAAGTGTCGGGCGAAGGACCGTCACAAAATTGCTTTCAGAGCCAACTTACTGATCTGAATCGAATCAGATGAATCAAATCAGAGAACCAACTTACTGATCTGAATTGAGCTAGTGCAAAACAAATGCAAAACTTGCAAATGCAAATCGAAAATCTGCAACAAGGGCAAAGACAGGTCAGGGATCATTAATTTGCAAGCTGTTTAAGGGGAAATTTTCTTAATCCTGATTGATTAAACAGGGAGATGTGGGAGGTCCACAAGTATTGAGAGCTGTAAATTATCTGCATAATTATGTCATCACACAGGTTTACATGGTTAACCATCGATAATGCAGTTGGTGGCAAAGCATCTGTCAACATCCAGGTTAAAGGGTCTCACAGATTAAAGGTTCACAGAGGACTTGACAGTTGCAGACAGACAAATACATATGCATGCATTATTTGACATGTTTTAACCATTATTTCAATGGTAAGAACCATTGAAATATAAGAGCAGATATTGTGAATATTATAGCAATGGTCAAGACCATTATAATTGTAGCGGACTGAACAGCTAAAGGGGATGGAGCACGTGGCAAAAAGGGAGAGAACAGTAGCGGACTGAACAGCTAAAGGGGATGGAGCACGTGGAAAAACAGCAGAGAGCGTAAACAGATTATATACAAAGAATAATGAAAATTTAAAATAAAAATGTAGGAACTTAACACGAATGACTAGCGTCATAATCATAACTCTTAGGGGAGGCGTAATAATGAAATAATGAAAATATAGAGAAAAGGACGAAATGTACGTGTGTCAGGTAAGTAGCTAGGAGACAGGTGGCGAATCACATACGAAAATTCGAAGAGACAAGATAGGACAAGACCAGCATTTAAGGCAGACAGCCGTATCGAATAAGCGGGAATTCAGACAGATTTTCGTAACCCTAAAGCTATATAACAGTGGTAACAAAGAAACAGACGGATGGTGAAAACCCGCTCTCAAGATTTCTCAAGATTTCCCAGCGCCTGGAGCTCTTGAGCCCTCGAATTCAGATTACCAGGGAAGCGCCAGTCCATCTCCGTCTCCGCCTCCGTCATAGCTTAACAGCGGAAAATGGACCAAGGGTAAGAGAGTGGCAGTCGACAGCGATGGGGAGAAGAAAAAGGTTAGGAAGCGACCCGGATCTGGGGTCCCGGGCAACCTTACGGTGCCCTATAATCCTGACCTCAAGGATCTCAATCCCTGGTGTATCTGTGAACCAGAGTGTTTGTGCTTGGGACGGGGTCTGTCGTCGTGCATCAGCTGCGGGCGAATGCACTGCCTGTTCTGCGACCGAATCCACCATGCTCAGCATATGCGGGATCGTGGCTATACTTTAGGGTTACTGGAGGTGCTTGGAGTCTTAGGCGACAAAAACGATTCAGTGAGGCGCCAGGATCTAGACAGAACTATGCAGTGTTTTAATCGACTGCAGATTCATGCAGCAGTACAGCGGTCTTCAAGCTATCAGCACAACCTTATAATCTGTGATTTTGGGAAGGTTTGTATATATTGTTGCGAGAAGAACCCTGTTGATTTCATGTGCCGAGCATATATGGGGAGAAACTTGGAAAAAGTTAAAAAGATAGGGGAGCCGTCTGCGGAGAAAAAGCCAAAGAAATGAATATCTGGGATGGGGAAGGGCAACAATGGAGGGGGATGAAGGGGCTGCATGTAATCCCTTTTGTTTTGTTTTACCTTTTACCTTTCACTTTTCTCGCTCTTTTATGTTTTCAGTTTTGCCAAAAATATGTAAGATGTATCAGCATAAAGCTGTATGAAAATGTTTGAATGATGCGGGGAAACCCGAGCATAGAAGGAACAAATTTTGCCTGAGAGACATGCTTAAGAGTGGCTGAATAAGCCAGAATATGTAACTGTGAAAATCACCTTCTCTTTTTGAATATAAGATAGAATTACGCATGAAAGACAGTTTCCTTTGTCTCGAAGATCAGTATGTTCTTAGTGTCAATTACTTTCTACATAAGGTAAAGTGATGTTTTCCTATCCATAACCCTTAGATTACTCTATGCGGAAAGTAGTCAAGTAGCAATTTACAAAATTATACTGGAGTGTAACTGTACATCTCTCCATACATTCCTGAGGTGACTACACTGGAGGGTGAGTTTGGGTGACTAACGACTCTGTCACAATTCAACAAATGGCAAGATTCCTACGTGGAGTCCGTGGACAGATAAACAGGCAACATGGATATTCACCCAAGATGCGGGAAAACGTGACAGCAAGCGTGACAGCAAAGAAATCCACTCAGAATACAGGAAAAGGTGGTAGCATGCAAGATAGTAAAATATTGGTTAAACAAGATAGCAACCCCAGAACACAGGAACAGGTACACAGGGGACAACGGAAAAAACCCAAGTACACAGAAACATCATGGAAGACAGAAGACGGGTGTCCACAGCAGCGGACAGATTGCTAAAAAGGGTAAAAGAGCAGCAGGAAACGGGGGGGGAGGCTGAAAGTACTTACCAAGGCAAGAATATACAAGGGCGAAAGATAAATAAACAAGGGGGGGAGCCACAGAACCAACATAAAAGCCTTGAGAAAAAGAGTGGCAAACTCGGGACAGACTCAAGAACTAAAAGCTGATGGGAGTAAAGGAAACAGATGAGACCCGAAAACAACAAAACGTAAGGCGGACATACAGAGGGGAGGCAGAAGGAAAGGGAGAGATGCACGGACGGACAATGAAAACAAGGGAAGAGGCAAATTGTAAGGAGCAAAAGCGGACAGCATTAAGTGCGGAACAAAGAGTTCCAACCTCCGCCGCACGCCAGTATAGCGAGGGCTAGACCCACCAACTGGTTAACTGAAGTACTCCAAAAATCTAGAAAAGGTAAATGTATAAGGTCGCAAGACCATATGAGTAAAAGGTGGACAGAATAAGATACGGGACAGAGAGGCTCAGCCTCCGCCGTACACCAGGATAGCGAGGGCTAGACCCACCAACTGGTAATCTGGGCCATTATAAACTCAAAATCAAGTGCAAAATGCACAAACTGCGAAATGCAAACTAAGAGTAAAAAGCGGGCGGAATAAGCTACGGGACAGAGAGGCTCAGCCTACGCCGTACACCAGGATAGCGAGGGCTAGACCCACCAATTGGTATCCGTGCCACTACAAACTCAAATACTCAAAAGACACAGTATATGGCACAGAGTACATGGACAAGAACATAAATAAATAAGCGTGGAAGGACGGGATTTCGAATCGCCAACCAATCATTATGGAAGAGAATATTGACACACTCGAGGAACAGAGTAGATATTAAGAAATGGAGGCCGAATAATTAACGGGTATTCCAATATTCAAAATTCAAAATCAGGGTTAACGGTGAATTTTCGAATTAACGGACCGTTTGAGGCTTCCGATATATACTGATGAAACGAATATGGCAGCGTAGCATCGTACAGGTTGTGGTGAGCGCGCAGGCGAAGAATACAGCGGTACAGCACAGCCCCAAGCCATGGCGGAAAGTATCAACCTTAGTCAGACCAAGAGAGCAGAGGCGGCAAGAGCACCGGCAAGCCAACAGGATCTCAAAGATTTCCTAGCACAGATAGACAAGCAGCTGGAGACTAGGATACCCAGCATGGATGCACTCAACACGCTAGCGGAATCAGTCAACCGAAACAAGGTAGCCATTGCCAGCATGGACGTGAGGATAGTAGGAGTGGAAAAGACAAGCGAAGAAATGCAGCGCAGAATGGACGAGATTGAAGAGGAGAAAGCCAAAATCCTGAATAGGTTGGTTGAATTAGAAAAAGGAAATGTTCAATTGAATGCATGGGAGTCATTTGATAAAATAAAACCGCATATTGTAGAGTATGAGGAACAGACTAGAATTAGGCATGACGTTAGGCTTATAGGGATAGCAGAGAAACCTAACGAGGATACATATCAAGTGACTGCAGAGGTGATAGAGGTGGTCTTCAAAGAACACAGGAGCATCATTGTCAAGGCAGTGCGATCAGGACAATGGAGGGGGAGAGCGAGGCACATAAACTTAACGCTCAGGGATCGAGCAGCCAAGGAGAGGGTATTGCGGATAGGATCCAGGCTGAGAAACGGGATCAAGGTACAGGAAACACTTACGGTAATGCAAAGGCAAGGGCTACACAGGGAGCTGGCCAAGGCCAGAGAACTGAACCAGGCAGGGATACAGGCGGGGGTAAAAAATGGCAAGGTGTTCTTGCACAAAAGAGTACGGGAACTGACAGGAGCGGGACAGGACCTAGGATCAGGAGTTCAGGAGAAAGGGAGGTTGACGGATGGGGAGACGGATATGGAGAAGGAGAATACCAACCCACAGGGGGGTTCCATACAGTACACCCGGAACACAAAGGATGGCAAATGAGCCCCCGGCACAAGTCAAAGACAAGAGGGGAAGAAAGAGGGGGAAAAGGGGCCGGCGTAGACCGAATAGCACGAGCCGGGAATATGAATCCAACCCCGACCATGAAAACAAGAGGGAGACCAAGAAGATTTGGAAATGGAGCAGAACACACGGACACCCAAGGAGAGCAACCCTGAGGGAAAAGACGTTGAAGATATGGTATTGGAACTGTACTGGGTATCCTTGGGATGATGGGGAGAGGCTGGAAGGGGCACACGGTTCTGATATGATATGTCTGGTGGAGACATGGGAGCACAACATAAAAAGACTGTCAGAGGAGGAAGGGTACCAACTATTCACATGCTGGAAGGACAAAAATTTCAAAATTGGAAGAGGGAGCGCAGGATTAGCCTGTTATGTTAAAGAAAATGTCGTAAAAAGTGCGTGTATTTTGCAATCTGATGTCAATAAGAGATACATGGTTTTGAATATACAATTACAGAACAAAATAGAATTAATTCTGATTTTAGCCTATTACCCACCAAGCAGTGATAAACTAGAACTGTTAGAACTGGGGGAGACTATGATGAAATGGAAAGAACAGGGTCCAATGATATTAATAGGCGATCTGAATGCCAGAACAGGGCAGGAGCAGGCACAAATCACGAACATGGAAGATACAAATGGACAATGGACTAGCAAGACAAGATCAGAAGAATGGGACAGGAGTACAGAGGACAGAGCAGAAGTCAATGCCAAGGGAGAGCTACTACTTGAGATATGCTCGACCACAGGGGTCACTATAACCAATGGGGTACAAAAGTGGGAGGGGTCAGGGAAGTACACGAGCCAGAATGCACACGGGAAAAGTATAGTGGATTATGTGATAATGAATGACACTGCAGCGGAGATAGTATCGAGATTCATGCTCCTAGACTGGCCGGTCGGCAAAAGGGAGAGCCACAGACCCATACAGCTTATACTTATGGAAGACGAATACGCCCAGAAAGGCAGGCCACAAGAAACAGAGGAAATCAACGGGAAACTGAAAATACAGTTTCAAGAGAAGAAAATAGATGTATTTGTGCAATACTTTCAAGAAGAAATGGGGAAATGGAATTGGAGGGGCACACAGAGCAGACGAAAATGGAGACAGGCTTAACGACATAACAGTGAAAGTAGCAGCTGAGGTCTTTGGAAAGAGAAGAAGAAAAAGAGGGAAAGATGCGTTCAAGGCCTCGAGTTGGTATGACGATGAATGCAGAGAACAGAAAAGAAGGGTCAGAGAGCATAAAGGGAGGGAGACATATCAAACCGAGAAAAAGGTATATCTGAAGATGTTGAGAGCAAAGAGAAAAAAAAATTTGATACAACACCAATGGGGACTGGCTAAACTCCTGAAAAAGCAACCCCGGAAATTCTGGAGAGGGTTCCAAGAGAAAGGACAAGGGAATCAGAAAAATGGTAGTACACAAGAGGATATTGGGACGTATCGGATGGGAGAGATACCGGAGAAAAATCAGATAAGACTGGGGCATCTCCAGCACCGATACCAGAATTACAAGGGATGGACAAGCCGTGTTTTAATACACAGGAAGTGATGATGGCACTAAATAGAATGGCAAATAACAAAGCCCCAGACCTATATGGGTTAACAGTGGAACTATTAAAATGTGTAGATGCAGTAATCGTGAAACAAGTGACAGATATTTTCAACGGCATCATACACACAGGACTACCAGCCAGATGGGCGTATAACAGGGTGATACCCCTACACAAGGGAGGGAGCAGACAGGAACCTGGAAATTACAGAACTATAATGGTGAGTTCCATTTTTGCAAAATGGTTTGGAAAAGTTTTAGACAATAAGCTGAAGCATTGGGCAGAGGGTGGGAATCGGAGAGCACAGGGACAGGCAGGGTTCAGGCCGGATCACTCAACAACAGACCACTTAGTGACCCTCAGGGTACTGGTAGAACAGAATAGAAACCAGGGGAAGAAAATAATATGCTGCTTTGTGGACTTTAGGAAAGCGTTTGACACAGTTCCGAGGGAAAAACTAATACAAAGGCTTATAGATATGCAGGCACCAAAGGATATGGTGGGGGCAATTGCAAGATTATACTATAATGTATATGCGAAAATGGAAGAAGAAGGGAAGGTGATACATTGTGACACGGGGGTCAAACAGGGGTGCCCACTATCCCCCACATTGTTTGGGATATACATAGATGCTCTACAGGACTTTATAGCAGAACAGCAAGGCGACACAGACGCACCTATTCTAGGGGACACCAAAGTACCCATCATGCTGTATGCAGATGACCTAAGCATGATGGCCACAAAGAACAAAGGGATGCACAGGTTACTGAAACTGTTGGAAAATTTTTGCGAAAGGACAGGGCTGACAGTTAATCTCGCAAAAACCAAAATAGTCTTTTTCGGCCACAAAAGTAGACATAAACCATCAAATATTTGGGAACAGAACTAGAAGAATCAACAGAATACAGGTATCTGGGATACGATGCACACGGCACAGAAAAATGGGCTAAGGGGGCAGATACAAGATTCCAAACAGCCATCGGAAGCTATTACAATATGAAAAATTTCTGCAACAAAAGCAGGATAGTAAGCTGGGAAATTAAATGCTATCTGTTCAGCGCAGTAGTTGCAACTACACAACTATATGGGGCAGAGGCTTGGGGGCCGGGTCTGACAGAGAAAAAATGGGAAAAACAAGAAGGAATTTACAGACAATGGCATAAGCAGGAATTTAAGCTGAGAACGAATACACCACAAACAACTATAGTATATGAGACAGGGCAAATGTTAGTCTTGTGCCTCCTGGTACAGGACTATTCATGCATTCGACGGACCAAGTCAAGGCCAAGGATCCACAGTCAGGCATGGGTCAGTCATCAAAGGCCCAGCAAAAGACCAAGCAGCAGACCACGCAGTCAAAGCCTGCGTCTGCTACCAAGAGGCGCCGCTCAGACAAGTGACGGCCCGTCATCGCTTGCGTCAGCGTCAGCGTGATTTCAGGCTTTTCAAGAGGCACCGCCAGCATTCCTGCAAATCAGGCCTCCTTCCAGGAGTCGGCACCGAAATCAGTCAGAGTGTCTATATTGGGCCAAAGGCCATTGTACTATATATATGAGTAGAGCTAGTACATGTTTTTAGATGAGTTTTGAGTCTTGTCTCACTTCAGTTTTCTCTCGATTGCGAGAGCTCATGTATCATCATCATTGATATCAAGGAAGCTTATCATTGTTGTCTCATTGTTCTTTGTTTTCTTTTCCCTTTCTTTTGTTTTCTTGCAAATCCAGCGTGACATAGTCCCGGATTCTCTGTTAGATCCGCGGGTCCTCACGGGCTGTCTTTGCGAGGAGTTCGAACCCGACCCCAAACAGCATGCGCTCTTTGGGTCTGCGATTCGATTTTCCTTTCTTACGTCGCCATGTGCCGCGAAACTTCACGCGGAAGAACTTCTTTCCCAGACGGCGTCTCGCTTGGAGCGCCATCATCGACGGGAAGTTGTTCGCGACATGTATGGATCTGCTTATGACATTGAGGGTGGCCACATTCGGTCTAGGGCTCAGTCGGCGCCACCCACCCCTCGTGTCATGTCTCGTCCCAGTTCCCCGCCTCAAGCGTGCAAACATTGCTCACAGCCTCAGTCACCTCATCACTATCAGGAGCCTTATCAGGCTCAACCTTCTCAACCTTACTTTCATACCCCCGAACATGCCTACATCCATCATTCCTCTGGCCATACGCCTCTGCCTTCACAACCATCATCTCCTCCGGGTGGACAGGGATATCCACATGTCTCTTTTGCTCCTCCCCAGGAATTTCCCTTCCCTACATTTCCCACCGCTCTTCCTGTTTACAACCTTACTGACCTCAAAACCAATGATCAGGCACCTCCAGTACCTCCACCTCAGTTACCCCTTCATCAGGGTCTTTCAGGCACCATGCCACCTCCAACTCCACCTCAATATAATCCCTATCCAGTTCCTGTCCAGCCAAGCACTTTCACCTCTACCTTTCAGACCCTTAAGCTGACTTATCCAACCTTTGGCAACACGAAAGGCAAACCATTAGACCAAAGTGCACAGGCCCACATGGAAGAATTTGAGGCTCTGGCTGCCCTAAATGGTCATGCACAACCTCAACTGAAATTTCATATCTTTTCCACCACACTGCGTGGCTCTCCTCACCAATGGCTTATGTCCAACAAAAGCCACTGGAAACAAGATTGGTCAGAAATGAAAACTGCTTTTCTTTCTCACTATGGAACCACGGATGATGATCAACTTCATCTCAAGCAACTCAATGATCTTCAACAAGAGCCCACGGAGTCCGCCCGAGATTTTGCGGTCGACTTCACATCCCTTTCGGCAAACTCAAGGAGTACCCGACCCAGGCGGATCTTGGTCTGGTTTCTCCAAGGACTTCCTCCAACTATCCGACTCATGATCCGAATACCTGCAAGAAGACTTTGAGGCAAAGCTATCGACCTTTGTCAATCACTCGGTCAATGTTTCCTCCCATGGCGTGGCTCTTCAGAGCTCCCTTTCATTCCACCGGGCATGGTTCCACAGGCTAACCGTCCAACCTCAACGACCACTTTCCAAATAGTAGCTTAGATCTGGTGCCATATCCGCAAAACATCAAGGCCACTTGGCAAATGAGTGCAACTCCACCAATGGCCCGCCTCATTGTAAAAGATGCAACATGTGCAATCATGCCACGGAAGAGTGCACGCAGCGCTCATCCTACACCGTTCCGCAAACAAACCGGTTTATCAAGTGCAAACAACACCTCGGCAACAATCGCCATATCAGCCGCGCAACCACTTTGCGGGCTCAACCCAATCAACTCTATCAGCAAATCGGAGCAACAACGGGGACCCAACACACGCCCCCTTTTGATCCTTCTAAAGCTCGGTGTTATCAGCATCACGAATGGGGTCATACCACCACGGCATGTCCTCAACTTCCACAAGTTCGAGTGCAGCTTCACGGCACCAATCGGATCACCTCGGTCCGCCTCACGGCTTACCAACTTTGGATTGCCAATGGCAAACAAGGCCCAAGTCCGTTCTTGAAGGAAGCCACCTCGCGCGCCTCGGCAATCACGCTATCAACCCGGCTCCGCCAATCAACCTCGGATGGATCAACAAGCACGGAAGAAATTTTTCGGGCTCTTAATCCTCCATCCAAAATTCAAATTGGGTTGGTTTGGTTTCACGCTGCAACCAGGGCGCCCGTCCCTTAACCATTATTCCTAATGGCACGCAACTTTGCCTTTGCGGTCGACACAATCCCTCATGAAGAGGACAAAAGGTTCACTTTGCACCGGGACTTGGAAAAACTCATGCCTCATGTCATGCCTAAAAGTGCGCCAAAGCATTCAACCTCATGCAAGGCTGGCAAGGCCGCCGCGTTGGCTAATGTTCATGCCACCACCGAGCTTCGAAAGACCAGATGCACCTTCCACATCTCAACCTCCACGCTCTCGGACATATCCGAATATTGCTGCCGAGGTTGACCTACTCAAAAAGTTCTTTGCTTCATTACCACGCACTCCAAAGCACCGTGGATCCAAAGCAGGATCCTTTTTCTCATGTGCCTCTAGAACTCCAAGAGGAGCTGGCAAAAATCAAAATTCCCTTAAGTTTGGCAACAATTTTGAAACTATGTCCTGCTCTCAAGGACCAGTTACCACTCCCGACCGTTTTGGTTGGGGCTGTTGCTACCTCTACACCCACGGTCCATGCCAGGGTAGGCAATCAACAAGTCAATCATGTTCAAATTGACGGAGGTAGCGCTGTCAATCTCATCACGGATAAACTCCGCAAACAAATGGGCATCACACAACTCTATCGTGCCCCATATGACATCAAATTGGCTAACGGCCATATCACGAGATCTCAAGACGTCACAATCTTCACATCAACATTGGTGATCTCCGATTCCCCTTAGAATTTGGTGTTTGGAATGCGGGAGAGGATCCTGGTGATTATGAAATGTTGGTCGGCAGACCTTTTCTCCGCCAGGCCAAGAGTATCCATTATTGGGCCACGGATCAGTTAGTCATCACAGATGGTCACCTCAATGCCACTATGGACTTGGAAACTGGTAAGATCATTTCGGTTGATAATGCTGAACCCTCTCTCTCCAACACCGATTCTGAGGACGCCCAGAATATCTATCAAGTTCGAGGCTCCACCGCGAAGTGCCGCCTCTCGTCATCCTACCCCGAATATGCTGCCGATCCTTGGGGAGAAATGACTCTTGATCGGACCAGTGCGCTGCCTTGCTTGACCCCTACCTGGCTCCTTGCAATCGCATCCAACGTGTTGATCACTTTTCAGATGCCGAACTTCCTCCTGATCCTGTTGATGTACAAGCTGTCAGGAAGCAACCTTTGCTTGATGAAAATCAGCAACCTCTCTTTTTCACCACGCAGAGCGCCACTCATCCTGTCATGCTTCAACCTCCTGCTCATATTGTCAAAGACACGGAAGTTATCCCACATATTCGGACTCACGAAGTCGAGATTGTGGGCGTGGGCAACAATCACCGTCCCGCATTCGCCAATCTTCCGACACCCTATCGTAACAGGGCTGTCACGCTCTTCAAAAAGTTCAAACACATTTTCGCCTGGAGCTACAGAGACCTTCAGGGGATCAACAAAACCTTGGGGGAACTCACCATTCCTACCAAATCCGATGCACGTCCCGTATAGCAACGACAGTACCGGCTCAACCCCAATTACCGTGATCGCGTCAAGGCAGAAATTGACAAACTCCTTGCTGCCGGTTTGATCTATGAGGTCAAACATTCTGAATGGGTGAGCTCCATTGTCATTGCACTCAAACACAATGGAAAGATCCGCGTTTGCGTGGACTACCGGAAACTAAATCAGACCAGGGAGCGTGATCATTTTCCACTTCCCTTCACGCACCGGGTTACGGAAGAGGTCATTTGGACATGAGATGTACTCCTTCATGGATGGTTTTTAAGGCTACAATCAGATCTCAATCAAAGAATCTGATCAACTCAAGACTACTTTCACCACCCGTAAGTCACTTTTGCCTACAAGGTGGTTCCTTTTGGATTATCAAACTCTCCATCAACGTTTCAACGCATAATGCTCTCAGCTTTTCATGATTTTATGAAGGAAAATCCCTTCTTGCAAATTTTTCAAGATGACTTCTCTCGCCTCTGATTCCATGGCTGACCATTTGGATAAATTAGAACTTCGTCTTTTCAGAAATGTGATGAGTCCCGCATTAGTCTCAATCCCGAGAAATGCACCTTTTGCGTCACTTCCGGTGTTACATTAGGACACGTTGTCGACAAAGCGTGTATCACCACGGATCCTGCCAAAATCGGGCCATTGTGCTCAAGGCTCAAGCACCGGCCAATATCAAGGAGACACGCTCTTTCTGGGTAAGGTAAATTATTACTCCACCTTCATTCCCGGACTTGCGACCATTGCGGATCCCATTCATAAACTCACGGGTGATGAATCAACCCGGGCTTGGAATTCCCAGGCGATCTTTGCTTTCTAACAGTTGAAGCTTTTACTTACTCGGGGCCCGGTTCTTGTTCCTCCTCAATGGGACAAGCCCTTTCCGCGTCCATGTAGATGTCTCGGCGTTAAGCTATTGGAGCTGTTCTTTCTCAAGAATATGATGCGCTGCATCGACAAACCAAACCCGATATGCCACCGGAAAACTCAATCATGTTGGCGCCAACTATTACGCCCGCAGGCGTGAAGCCTTGGGTTTAATTTTACGTGTCCAACGTTTCCGTCACTATCTTTTAGGCGGTCCGGATCAAATTCTTTGTTGACCACCAAGCACTCCTTTATTTGATCAACAAATCCACGCCCACGGGCGCATTGCTCGTTGGGTTCTCCTTACCAAAATTTGCACCTTTTGAAATTGTTCACAAGGCGAGCCAAATCTCATGTTGTCCCGGATTATCTTTCACGCATCCACCCAGGATGATCCCTCCACGAGTCTCTCGGGCGCCTTTTCCCGGCTCAACTCTTTACGGTCACGGCAGCGCCACATTGGTTCCACAACTTTCAAAGCATATCTCCTCCTCGGTGCTCTTCCACCGAGGACGCCCACGCTCTCTCCAGCCAAGCGTCAATCCCGTCGACACCAATTTCTCCGCGAGGTCCGTGACTACACCATGGTTGCAGGCCATCTTTACAAAAGGGGCAAGGATACCGTCCTTCGACGCTGTGTTCTCCCTCATGAGGTCCCAGATATTGTCCGAGAAGCCCATGAAGGGCTCGGTGGTGGTCATTTTCATGGTGACACCACGGCACGCAAAATCCTTCTTGCAGGTTATTTTTGGCCCACGCTCTTCAAAGACGCTCACGCCCACGCCCGCACGTGTGATGCTTGTCAGCGTGTGGGAAGGCCCACGGCCCGTGACGCTCTTCCATTGACGCCGGTCGCCACGCCACTTCCTTTCAGCAAATGGGGGATGGATTTTGTGGGACCCATTGATCCTCCTGCGCGGCACACCCGTGCCCGCTACATTCTGGTTCTCACTGACTACGCTACCAAATGGGCGGAAGCTTGCGCACTTCCAGACAACACTGCGGCAAGCACAGCCAAGGTCATCTATCAGCAAATCATCACGCGTTTTGGCTGCCCCACGGAGCTGGTCAGTGATAGAGGTGTCCATTTTATCAATCATACCATCAAGGAGCTGACGGATTATCTACTGATACATCATCACAAGAGCACACCTTACTATCCTCAAGGGAACGGTTTGGCTGAAAGCACCAACAAAACTCTGGTCACAATTCTCAAGAAAATTTGTGACGCTTCTCGCACTAATTGGCAAAACAAGCTTCCTACTATTCTTTGGGCTTACAATACTTGTTTCAAAATAGCTACTGGTCACACTCCTTTCAAATTGGTTTATGGTCAAGAAGCTCTCATGCCTTTTGAATACATTCTTCCAACTCTCCGTTTTCAAAGCTACATTACATAATCCGCTTCTTTGCACTCAAAGAAAGGGTTTATCAATTGGAACTGTTGGATGAACTTAGGCGTGATGCTTACATTCGTGTTCTTCATGGACAACAGTTGCAAAAATCTTTACATGACAAACGTATTAAGACAAAGACATTCAAAGAAGGAGATTTGGTTCTTCTTTATGATTCTCGTTACAAAAAATTTCCGGGCAAGTTAAAGTTTCGATGGCTTGGCCCTTATCAAATTGTTCAAGTGGTGCAACCCAGCGTTTTCAAGCTGGCTGAATTAGATGGAACTCCATTACCTACACTAGTTAATGGCTTTCGCCTCAAACAATTTCATACAACAGAAAGTGACAATCATCCAGAGCAGATCTTTGTTCGGAACCACGAACCTACAACGAGATAGTGACTAAGCGGCATATTTATATTATATAGGTGAAATTTTTACAAAATGTGGGCCGAGCCCATCTATTTCCGCTATGGGCAGAGCCCTATTTACAAAAACGGGCTGAGAGCCCTATCTACTAAGTCCTAAGGAGAAAACCCTCTACTCCGGGTTCGGAGCAGAGGTGATACGCAGGATGTGGTAGTAATTCTGCTCCGGATCCCAGCGCAGGTGAATCACCACCTCCATCCCGTTAGTCAGGGGATCGGGATGCTCAGCCATCCCGGCACACCACCCGTCCATAGCAATGCCACGGTTGTGGCACCGCCAGAGATCCAAGCAATCCATCTTGCAGGTAATCCACTCCAGACAGTTAGACGGCATAGTGCACTTGTCGTGCAATCCGGCAGACGAACATCTTGGCGCCATCGGGTGTCTACGCCGCTCCCCGTTTGCCTCTTATATAGCCAACCGAGGACCTCCCTGTCGACGTGGACCAATCCGAAAATTTGCCAACGTGGTTGCAATGCAAGGCTGTTTCTAAATGAAGAATCTTTTCTCCCGCCGCATATCTAGCCATGGTACCTTCTGACATATCCCACTTCGAGTTGCCAGCATTAAATGACATTCCTTCTTTTCACGCCCGTCGAACATTAATGTGCGTCCTTTTGCCACCTGTCACATCAGATCATTCCCTTACGTCTCATCGTCACTGTTCCTTGCTTCTCCCTTTACCGTTTGGGGACTTAGCCAAAATTTTGCCTCTCAATGCGCCTACTGCCATCTGTATGCCACACAGCATCATCAAGCGGTTCGCGGGTTCACCCTCATCATGCCCCTTAGCCTACACTTGCGCCCCTAAAACCTTTTAAGCCTATCGTGTTTTCATCTTCCGCTCTCCGGCTCTTAGCCTTCTCGGATCATCCTTCGGTTCCTCTCTTGCGCTATTAGCCATGGTTCCTGCACCCAAATTTTTCGACTCTTCAAGCTTCTACTCCAAGGGATCCGGCTCTTTTTAAGTCAGTCCTTCTTGGCGCCCACCTTTTGGAAGCCCTCGTTGGCCGAATCGGGAAGTTCTTGAGCGCCACAAGCTTTATGAATTCTCACAAATGGACCTTCCCGCACCAAATCCAGACCAATTGAAGCAGATTCGTTGCAAATATCGTCAACCGCCCGGAAGGATATGCTATCGTGGTCGATGGCACCCGCGATCCCCTTTACTCACCCACGATTTCTGAGGTATTCCATATTCCTTTGCAAACACCTTGTTTATCTTGGGCGGCTTTTTACGGGACATAGATGTCAGCGAGTTTGGTCTTTGTTCAATATCAAGCGAACATGCATCGCCTTACAAATATTGCCAAGCCCCATGACACTTTCGTCAAGTTTCTATGGCACAAATTCCTTGGGTATTCTATCAAGAACACCCATATCAATAAACCATTCTACAATGTGGTTATCACGGCTGTCTTCTCCACTCACTTTCTTGATTGGCCACAAATGTTGTTTTACGACTCCTACAAAGAAGTAGATTGCCTTGGGCCACTCCCTCCTCTGTCTGAAGTTTCCGTGGGTGGCCATCTTCAAGCTCTTATTAGTCATTATCTTCCCCGTTCACTGTGTAAGCCTTCCATTTCTCATGCCTCCACTCGGCAATCTCTACATTCACTTCCTCAACACCAACAGTGCACCTTCACGCCCTTCTCCCCTACTCTGTTCAACAACCCCACACGCATGTCACTGTTTCCTCTTCCTCCTCACGAAACCCGCGGCTCCACTTCTCGTCATGTTTCTCGGGCGTCCCAAACCGCGGCCACAACAGGGCCCCTCCACCTCCACATCCTCGCCAACTCCTGTCATCAATATCGGCCCGGGATGTTCAAAGCCTGCTGACTCTCAAGTTGCAAGAATCACAGGAAGCTCTCATGAATGTGGTTCAAGCGTCCCTGGAGACCTCAGATGCGCTCCACCGAGACCTTCAAGCTGCTACCACGCACGTTCACACTCTGGAGACACAGCTTCAAGAGAAACACGAGGTCTTTTTACGGGCCCGTGAGGATCTCAAGGCTGCCCATGATCAGAACAGCCTGCTTGCTGACCAGCAGGCTCAGTTACAAACCACCATTCAGGAATTGTTGGAGCAGAACAAGACAAAGGACACCCTCCTGGGTGACAAGGAGAAAGACATTGCTAATCTCGACACCTTGTATGCGGAACTTTCTCAGACTTACCGCACTCAAGTTCATGATCTGACCGAGCGTGATGCTCGTCTCACCTCCTTAGAAGCTCAGCTTTCCACGCTAACCAATCAATTGACGTCTCTTCAGGATCGGCTTACGGAGGCTCAGAAACAGAAAATTATTGATGACGCTGAGATTGCCACGCTGCGCCTAAACACTCCTGGGCAATCCTCTTCACATGCCACGCTTCCTCAGAAACGGGTCCGTGATCAGTCACGTCTTCTGTTAGAAAAAGATAATCGGATCCGTGATCTTGAAAATCAGCTAAAGCAAGCTATCCAATCTGCAGAAGAGGCCCAAACCAAATAGGAAGGCTACTTTAATCTTGGTATCCACATGTCTGTGGATTTTGCTACTCCTTCCAGCTACCTGGATTATGTGGTTGCCAGACGCCACTACTTTCTTTTCAAGTGGTACGCCGCAGATGGTCAGGTTGATGTCCCCATGCGCAGTGTGGATTTTTTCCGGATCTGGCCGGACCTCTCAATCGCAGACAAAGGTTTGCTCTGTGCCCTCTTGGTCTTCGACCTCGACCTTCACTGTGAGGACCCTGATTTAATCACTTTCCGAGTTGTCCAGCCGATGGTGTACATCTTCCATGACTTCTATTTGGCTGATACTCAGGACAAATTCCGTGATGGGCCACATCAGCACTTTCAGGGTGACTCACAGACCCAGTGGTTGTTCTTGGATACCAACCCCTATCTCACAGATCATGATCGGACTCATACTCTTCATCAGGAGTACATGCCAGAGCTTGCTCATCATTTACCTCTATGGCAAGCCGAAGCGTTGGCACAGGTGCGGAAAAATCTTGGGCATCCTGAGGATCTTCAATTTGCCCAAGTGTATATGCAGCACTTAGCCGGCTACAATCAGTTGCGTGCCCTCCTGGATAGTAAGACTGTACCTACAGGTTGGGATAGTCCTCCTGTCTGTACTCAGCTCTCTGTTTCTGATTGGGACCGATGGTGCAAAGCGCTTGATCCCGATCTTGTACGAGAATTCAGGGAGCAGGCTCAGCAGCCCACGCCCACGGGCATGGCTCCCTGTCCATATGCTTCACTGGGTGTCCCTCCATGCCCCAGATTTTTGACCTCCGACTGGCGTCTTCCTTTTTGGACGAAGGTCATGGATGGCCACGCTGGGTTGACTCCGCCTCAGATCTCGACGGATCTCCAGTGGGATCCCCGATTTGTCAGACGCTCAGATTGGGAGGATAATGCAACCTTGGACACTATTGAGAATTGGCTCTATATTGCTAATGAGCATGGTTGGCAACGACCTGCTGATGCTCTTCATGGCCTTGATACTTTCTTGCAGAATGCCACCACCTCACCAGACCCTTCAGTACACCGTCAAGCTGGTTTCTGTGCTGCTCTCAGATGCATCCTGGTAAGCTCTTTAAATCGGCAGCGTCCTATCTTTTACTGCAACCCGAATGCCAGCGTCAGTGCCTTCGGTCTCCAGACCTGCCTTCTCATGGAGTGCCAATTTGTTCCTTCGGATGCACATGCTGCCCTGGAAGACATGGTGCACTCTCACTTCCTCATTGATGCAGATCCTGCCCTTGGGCTTAACACTCCTGACGCTCTTCAAACACGCCAGGACCTCATTGCCCATTACCATAATGGCGCCCGCCCTCATTCCCGTGAGGATCATTTTCAGACTGCTGGTTTCCCACCCTCGAAAGCCCTTCCTCCTTTTCTTCAGACTGAGTGTCGTTTGGTGGGGGGGAGTGTTAGTCCTGTGCCTCCTGGTACAGGACTATTCATGCATTCGACGGACCAAGTCAAGGCCAAGGATCCACAGTCAGGCACGGGTCAGTCATCAAAGGCCCAGCAAAAGACCAAGCAGCAGACCACGCAGTCAAAGCCTGCGTCTGCTACCAAGAGGCGCCGCTCAGACAAGTGACGGCCCGTCGCCGCTTGCGTCAGCGTCAGCGTGATTTTAGGCTTTTCAAGAGGCACCGCCAGCATTCCTGCAAATCAGGCCTCCTTCCAGGAGTCGGCACCGAAATCAGTCAGAGTGTCTATATTGGGCCAAAGGCCATTGTACTATATATATGAGTAGAGCTAGTACATGTTTTTAGATGAGTTTTGAGTCTTGTCTCACTTCAGTTTTCTCTCGATTGCGAGAGCTCATGTATCATCATCATTGATATCAAGGAAGCTTATCATTGTTGTCTCATTGTTCTTTGTTTTCTTTTCCCTTTCTTTTGTTTTCTTGCAAATCCCGCGTGACATAGTCCCCGGATTCTCCTGTTAGATCCACTGGTCCTCACAGAGGGCTGTCTTGCAGGAGTTCCCGAACCCAGACCCCAAACAGCAAAAACCGATGGAAGTAAGGGCATGGGAAAGGACCATCAGATATCTTATAAGGAACAATGCAGGTGGAAAACCGAATAAGCTAGCAAGCATCGCGATCAGTGAATCAGCGAAAGCCCACATAATCGAGGGCAACGGATGGTTTAGGGAAGGAAGATGGGGATGAATCTGAGTGACCTCATTACTGAAGGAGAATGGAATGACGAGTGGACAAACAAAGCCACGCAAGCTTGGCTGCAGAATCACACGGGTCCCAAGACAACATGGCTTATGATTGAAGATTCAACCGGGACAGCCAGATAGGGCAACATGTACCAGATAACCTAATAGGAAAAGCCGGAAAGATATCCCGGCAAGATTCAGAATGGGAAGCCACGAACTGAGAATTGAAAAGGACAGGTGGCGGGGAATAGAGAGAGAGGATCGGATATGCAGAATTTGTGACAACGGGGAAGTGGAAGATGAAAACCATATGCTGAATGAATGCCCGGTATATGAAAGCATCAGAAACAAGTACAGAGATATAAGGTGGGGTCAGCCCGTACACACTATGATGACAAAGCCGAAACAATGAGGGATCCGCGGCGACGCTAATACGGAAATGACGGCAAGGCACCGAAAGTACACAAAGAAAAAGGGTTTCATATGAACCGCCGAGAGGCGAACATAAGCACCAAAAACGCCACCAAAGCTGATTGATAACGACGCCGCCGGCAACGGCCATGAAGCCGATCCAAAGCGGGGTGCCTGTATTAATAGAGAAAGTAAAAAGCCTTCAAAAAGGTTACATTGTAAACCAAAGATGATGTGCTAGTAGCACCTCAGTAAAGGGAGCTCGCCCATGCTACATAAGTCCACGGGCCTCAGGGTACAAGGGACAATAATGTATCTATCTATCTATCTATCTATCTATCTATCTATCTATCTATCTATCTATCTATCTATCTATCTATCTATCTATCTATCTATCTATCTATCTATCTATCTATTAGGGTCGAGACCATTGGACTGTTTACTGAAACAGATGGAGGCAAACTAAATTCGAATTTAGAAATCCCTAAGTGCAAGGGGAAGTCTACACGGATGCCTCAGAGGCCGGAACCATGCCATAGCGGCCGGATCCGGCCCTATAAAACTAACATGTACAGTAGTTAGATTCATTCCGGAACAGCTAGGGATTTAATGGTTGAAGTTCGATGTGTTGAAACAGGTTTTCATTATACTTGAGTTTCAAATATTGCTAAAGGTTTATTTGATTGATATTGAAGAGTGTTGTGCTAAAATACAATGGTTTGAATAACCTTGTAATCACAAGCAAAATTGCTAACTTGATTGCTTGAGTTAAGTGGCCTTGCTAGGTGTTCTTGCTTATAATTTTCATTTGGTATCAGAGCCAGAACAATGGCAACAAGGTTTGGTGCAGGATTACTAAGTGCAGTGCAGGTGTATAATGGTGGTTCTGGTTTCCAGGTGTGGAAAGATCAGATTCAACATATTTTAGATGTTGAGGATCTTTGGGAAATTGTTGATCCCACTAAAGCAGATGTGGTAGATACTAGTGCAGGTGGCACATCAAGTAATATGGCAGCTATCTGAGACCTCTGGTGGTAGGTCTGCTGCAAGGATTGTGGCTGGAGAAAGAGTTGTACAAACAGCAGGTGTGCTGTCTACAAAAGTGTTGGACCAACAATTCAGCTGAAACTCAGAGGTATGTCCCCTAGACAGATGTGGATTTACATGCTTAAACATTATGAAAGTAAAACTTCATCATAAATTGATGTTTTAGAGAAGGAATTGAGAAATTTGAAATATAATGAAGATGAGAAGGTTTCAGATTTCTTCAATAAGTTTGATAACCTTGTAGCAGATTTAGATGGTGCAGGAGTTGCTTTGTCTGAAAGGTACTTGGTACTAGCAATTGCTAGGGCAGTAAACTTTAATCCTCAGCTGTCCCTCTTGATTAGAAATGTGGCTAAGAGTAGGGAAGAAGCAGAAAATATGCTAAGAACAGAAATAGAACAAAACAAATTGATGAGGAAAGAAGATAATGCTGCTGAAATTTTATATGCTGGAAGGAAGAAAAAGTCTCAGGGTGATAAAACAATCTGTTATAATTGTTATGAGGCAGGGCACATTAAACCAAATTGCCCCAAACTCAAACAAGAAATTATGTGTTATAATTGTAAAGGGAAAGGACACATAGCTGCCAAATGTTCTAGTCCAAAAGAAAAAGAGTATGGCAGGGGAAGGGGAAGAGGAAGAGATGCAAGAGGAAGAGGATATTTTTCTGGAAGGAGAGGAGGAGCAGCTGGACATATCACTCAGGAGAAGACTGAACCAAAAGAAAAAGAAGAAACAAGTGATGATGAGGTACATTGTATTTGCTCATTAAATAGCATTGATTCACAAACTAATGAGAAAAATTCTGTGATTGTAGTTGATAGTGGAGCTGAGAGATCAGTAGTAAGATCTCTGGACATGCTCGAGGATAAAAAATCAGCCAAATCAAAACATGTGCAAGTAGGGAATGGAGAATTGCAAACTGTTGAAGGATATGGAATGTTACAACTGCTAGACCTTGATGGAAATGTTGTAAATATTGAAAATGTACTCTGTGTTCCTAGTCTGATAAAACATTTAGTCTCAGTATGTCAGTTAGTAGATCTTGATTACAAAATCTTCTTTGAGAAGAGAATATGTAAGACCTTTATAGAGAATAAACTGAAATTTTTGGCAAGACGTGTTGGAAATTTATTTCAAATTGAAAATGGTCCTATTGATGGAATTAATGCAGTAATGTTGGCTGATTTGGATACTTGGCATAATAGACTTGCACACACACATTATAATAATGCGAAATTTGTGGCAAAAAAGGGACTCATAGCATGCAATGTGGAGGAGAATCATAAATGCATATGTGAAGGATGTATGCTAGGCAAGATCACTCGATTACCATTTCCAAAATCATATAAAAGGGCTGAAGGAGTGCTGGATTTGGTACACACAGATTTTAGAGGTAAAAGTGCCTCAGAGGCCGGAACCATGCCATAGCGGCCGGATCCGGCCCTATAAAACTAACATGTACAGTAGTTAGATTCATTCCGGAACAGTTAGGGATTTAATAGTTGAAGTTCGATGTGTTGAAACAGGTTTTCATTATACTTGAGTTTCAAATATTGCTAAAGGTTTATTTGATTGATATTGAAGAGTGTTGTGCTAAAATACAATGGTTTGAATAACCTTGTAATCACAAGCAAAATTGCTAACTTGATTGCTAGAGTTAAGTGGCCTTGCTAGGTGTTCTTGCTTATAATTTTCAAGATCCCATAGTGGGAGAAGTCACCAACGAGAATCTTCGATGCCCTTAAGCTCGCACTCTAGGCGGAAGAAAAGGAATAAGGAAGAGGATACGACATCATCTACGTCTATGAGCCAAGGGAAGGAAAGTTCTCAAGCACAAAAGAAGTCATCTGATTTAAAGGAGATTGCCAAGAAATATAAGTTGGAACTACTTGATGGTTTTGATAAGGATGGAGTTAAGACAGAAGCTTGGATTCAGAAGGCTGAAAATTATTTTGTTGTAAGACAAGTTCCTAAAGAAGAAAGATGGGAGTAGTGGCATTGAGCCTGACTGGGAACGCTTTAATGTGGTGGAATCGTCATAAGGCAGCACATAAGGTGACTGATGAAGAAGTCGCTTGGGAGACTTTCAAGGAACTCTTCGTATCAAAATATTGTCCACCTTCCTTTCATATTATACAGATGGACAAATTCATGGAGTGTAAACAGAAAGGGCAATCCTTGGATAACTATATACAAGAATTCTCTACTTTGGAATGAAATTGTCCAAAGTTAGATTCAAAGGCAAGAATCATTCTATTAAGCACTCAGCACTAGTGAATGGGCACTGATGAAGCTCACTAGTGCGGACTCGACGCTGGTCACGTCGAGTTGCTTCTGGGAAGGTTATTTCCTATAGCTGGAGCAGGGATAGGTTCAATACTGTATACGTTTTATACGCAATACGTATTTTTCGTTTGATACGGCACAAATTTGACGTTTAATACGTCAAAAATACGGCTAAAAAAATTTCCGGCGTCGAAAACTTTCGCGTAAGCGAAAACAACTGTTTCGCTTACGCGAAGTCTGGTTCGCGTAAGCGAAACAGTATTTTTCGTTTACGCGAACCAGAAATAGTTTCGCGTAAGCGAAATGAACTGTTTCGCTTACGCGAAAACATCTTCGCGTAAGCGAAACAGTCAAGTTCGCTTACGCGAAACTATTTCTGGTTCGCCTCGAAATATATATAGAAAACTTCGCGTAAGCGAAAACTTCTGCTTCGCTTACGCGAACCGCCCTTCGCGTAAGCGAAACGCAAAGAATGCTTACGCGAACAAAAAAAGTTTCGCGTAAGCGAACCTTTATACTTCGCTTACGCGAAAAGAGTTTCGCGTAAGCGAACATTAAGGCTTCGCTTACGCGAAAGCCGGCGAGGGGATTCGCGTAAGCGAAAACTTAGACTTCGCTTACGCGAAAGAAAGTTCGCGTAAGCGAAACAGAAGGTTTCGCTTACGCGAAACTTTTTTTTTCCGGCCGGCGAGTATTAAATACAAAAAATACGTATTTTTCCCAAAAATACGTATTTTTGCACTTTATACGTCTGAAAAAATAGTTTCATACGTACAGAACCTATCCCTGAGCTGGAGGCCCGTAGCTTAGGGGGACCGCAACATATTATTTGGGGTTAGGGGCGACGTGTAGGTTCTGCACCTGTGAGATCTTAGGCTTTGTGTAAAGTATTTCAGTAACGACAAGTGTCGGGCGAAGGATCGTCACAAAATTGGTATCAGAGCTCGATTCATCTCTATAATTCCTAGAGGAATTATAGAGATGAATCAAACTCTCAGGTCTATCAAACTTCTCATAATATTCCTAAGTTACCTTTGAATGCAATGTCATAGATGGATGAAGAAAAGAACAAAGTTGAATATGATAAGTGCATGAAGGAGAATTTATGCTTTTACTGTAAGCAAAAGGGGCATAGGGCACGCTTTTGTCCTAAGAAGGATAACTCAAATGCCAAGGTTCAAGGATCTCGGAATGTGGGGGCAATGAGAGCTCATCAGGCAACCCTCATGGATTTAGAGGAAGATATGCAAGTTTGTGCAGTCGTTGATCAAGGAACAGCACAGTTGCAGGCACATGTAGTGCAAGTTGAAGGTAAAATCATTGAAGTTCCTTTTAGTATTTTGATTGATACGGGAGCCACTCACAATTTTATTTCACCAAGGCTTATCAAGTTGTTTGGGTTGAATACTAACCAACAAGCCTTAAGAATGGTGAAAATGGCTGATGGTAAGCAAAAAGCTACTAGTGAGTATGTGCATGCATTAAAATTGAAAGTGCAAGAAATGCATACAATTGCAAATTTCCATGTGCTTCAGCTAGGCTCATATGATATGATATAGGCGTGGAATGGCTTAGTGAGGTGCATGCTATAGTAGATTGTCATGAAAGAGTTGTGAGAGTAAAATCTAAGGAACATCAAGCGCTATATACACGGGAAGGATTGAATAAACAGTACTTTACTCCATTAGTCGCAAGCAAATCAAGAGGGCAATTAGGAAGCATGAAAGGTTGGAGTTGCTTGTACTCAAAGGGTCAGGAGAATTTAAGCAAATATACATGAATGATGTGCAGGATATCCTCGAGGAGTTCAAGGAAGTGTTTCCGAAAGAGTTGACGGAGTTACCTCCTCGAAGATATGTTGATCATACGATTGAATTGGTTCCAGGAGGTTCTCCTCCATCAAAAGCTCCATATAGATTTGCTTTGTCAGAGTTAGTGGAATTAAAAAAACAGTTAAAAGAACTTTTAGATCAAGGATACATACAGCCTAGTATTTCACTTTTTGGTGCTCCAGTATTATTTATTAAGAAAAAAGATGGTTCTATGCATATATGTGTCAATTATAGGCAATTAAATGATATCACAATTAAGAATAAGTATTCATTTCCTAGAATAGATGACTTGTTTGATCAACTTCAAGGAGCTTTATTATTTTCAAAGATAGATCTTAGATCTGGATATATCACCAGATAAGAATCAAAGAGAGTGACATACCCAAAACAACTTTTTCTACAAGATATGGGCACTTTGAATTTGTGGTTATACCTTTTGGTTTAACAAATGCACCAGCAACTTTTCAGTGTCTAATGAATGATATTTTTCGTGAATATCTTGATAAGTTTGTCCTCGTGTTCTTTGATGACATACTTATTTATTCAAAGAATTTGGAACAGCATAGAGAACATCTGAGAATTGTTTTGGGTATTTTAAAAAGAGAAAAATTGTATGCTAAGAAAGTCAAGTGTTCATTTTGTAGCACCGAAATGGATTATTTAGGTCATATTGTTTCAGCAGAGGGAATTAAACCTGACCCCAAAAAGGTTGAGGCGGTAAGAGAATGGCCAGTTCTTAAAAACCCAAAACAGATGCGCTCATTCTTAGGACTTGCAGGGTTTTATAGAAAATTTATCAAAAGTTTTTTTACAATATCAAGTCCCTTGACACCGCTTACAAAATCAAATATTGTTTTTCAATGGAATGAGAAATGTGAGAACGCTTTCAGAGAATTAAAAGAGAAGTTGATAAATGCTCCTGTTTTAAAAGTGACAGATCCGAGTAAGAAGTATCAGGTTATGACAGATGCTAGTGGGGAAGGGACAGGAGCTGTATTGATGCAAGACAAGCATGTGTGTGCATATATCTCTCATAAGCTGAACGATGCCGAACGAAATTATCCCACTCATGATCAAGAACTATTGGCAATTGTACATGCACTTAGAGCTTGGAGACATTATCTATTAGGGAATCATTTTGAGGTGCATACTGACTATGCTAGCCTTGCATACTTTATGAAGCAACCTAATTTGAATTTGAGACAGCGTAGGTGGATGGAATTTCTTCAAGAGTATGACTTTCAGATTAATTATAAAACGGGCAGTACAAATGTCGTTGCAGACGCTTTGTCTAGACTTCCAGCTTGTTATGCAATAACGATGATTACAACAGATGGGTTGGATGAGGTGAAAAATACTATTGCTACAATTATTTTGGACCGAAATTGAAGGAAGTACAAAAAGAAAATCTGAAGATAAAAGAATAAGTATAGTTTTGAACAGGGAATATTGAGATACAAATCAAGAGTTTGTATTCCTGCAATAGATCACATTAAAAAGAAGATACTAAATGAATGTCATGCAGTAATATCAGGTCATCCAGGGTTTCATAAGACATATCATAAGGTAAAGAGAAGTTTCTTTTGGCCAGGATTAAAAGATTATGTTCGTAAGTATATCCAAAATTGTGTGATGTGTTCACGTGTTAAGGACGAACTGATTAGGGCACCTGGCCTTTTGCTGCCGTTACCTATTTCAGAAAGAAAATGGGAATCTATTAGCATGGATTTCATAGTAGGATTACCAAGAACACAAACAGGAAAGGATCCTATTCTTGTGGTGATTGACGGGTTAACTAAACATGCTCATTTCTTTCCAGTTAGAAAAACAATAACAGCGAAGGAAACTGCTAATATCTTTATTCATGACATCTTTCGTTTACATGGAATTCCTACAAGTATTGTTTCCGATAGAGATCCAAGGTTTACTAGTAACTTTTGGACTTCATTTTTCAAGGGAGTTAGAACTCAATTGCAGATGAGCACAGCCTATCACCTAGAAACCGATGGGCAAACAAAAAGAGTAAACAAGGTTATTGAGGACATGTTGCGGATGTATTATCAAGACAATCCAAAGAAATGGGAAGGATTATTACTTTTACCAGAGTTTGCTTACAATAATTCTAAACAGGAGTCTATAGGAATGACACCTTTTGAAGCACTTTATGGACATGATTGTTATGCTCCAATAAATTGGTATGATCCCATGGTTAAATCTGAAATTTCTAGACAGATGTTGGAGGAAAATGCAGATAAAGTGCAGCTTATAAGAAGCAGGCTAGCAGAAGCACAACATAGATAGAAGCAATTTGCAGACAGGCATAGAATACATAGGGAATTCAAGATGGGAGTCCTTGTATATCTCCGTGTCAAACCAAAGAAAAGTCAGCTCAGAATTGGAAAATGTAGCAAACTTCCTCCAAGATATGCTGGTCCTTTCAAAATCATTAAAAGGATGGGGAACCTAGCCTACCAATTAGAGCTACCACCACATGTAAAGATTCATGATGTTTTTCACGTCAGTTTATTAAAACCCTCTTTACATGACGGAGATCAAGTGCTTCCGGATTTGCAATTAATCCAGGAAAATAACACCTTTGAAGTAATGCCATCCCAAATATTGCAGTATCGGGAACGGAAGCTGCGTAGTAGAACGATCAAAGAAATCCTTATACAATGGGCGGATTACCCTATAGAGGATGCAATGTGGATGGAGTTAAACGAGGCCGAAGCAAAATATGCTAAAGATTTTTTGAACCTTTTTCAATCTATATCATGCCATGGAATAAGGCTATCTAAAAGATGTATCAAACTTGTTAAGTATAAACAATACATGAAGTTGTGAAGGAGTATATTTTGTAATAATGTGATGTGAGTTTTATTCGACGAGGACATCGAATCTTAAAGGGGATAAGAATGTGATGTGAGTTTTATTGTAGTCATCTTTAATTATATTAAACAATTAGAGGAGATGACGTGGCATAAGGATGACGGATGACGGATGACGAGGCAGTTAAATAATTCAAAGGAGTTAGAAGGGAACGAAGGAGAGAAGAAGAAGGAAGGAATCAACGAAATAGAAAAGGTATAAATAGGAATTGAAGAGGCAATTAGAGGTAAGGCAATTGTTCTTTTTGCTTAAAGAAAATGATCATTCTAAAACTAATATAGAAGAAGATGACAGAATAATCTATAAGCACAGATCTTTGATTCCGGCAGCAATATCTACCTCAGCCCGTGGTTTCGGCAGTTTTGATAGTTGCACAATGAAAAAAATAAAGAAAACTTACCCTGTATCTCGCATGTTCCTACCTGCTTACCAGATCTGCATTTTTGGCCGAAGTTTTGATCACAGCCTGTAGTTACTTCGCAGCCAAGATATGCTGCGGCCAGATCTTTGCATGCCAAGATGTGTTCATTTGTAAATAGCAGCTAATAACAAGAGATAAAGATAGATCGGCCAAGTTATTGGAGGATCTGGCCTCTTCCACTGATCGGAATGACCTTTTTTCTTAATCGAGATGGAGATCCGACCAAGCTTTCTTCGCCTGATACGAAATTGGCAGTAACAGGTCGACGACCCGTTATTAGCCAATTAATAACCTTAATACAATGTTATTCCTTAGCTTAACTAATTAAATTGTTTATCCAAGTAAAGACCATAGATAAATATTTCTTAGATTCACGAGGCAAATTAAGCTTAAATACATTGAGCCTGAGTCGTTTCCCAAGCCAACCCTGTTGTCTAGTTTTTCGTTCTGGCATATTATAATTATAGGAATGCCGAATATCTCGATAATGGATAACAACACCCATTGTAGAGGTAACGTTAGGCATTAACAAGGTCGTTTAATAAGGAACCTTACCAAATCAAGTTGGATACACGTTCATAAATAGTGTTTCTCGAGTTAACATATCCATAGAAAAAAAACATGGATTGGTCTGCCCACAGCTCTCCGGGGAGACTAAGCAGAAACCGAGGCCACGAGTGTTAAGCACTCAGCACTAGCGAGTGGGCACTGATGAAGCTCACTAGTGCGGACTCGACGCTGGTCACGTCGAGTTGCTTCTGGGTGAAGGTTATTTCCCTGAGCTAGAGACCCGTAGCTTAGGGGGACCGCAACATATTATTTGGGGTTAGGGGCAACGTGTAGGTTCTGCACCTGTGAGATCTTAGGCTTTGTGTAAAGTATTTCAGTAACGGCAAGTGCCGGGCGAAGGACCGTCACAAATGTACACATCAACAAATATGTGGGGCATTTGCCTTGGTGGTAATATAAAAGTCATGGCTGCCTTATGTTTAATCTAGAAATATGAATTAGTACATCACGCAGAATACACCTCTGGAATCAACCTTAATATAAAGTTGTACAAAGATACATTTTGGACCATTCAAAAACGTTTGAGGTACATTGCACATAGGCTCATGAAAACGGGGAATCAAGAAGCCACAGTAATTAAAACATGTAGAGGCAATAGAATGCAGTAAGCACAGTGCCGATGGCCAAACTGCTTAAGATTGCAGAGCTATTGCACGAAGACACCATAGCAAAAATGAAAATTTTTTTATGACAGGAAGAATACGAACACAACATCATCAGCTCCAATGCCACATCAGAAAGTGGCCTAGGTGTCATTCACATTGTAGCAATTTAACACTTCGTATGATACCAAAAAGACAATTCTTGTAAGAGAAGTCGATTCCCAGCAAAAGCGGGGTCCATATTGTATGGCCATTTTAATAGGAAGAATCTGGTCATCTTACAACGAAACACCCTGTCATATACTTTTTGGGTTTGGAGTTTCCCGTTACCAAGGATTTCTTATTCACGCTATTGGGCAGGGGATTTGCCCAGCGGTCCATTTGGGCGCCTCCCTTTGTTCGTCATTGTTCCACGAAACCTCAGCACCTCTCATTCCTAATGCAGATCTGAGGACCAGCGTTTTACAAATTTATCTCACGGGGATGGACTTCCCATTGCTTCAAGTGATCCTGGGTGTCTCTAACAGGTATTGATCTATGCATTACTTATTGGAGTTCAAACCCTGATTTCTATTTCCTTACTTAGTATTCCGCATCAGTTAGGATATATTGCACAGTATTACTTATTAGGTTCAGCTGGGAACTGAATCGACAGATGGATCTAGCAACATGAAAAAAAATGCATATGGATGGTTCATGACCGAGCAGATAACTGAAGATTGTTTTAACGCACTGACACTAAATTATATAGGTTTTATTAATGTTCATGTTCCCTACACATTATCAATATTGTTGTTTCCAGGATTGATTTGTTATGATTTTGCCTCATGGGATGTAGCTTTGCTGCTAAGATCCTCTACTAATCTGACACAAACGTCTCCAGAACAATGCAAATGGGCCCTCCATTGAGTCCAGAACATGGCAGTATCACCTAAATCACCTTAGTACTATACCGTGGACTAGAAATTCTGGCTCTTCTTGATATGGGGAAAGGATGAATATAACAGATAGAAAGCTTTGCATGCTATAGCTATTACACTGACATAGTGGTGGTAGTGGCATAGTGGTAAGACTGGTTTAGTTGCAAATCACCTGAAATTTTATTCTGCATTGGTGTTTAATAATGGGATAGTCATTGGTGCTGGTTTTGATGGTTCAGGCTGTTGTCCTTTCTTTTGTTATTATCTCATGCAATCCTTGGAGATCCCTTAATAACCATGTCTCTTTCCTGAATAAATACATGGCTATAGGTTGTTCCCTTCAAATGATTTTATTATCACAAATCAGGGTAAATTGTGGTCATATCTTCAAAATTTTAGAATTATCTGTAGACTCATCTTGGCTTCTATGCAGATGCAGGAACTCATTGTAGTAAACTTGGGGTTTCTGGCAAAATGAGACGAAGGCCTAATGAAGGACGGCGTCGCAAACGGTTTTCTTGCCTATCTTTCTTACTTGTAATTGGCCTTTTGGCTTTCATATTCATTGCACTTGTGGGCCGGAAACCACATGAAGATACAGAATCTAGGAATTCGGTAGGTGTCCAATTTGTGACTGTTAGTATTCCGTATCTTTCTGTTATATAGTCTCTCATGGAAGCATTCTCAGATCACTTACCAGTGAACTGCATTAGGCATGCAAGTTCTTGGCTAATATCATCTCCTTTTATTCTCAGTCAAGAAGTAATGGCCTAGGACGAGCCACCAGTCTTAATCTAACGGAGGAAATGCTCAACATACATTCTTTTGCAAGGCAGCTTGGTGATCAGTTGGCTTTGGCCAAGGCTTATGTGGTGATGGCAAAAGAAAACAACAACCTACAGCTTGCTTGGGAGTTTAGTGCCCAGATCAGAGCATGTCAGCTGCTTCTGTCAAAAGCAGCCACGAGTGGTAGCGCAATTACAGCAAATGAGGCTGAACCAATCATGCGAGAACTTTCACTTCTTATTTACCAAGCAAAACAATTGCATTATGATAGTGCCACTATGATTATGAAATATAAAGCTCAGGTACAGGCCTTAGAAGAACGGGCCAATGCAGCTACTGTTCAGAGCACTACATTTGGTCAGCTGGCAGCAGAGGCAGTTCCTAAAAGTCTTCATTGCCTGGGAATGTTGTTGACATTGGAATGGGCAACCAACCGTACATTGAATTCGGAAATTTCTGGTCAGCAAACTTCTCCACTCTTGACAAATAACTTGTTGCATCATTTTGTTATTTTTTCAGACAACATCTTGGGCACCTCTGTCGTTGTCAACTCTACAGTTTGTAATGGAAAGGATCCCAAGAGTTTTGTGTTTCACCTTGTTACAGACAGCGTGAACTATGGTGCCATGCAAGTATGGTTTTCACAAAATGACTTTAGAGGAGCAACAGTTGAAATAAAAAATATTGACACCTTTTCATGGCTCAATGCATCCTATGTTCCAGTGCTTAAGCAGCTTCAGGATGCAGAGACGCAAAGCTACTATTTCAAAGCAACTGGGCAGGATAATAAAAACACAGTCAAGTTTCGAAATCCCAAGTATTTGTCTATGTTAAACCACCTTAGATTTTACATTCCAGAAGTATATCCAGATCTGGAAAAGGTGGTATTTTTGGACGATGATGTTGTTGTTCAAAAGGATCTCACTCCCCTTTTCTCTGTTGATTTACATGGTAATGTCAATGGTGCAGTAGAGACATGCCTTGAGAGCTTTCACCGTTATCACAAGTACTTAAATTTCTCACATCCAAAGATCCATTCCAATTTTGACCCTGAAGCTTGCGGTTGGGCATTTGGCATGAATGTATTTGACTTGATTGCATGGAAAAAGGAAAATGTAACAAGTCGATATCATTATTGGCAGGAACAAAATGTGGACAGAACTCTTTGGAAGTTAGGCACATTGCCTCCAGGTTTGCTCACATTTTATGGGCTTACAGAACCTCTTGATCGTAGGTGGCACATCTTAGGGTTAGGTTATGATCCAAACATTGAGAGTCAGCAACTTGAGATTGGGGCAGTTATGCACTTCAATGGTAACATGAAACCTTGGTTAAAGCTAGCAATGAGTCGGTACAAGCCTATTTGGGAAAAGTACCTGAATCTATCACATCCTTATCTACAGCAATGTAACATTCATTGATACGCCAGGTTATTTTGGTAGTTTTGCCAACCTCGGCCAATTAGGTGGTTGCAAATCATCTTTACCTCTGAAAGGTTCAGTACATGTGAGATCCAGTAGCTGGTTTGGTTGCTTAGCTGTGTACTGTTATTGGCTGGATCCAGAGCTACTGCAGCACCATCATCTACCAGTTTCCTGTGATAATTTAGCAGCATTTCTGTTACATTGCGATTGGAATGGAATTGTCAAGGTTTTTTTAATTATGGTTTCGGAATGCATCAGAAGTGCTTTTCCACCTGTCGACAATGCTGTCCAACGTATCAAAACGGGCCATCATGGGGGCTTCACAAATTTTCAAATAATGTAATATGTCTGATAGGCTCTGGCAATTCCTTTCATTATTTCCGTTATGTCATCGGGGTCAAAGTGATCATTGTGTGTTTGAAGTTCTACTTTTTATATTACTATATTTCACTTGCCCCTTTTTGTTATGCCCCCGGCTACCAAAGAAAATGGAAACAGCTGGAATGAAGTATAAAGCATCGTGCCAAAACAAATACAAGTCCTGAAATATTTCTGATTCTGGCCGCCAGGTTACCCTCATCCTCTATTTCTAATGTTAGGAAGGTATTTATTTGCTGCCGCGAATGGCTGGCCTGCGACAAGCCTGTCCTAGCAATTGTTTAGAGATGCAGATGGTTTTAAGTTCAAATCAATTTTCAAAGCACAAACGGGGGCCATCTTTGTTAGGGATAAGATGCAGGCCCTTATACCTGGGGTTAGGGCGAGCCAGTGCTCGAGCCCCGCGCAAGGGCCTCGCACAAGGGCCTGCATGGGCACCTTTTCCTACATAAGGGCCATTAGATTGGGGGAAAGTGGGAGTGAGATACTAAAGGTGAGAGCAAGCCTTAAATTTGAACGGGACCTCTAGTATTTTTTTGAAGGAAGGAAGGAAGGAAGGAAGGTACTTTTATCGTCCACGGAGACCAATCGGTCTATGGGACCCAATACAAAAACGCTCCGGGACCCAATACAAAAACGCAGCAAGCGGATTACTGCCCGGATTAAAAAACCCCCGCCCCGAAGGGCAATTTTTCAACTTGCCATTCAATTTGAAGGGCAAATTTTTGGC
This sequence comes from Isoetes taiwanensis, assembly GCA_021234155.1. Taxonomy (NCBI): domain Eukaryota; kingdom Viridiplantae; phylum Streptophyta; class Lycopodiopsida; order Isoetales; family Isoetaceae; genus Isoetes; species Isoetes taiwanensis. The sequence goes on from JAJEKV010000037.1 coordinate 10,182,506, forward strand.
CCGCCATTCTTTTGCACGTCCAAGTTTTTCAAAGATATTCAAAGCTTAAACTGTAAAAAATATACGAATAGAATAGAACATAATAGAATGTATTCTCGGAGATCAACTGCAGTGCCTACGGACTCAAATGAAGAAAAGAAAAAAACATCGAAATTATGGATAGTATTTTTTAGCTTCTAATGAATATAACTACAAAAAAGGATCCAAAATAACTCATAGTCTTAGTAATATATTTCATATTGACATATTTGCCATTGCCAATGCAAGAAATAAGGGAAAACATTATGTGAAATTCGCCATTGAAAATCGAAAATCTTTTTGCAAAAAAATAGAGTTGTCTATTCAAAAAGTGAAAATCTCAATATGTTCAAGAGACGACATGCCTCGAAATTCCTCTGTGTTGAGTGGGCTCTAAAACGGATTAGCTGAATTGGTCGGATTCCAATCAAACTATATATCAAATTTCATGCAGATGAAGAAGCTTGATACTGGGCGGGAAAGAAAAGAAAATAAGGAAAGGGAAATTCTTATCGTTCTATTGTTTTTTTCGCATTTACTTGCCTTGTGAATTAGCCAATTATAATAAATGCATTTGTTGAGGAGGAAATTATTAAAAAGTTTGAATATCAAACGTTGTTTGTTTTGGTCAAGAATAATAACAAGTAAAACTGTAAAGTATAAACACAAAAATATATAATGCAAGCAATAATTTTTTCTTTTTTATAGTCATGGCCATTCTATTGAAGGGCAACTTTTTCCTAAGCTTTTCTATTGGATGGTAAAAATTTTCCCTTGCCGTTCTTAAGAATGTCTAAAAAAATTTAGCCGTTCTCTGCATGGCTAGGACCCCCAAGAATGGTACCGAACATTTCAAATTTAAGGCTTGGGTGAGAGTACAAATGCCTTTAATGTCCATATGTGCAACCTCAACAATAACACACGCTGATATTTGCAAAAATGGACATTGCTTGCTTTTGTAAGTATTTTTGTTATTGAAATTGTCTAATGACAGTTCATCAATGTATTGACCCAATAGACGCTAACGTCTTGGCTTGTGCTTTTACTTGGCCTTTAACGCCCGTATGTGCAACTACTTACAACACCACAGGTTGATGCTTGCAAGAATGGTCACGATTTGCTTTTGTATTTCTGTTGCATAGTATGGTTTGCTTTTGTATTTCTGTTGCATAGTAAACACAAAACATTAGAGGTGATATAATAAAGGATTTTTTACTAAACGTGAAAAGCAATTGTTATCGCAAGAGCCACTAAATCTGACACATCATCTCTATCACAAACATGGACTAATGCTCCAAATCTAGGATTTCCAAATCCCAAAGGCTCATTATGTCTATCGTGTTCCATTGAAACCCTACATGAAGGTGGTCATAAAATGGTGAAGTAACAAATGAAAATGATAAATTGAAAATTTCCCAGTTGGAAGAAAAAACGTTAGAGAAAGACACTTTTAAGTAACTTAGAGGATGTCTCTGTAGTTTGATAATTGAGACTCACGCTTTATAATTCTAAAAGATGCAAAATCTTAAAAGAAGAAAGAAAGAAAAAAGAATGATTTTTATCGTCCACTGAGACCAATCGGCCTATGGGACCCAGAAGGAGCGCAGCAAACTTATTACTGTCCGGGTTAAAAAACCCCTGCCCCGAAGGATTTTCGAGGGAAAAACCGTGGCAGTAATAAGAATGCTGTCAAACTGTACATCATCATGAAATAAATGTATATATACATGTCAAGTGTGTGCCCGAGGACATAGCTGATGTCGCATGTCCATAACCTCCTGAAGGTATGATCCCAGCACCCGTACAGAAGCCGTACTCAATGTCACATGTAGCGTCTGGCCAGGCCTGACCAACTCAGTATAGTGCGTCCAGATTTGATCATATGGTGGGCAACTTTGAAGGGGATGAGATTCATCCTCAATGACTCCCATTTGGCAGCATTGACAGAGCCTGTCCTGGCGTGGCTCACCAATCCATCTGCCTGTCTCAATTCGAAGATGGTGTGCTCCTGTTCGAATGGAGGCAATGAGTCTGCGCCTTTTCATGGGCAAGTAGGTACGCAGGTAGCATTGTGGGCCTCGTTCCAATGTGGAATTTGGTGGCGCTGGTAGTGTGCTGTCTTGACCTGTTCAATGGCACTGGCATCCCAAAGCTTGCTGAGGAAGCAAGCGTCAAGATACTGCCTCAAGCTATTGCGATCTGCCTCTGTTTGCACATGTATACACCTGCGCTCCTGCACATTCCATCTAGCCAACCATTGAGCTCTCTTTCCCTCTAGCTGGCCTTGAGGCATTGCGGCCCCATTGTCATGATATAAGCTAGGTTAGGGAGACCAGCATCGTCCATATTGACCACCTTCTAAAAATAGACAATGTGGCGATCAAGGGCCGCCCTCTGAAGAGGCAAGAATCCCGTCTTCTGCAGTAGAATTTGATATGGGACTGTGGACTTCACCCCTAGTGCTCGTACCAAGAAGGTTTTCTGCACCTGTTCCAAGTCATTCCAAGTAGCGAGGGATACTACCGGGCCCCATACTTCAACCCCGTATAAAAGGATAGGCTCCACTAAGACTTTGAATAGGTGTGACTGATGGGCCCAATCATACCACTCTGCTCTATGACTATTGCTTTGCATTACATATAGTGCCTTCCAGCCCGCCGTCACTCGTAGCCGTATGGATGTGTCCCAGTGCATGGTAGAAGGAGACTCCACTCCCAAATATTTGTATGTGGATGCCACTTCCACATTCTGCCCTCGGTAACTGAAGGTGGGGATCCTCGGTTGACGTGAGGATGATATGAGAACCACCTTAGTCTTGGCCAGGTTGACGCGCATATCAGTTGCTTGGCAGAATGTGTCCAGGGCATCGAGATGTCGTTGCATGTCTGCTGGTGTGTAAGCTAGGAGGCCCACATCATCAGCATATATTAACTGCCTGATGATCTGGTGGAGAAGGTGAGCTCCGTCACCCCCATTATCAGCAAGCCAGTTCTCCAATTGATCAATGTAAAGCCCAAACAATGTTGGGATCAAATGGTTGGCTTGTCGGCTGCAACCGGCTGCATATAGCCTGTACACTGCATTCTGCAAATCTACAGGAACCCCCAGCTATCGCAATCTTGCCCATAGTTTTTATCTAGAAGATTTTTGGTAGTTTCCCTAAGTATGACACTTCTTCCAAAATGGATGCTTGAGAATGTTTTGGCAACCATTGCATTAAAAAATTGATGAATGGTTGTTTTGGCGATTGCATACTTGTGTTACCTCATTCACCTCATTCTAGGCCGACCACATCAATATATTTTCTCATTTATAAGGATGTGCTTGTGAATGTCATAATATGGGCTTTTTCTACAATTTGTAAACGTTATATGAAGGCCTATGCCTCATTTGTAATAAGAGGCGCATGTTCCCATGAGAGTCTGACTTCAAAGCAATGGACATGAGCTTTCAGTAATCCCAGCGCCGTTTCTGGAAGATCAAAATTCGACCTGAGTTGTCTCTAGTCAGGCCGCGTCCACAGGAGTATAGGATGTAATAATGCAAATATAAAGTTAAGTTGTTTGGTAAGAACTCTATGGACATGTCTTTGATAAAATTCTAGGTACCGACATCATAAACAACTTCCCAATATTGTCAGTTGTAAGTACATTCATACACGCCACCTTGAAAGATTAAACATACACCCCCCACCCCCTCCCCCCAAACAAAGCAATTTTCAAAACAATCGTGCATTAGTCTAAAAATACTAAATATGTGTCAATCCCAAAATAATGAAATGGGAGGACACACTTTGTACTTTGCATTTTTGGCAAGGTTTTTCATGTGCACACAACAATAAGAAATAATCCCAACTACAAATAACTCAAAATACAACTAAATAATCTATGTTTGAAACAAATAATATACGAATAACAAATAATACAACCATTACAATCTATATGTATGTTTTTAGACAACTTCCATATTGTGCCTTTTCAACAGTTGCCATGCCATATTGTGCTTCCAATCATTTCAACTATAGTACATTGTACATTATGATGTTATAGTTGAAGACAACCTTCTAAGCATAAGACCTATTTGGATGAATTAGAGACATTTTTGAAGATTCTGAATATGATACAATCCATCCTTCCAGCGCTTCCTTCCCTGCAATTATTTCAAATGCAACTCTTTTTGTTCTCTTAGTTTACAGTTTACAGCTCAAAATAACATTTAATTTGTAGAATCAACTCTCTGTCTTTATTATTGGGCATAAGTATTTGTCTATGTTGGAATGCCAAAACCAAATATGTCACACGATGTCCAATCAAACCATATTTCTCTTGTTAAGGAGGAAGATATAATGTCAATGAGAGTATGTCCTTAGAGTAAAACGTGTGTCCAGTGTTGCAATATGTCCCAATATGTTCCATCAGGTTTTTACAATGATTTTGAATTCAGAAAGGTATGGCAAATGGCATATTAATTTTGCAATTACAAACATTCTGTAGCTTCCCAAACGAACATGTAGCTAAAATAATTTATTCTACCAATGTTCTACATGTTCTTGTAATTTCTAAAGTACATATGGCTGCCATTAAAAATAAGAAACCGTTATCCTAGCTCCAAAGCTACCCATTTTTCATATATTGCACAATGTTTGTTAAGTGCCACAAAACCTTCTTGAGCCACATGGAAAGATCACATTGAGAAACATATCTTTTTGATGATCTTTACCAATGCCTTCCTGGACTACTGCTGCTAATTAGCATGTTGCCATCATTTCAAATCAAACAAACCATCGCCATCATTACTTCTTCAGTTCTTCAAGTTTAATCATTAGTACTTGGTCTAGTCTGCAAACTCATCTCTCAACATGTAATGTGAGGTCTAGAGATTGTACAAAACCTGCAACACGTCGATGATATGAGAAAGCAATAGCCATGGGGACACAGTTGCATCACTACACTAATAAACTAAACAGTAAAGCAAAGTAGAAATTAGAAAAATTTGTAGACAAACTGCAAAATAAAACTAATTCAAGATTGTTTTACCATGATTGAGGTTAGAAGTATGGGAAGCACTGGAGAGGAAATCGAGTTGCAAACCTAGAGCGGTAGATGATGTGCAACTGATCAAAGAAACATTGCAATGACTTCAACTACCAAAGCAAGCTAAATGAAACCATCTCCACAACGCTCATGCATATCGGCAAGCAAAGGAAAAGATCAAAAGGGCACACATTTATTGGGTCGAATGCTACCTGATCTTGAAGCACATTTGTTACTTCATCTGATCAGATAAAAGCTCCATGTTGCAACATAAAATTTCTAGAATGCATACCTTCAAAAGGACTTCTAGCATTGCTGATTGAGCTGCTTCCAAAATCCTCATGGAGCTCAAGTATCAGGGAGCAACTACCTCTCTGCTCGTATGCTTATTAAACCTTGAAGACAAAGATATTAAGTGTGTATTTGTTCACGTTGCCAAAGCACTGCTTGAATAACAATGATAGGAAGATGCATATGCAAGCCATTCACCAAAACCATTTAAATTCGTTATTTCTGCTGCAGAGCTCCATATATGTCCAGACAAAGCAAGAAACCATGGAATATAAAAGGTCCACTAAGAGGAGGAGCAAACATGAGAAAGAGCATGACCTAAGTGATGGCCCAACTGTTTTGGTTCAAGCAAATACAAATCTTGAAACAAATAGTAAGTGTGTGCATATCGTGCTTGTGGCTTGTTGCTGCTCCTGCTCCTGCTCTGAAAAAAACTATGGAGAAAACCATCAACGTAAGAACTATACACCTCTGAAGGAAAGAACAGTTAGGCCAATACCTGAAGCATGCTTCCTATCTGGGTGCCACAATACATGAAGCCTAGGATTATGTTGCAAATAGTAGACATGTGCAAATTCGGAAGCACATCGGTGCAAATCTGGAAGCACAGATAGCAAATCTATTTTGTGACTAAATAACCTTTGTAAAGAAAATGTCCCGAGTGCTTGAGGCTTGCTCCTGTTCTGAAAAAAAAAAAACTCTGGAGAAAACCATCAACGTAAGCTATGTGCCTCTTAAGGAACCCAAGGATGCTTGCCGTCTGGGCGCCACAATATGCTGAAACCTATGGTTTGCTGCATGCTCGAAGGTGCATTTTGAAGGAATGGAAAACAAATGAAGACGGAGGCATCCCGGCTATGGCGGACATCTTGCCAGAATAATGATGCGTGCGTTATATCAGCCTACCCTGAATCTTTAGTCCACATCCACCGTCTCAAAAACTTTCCGATCCCAAAATAACGCTTTTGGCTGGAAAAATGCAGTGTTACCGGCGTTACCGGCGGCCACCTCAAGAAACATTTTAAGTAAGTAGATTATATGCATATGTTGCAAGAGTAGTAGTCCATAAGCTTAGATTTTTCTATGACATTAAGAATGATTCCCATGCATTCTCCACACATCTACACTTGCCATACATGTCAAGCAATGAAGTCCCTAGCACCAGATCAGAATCCATGATTCAACATCATGTTCACAGATGTTGTTTGATAACCTTTGCATGACATTAGCTTGTGCACAATGGGCTTCCGTATGCCCGTAATTTTCCTACAACATTTCCTGCTAAGAAAATCCAGACCATCTTACGTAACTTTATGGAGAACAATCTTATCCTTGAAATATCGAGAAAGCCTACCAGGATTGCTTACAATAAATAGCTTTAAGTTGCACTCGACATAATCCATAGGCCACTCAAAATTGGAATTAAACTTGAATTTTTCTTTTTTAAAATTTACTTCCAACCGTAATTGAAGATCAGGGCAAAACGAGTTATGCCTTAAGATCCTCAAACGCATCCTCTCCCTAACGATTGACCCTTAATATAGACAACCCAAACAAGAAGCTCTCGCACGACGGGTTTGTTGAGAAATGAGCCTTCTATGATTGAGAGGATAGGTTGGGGATGGAACCTAGGACCTCTTGCTTGCAAGCCGAGTACTTTACCACTAAGCTACCGGCCTTTTGATGAGCTTTCAGCACTCTTCGACTAAATCATTTGTCATGTGTGCCCATTACATATACTCCAACATTCCAACATTCCCCCTTAATGGGCACACCAATCCATTCCAGCTTTCACCACAATCCACATGCTCCCCTCCTCAGGCAACTCCACCACTGAGGGAGTTGGGCTTCCACTGGCCAAGCTTTGCTCATTCTCACCCCAGGCTTCCACTGGCCAAGCTTTGCTCATTCTCACCGTTACATCACTCCACCACTGGAGGAGTTGGGTTTCCACTGGCCAAGCTTTGCTCATTCTCACCCCAGGCTTCCACTGGCCAAGATTTGCTCATTCTCATCCCTACATCACTCCACTACTGGGGGAGTTAGGTTTCCACTGGCCAAGCTTTGCTCATTCTCACCCCTACATCACTCCACCCTGGAGGAGTTGGGTTTCCACTGGCCAAGCTTTGCTGGGACTATGCAAGCCCACTGGCCAAGCTTTGCTCATTTTCACCCCTACATCACTCCACCACTGAAGCAATTGGGTTTCCACTGGCCAAGCTTTGCTCATTCTCACCCCTACATTCTTTGGGACTATGCAAGCCCACTGCCAAGCTTTGCTCATTCTCACCCCTACATCACTCCACCACTGAAGCAGTGGAAAGCTTTGCTCATTCTCACCCCTACATCACTCCACCACTGGAGGAGTTGGGTTTCCACTGGCCAAGCTTTGCTCATTCTCACCCCTACATTGCTGGGACTATGCAAGCCCACATTTTGCTCATTCTCACCCCTACATCACTCCACCACTGAAGCAATTGGGTTTCCACTGGCCAAGCTTTGCTCATTCTCACTCCACCACTAAAGCAGTGGAAAGCTTTGCTCATTCTCACCCCTACATCACTCCACCACTGGAGGAGTTGGGTTTCCACACCCCTACATCACTCCACCACTGAAGCAATTGGGTTTCCACCGCCAAGCTTTGCTCATTCTCACTCCACCACCAGGCAGCGGGGAAAGCTTTGCTCATTCTCACCCCTACATCACTCCACCACTGGAGGAGTTGGGTTTCCACTGGCCAAGCTTTGCTCATTCTCACCCCTACATCACTGGGACTATGCAAGCCCACTGGCCAAGCTTTGCTCATTCTCACCCCTACATCACTCCACCACCGGGCAATTGGGTTTCCACCGCCCAAGCTTTGCTCATTCTCACCCCTACATCACTCCACCACCAAGGAGTTGGGTTTACGCACCCTCTACTTGGGACTATAGCTCGATGCCACATCGGCTGGGACTATCCCGTGCGCTTTAAGCACCCTCTACTTGGGACTATAGCTCAGAGTCCCGGTGCACACCCCTACATCACTCCACCACTGAAGCAATTGGGTTTCCACTGGCCAAGCTTTGCTCATTCTCACCCCTACATCACTCCACCACTGAAGGAGTTGGGTTTCTGCACCCTCTACTTGGGACTATAGCTCTGATGCCACATCATTTCCCCCGTGCGCTTAAGCACCCTCTACTTGGGACTATAGCTCTTCATTCTCACCCCTACATCACTCCACCACTGAAGGAGTTGGGTTTCTGCACCCTCTACTTGGGACTATAGCTCTGATGCCACATCGCTGGGGACTATCCTGGTGCAGTTAAGCACCCTCTACTTGGGACTATAGCTCTGTAGTCCTGGTGCAGTTAAGCATCCTCTATTTGGGACTATAGCTCTGATACCATGTCGAGAAATGAGCCTTTTATAATTGGGTGGACAGGCTAGGGATCGAACCCAGGACCTCCTGCTTGCAAGCCAAGTACCCTATCATTGAGCTACCAACCTTTTGATGAGCTTTTGGCACTCTTCCACTGAGTCATTTTTCATGTGTGCCCATTATACATACTCCAACATTCTAACAGAGTTGCCTTCATGAATGGATAGAGCTGAATGCAATGAATTTGAATCGAAAATGTTGATTAATATAACAATCAGAGGTACTTATAATATAACTCCGACAGCCAAAACTCTGAATAGCCAAAACTCTGAACATAACGATTGAAATTGGTCTTCAATATCTCTGGCTCCCTGCCTTCAGAAGGCTAATTCGTCCCCCTCCATCTTGATTCAATTCGTCTACCTCTATACTGAATGGCTTTCACCTCTGCAGTTCCTACGCTGCAATTAGATCGCTTCAGCACAATCAAACTTTCCAGCTCTTCAAACATCGACCTCTGTAAAAATGACAGAATAGATTGAACAGAACAGATTGAACTCAACTCCCACTCGAAATAGAAATTCCCCGATTTTCACGGCTTTCAAATTGGTCTTAGCTTTGTTTGGATCTTAGCCTTCAATTCATTATGCTCCCATAATCTACACCATTTAGAAGGAATATATGGAGCATATCCCTTCTCCACCAGATCCATCCCTAGGGTTTGCCGTGCAGGCACCAGAATAGCATGTTCAAATTGTAAATACATGGCGAACTAAAAAACCGACCTCAACCTTCGATAGGAACAACGCTATACGTAAATCGACAAGACACAGGTACAGGTTGTCGATGACGTGGCCATTGACAGAATAAGAGAGGCCCTTGCCCTTGGCCTTTACCCTCTTTCTTAGGACGGAAGAACCTCATTCCGATCTGCGGAGCCAAGAGCTATGGCGGCAGGTGGGCAGTCAGGTGGAGGGCCGGCTGGCCTTGTAGCAAATCCGGCAGCGAGAGCTTTGCTTCTTCGAGTCTCAGATGCGGCGAGAATGGCATTTGCCCAGAGACGACCTTTGGCAGAGCTTTTCGATCGTAATTCTTTCTCAAAACCTGACTCTCTAGCCGATGCAGTTAGCCGGATCCGCAAGAATATAAGCTATTTTCGCATCAATTACATTATGGTAATTCTTGGATGTGTTGCCTTTAGTCTGCTTTATCATCCTCTGTCACTCTTTACTCTGTTTGTTCTTCTAGCAGCTTGGATATACTTATATTTTTTTCGCCAAGAGCCCCTAGTTTTGATGAATCGGACATTTAGTGAGAGGGAGGTGTTGCTTCTTATGTCCGTTATATCTATAGTGGTTGTTTTCCTCCTTTCTGATGTGGGTTCTCTGCTTATCTCTGCCTTGACCATTGGAGTGGTAGCTGTTTCTGTCCATGGAGCTTTTAGGGTTCCTGATGATTTGTTCCTTGATGATCAAGAAGGTGCTGGCGGTTTTCTTTCGTTTCTGGGACCTAGTAATTCTGCAGTTCCTATTTTGCCAGTTGTTAGTCATGTATAAGTTCACATGTGATCAAGATTTTTGTACCAAGCGCGTTGCTTCTATGAATATGTGGTGCCATCTGACTTGGCAACGTTTATTACTCATAGTTTCATAATCTGAATCAAATTGTTGATTGATTTTTATTTGCTGTTCTATCTTTTCAAACTGGACAGTTTGATATTTATCAGTGGTTTTAAGATGCTATGAACATCTGATTCTCTGGAAAGTAAACTATATTGCCATATATACTGGGAATTTGCAGTTTACATTTTATCTCTAGTGTTTTGAGAAAGTAGATGGCATGAAATGTAGGCCATATTTAGATATTATTGTCAGAATGCATGTTATCGATCTTCCTCAAGCCACATTGGACATTTTAAATGTAGGGTTGATGGATTCTTCATTATGAATTTAAAACATATATGCATTAGTTGGCAGGACACATTTTACCTGGACTTGGTAGGTGCAATCTGACGTGAATTATTTGTGGATTGTGATGGCGACGGACTTGGAGCTGCAAAATGTACAAGGGTTGATGACTCCATATGGAAAAAGTGAAAAGCTCGGCCCAGTGGGAAACGATATCAGACCTGAAATTCCAATTGCATTCTTTCTACATGGCATGCTTCAATATTTCAGTGAGGGGTATCCTGACGTAACTGAATTGGTTAGTTGAATTCTCTGCTGTTGAGACAACTGATTTGCTGCTGTGGAATTAATTTGCATAAATTGGCAAGGAAGCTACATATGGAAAATTCTGATTGCAATAGGAAAGAGCTGATGAAACATCAGAGTGTTTTTATTGTTCCAATGCTTTCGGATCCTGGCATGTCTCAACTTAGTTATTTTGCTCACAGCTCTGATCGGGTCAATTTGCCTAAAATGAGCAGTAGTTATAGCACCGAAGCTTTTAAGGATGCAATAGAATTTGAGGAATCTAACCACAACCACAGAAGTCATCTTCAAGATGACAATAACAGAAGCCGCCTCTTGAAGTTGGGCTTGAACTGAAGATATGCCTATAGAGCGTCATTTAAGTTCTGGTATAATAGCAGAAGATTGGGTTTAGAAATTTGCAAAAAGACTGGTTTACATTAAATATGTTTTGAGGACCAGATTCCACTTTGGGATTTAAATGAGTCATTTTAGCATGAACTAATTTTACAATAGCACACCAATAGGAAAACATACAACTTGAACGAGGCTGTATCTACTTGGAGATATGTATCTACAAGCTCCTTTTGTAACTGCTCATTTGTCTGTCCTTTGTAGGCTCTTTATTCATTCAGTGCTTGGCTAGATTGCTAAGCATTTAATAAGTCAAGTTTGTTCATTCATTGCTTGTAGATAAGGTTCTAAGCACAACAAGATACTGGACAGTGCTGATAATTAGACATACTCTCGGATATTGCTGGTATTAATGGAATTTAGCACCATTTCATCTGTTAATGCCACATCTATCTCATCTGCTGAATTATTCAAAGCACCGATGTACCATTTCAATATTATTATTCGTTTCCTTTGTAACAATTGACCCAGTAAAATTATGTAAAGGTTTTCTGCAATGCTTTACTCTTCCTAGTGGAGTTACTAAGGGAGCGTACACAAAGTTTATTGAGCCGCGCCTAGTTTCTGCCATGCCATTGCCATTCAATAAAAGCATAAATATTTAGATTCAAAATACTTCATTAAAAGAATGTGCATACTAGATGGACTTGTTAGTAATGAAATCTGTCTTACCAGCTCTTTACAATATTTCATTTAAAAAATGTGTATACTTTATGGATCTGTTAGCAATGGAAATTTGTTTTAACCCTAATAGAGCAGGGCTTGATACCATCCTCCATGTAGAGAAACACAGCCAGGGTCACAGTTTTTATTAGCAGGAGGATTACACTTTGCTGCAATTCTAGCGTTGCCACGTGTATGCCACAGATATACCACGTCACCTAAACTTACTTCCTTTCTACGTCCACCTCAGCTATGGATGAAATCTTTTTTTGTTTCCCTTGTGACGATGGCGTTGGCGTTGGCATCCACGTTGGCGTTGCCTAGAATCCGCTTGCTTGCTTCCAGTGTTCTAAATAACGGCATGTCGGATTTGATTATGGGATTTTATCCCTTGGATTTGGAGCCCAGTTCGTCCCATTTCTGCCATGCCTTCATTTCCCATTCTCAAATCTCCATCTTCCTAAATCATTCGCTCAAGGGGGGTGCACCAAATATATGTCGTATAGACTATCTGCGTGAACGATATGGGTTTTTTTAATGGTTTGATCGTATCGTATACTTACCAAAAAAAATAAAAAACTTGGTTTTGAAATTGTACGGGATACGACAAGGATGATGGTGGCGCCAGTTTGCTGTTCGTATCATACGACAAGGGCTCTAGGACTCCAGATCTATAAGGATTCATTTCTAAATGTTAGTGAGTTTGCCAAAGTCTGCAAAAATAAACTTGTACTCCTTTCCGTCTAGAAGAAAATGGAATCGATCTACTTACCTTCTTTGTAGAAAGAATTGTTCAACAGTTTTGCTTTTTGATCGGTTTAGGGATTCCTAGTTTGAAATCTAAATATTCATTGCATTGGTTTATTGTTGCAGATTCTGCAGATTCTAGAGGCCCATAAATTCTTTATCATCTGCAAACAATCCTAGCAGATTACGCCCATATCAAGATTCAAGCTGTCGTAGCTCTAGTGAGTATTATATTGGGTTTTCTCTGGATTTCACATTAGCAACATTATAGAATAATGTTTCGACTATAAGCAAGTAGAAATAAGTGACTTTTGTTCTGTAATTTTTCCTGTACTGACGAACAAGTCAATGCTACATAGCATTTTGAATAAATTCTATCTTAAGGCTTTATAAGCACGCATCCTTGCAAGTGGACTTTGATACATCATTATTACTTAAAGTCATGGCATTCCATATCTGTTCTGCTGACAATGTTTACCTCTTGTGCAAAGCAGTGCCAACTTGAGGAGAATAGATTCTTCTACTTAATTTGCTCCTGTTCAGACTCTTATAGAAGGATCTGTGCTGCAAATTGTCTCCTCCAGCCTTTTTAAACTAAAGATTGTGCAACTTCAAAGATAGACTCTATTGCCACAGAAAGATGGCGCTTTCTTCCTGCCTTACATACAAGCAGCCTAAGCTTACACTTATGCTTGTGAACTGCAAAACCAAGTGGCTTGATAGTTTATTCAATTTTGGCGATAATTTCTCCAACAGGAGATTCACAAGTGAACCTGGCCTCTTGTCTCAAAGATGCCTCTTGCTGCTTGTCAAAAAGGGCAGAGAGATCTAGTTCTAGAGACATAGATAAAAATTCAAAGGCATTGATAGAAGCTGCCTTACATTCTCTTGATTGTGTAACAAGATGTGCTTCATTGAACATATCATTTTCCCATCATTTTGAACATGTTCCATAACTTGCAGATGTATAAATTCACCGCTGTGCATATTTTGTCCATTACTTTGCTGGAGCCAGCACCTATTGAGTCCTTTAAACTTATATTTTTTGGATTGTCATTTTAGGGTGAACCCTGTTACTTGCAATGCAACCAAGGAGACATTATTGTGCGAGTAGTCAGAGAGATGCCCTTTGCTTAATTGCCATGATTGAAGATCATAATCTTACAGTGTACAATAGCAAACTCAGCTACAAACAGCTCTGTACTTGTTGAATTGAACTCAACCGAAATTAATTTGCTATTTTCAAGCTTTTGCTGAATATAAACAATGACCTTTGTAAGATATGAACTTTGTGAGTAGGGATTTAGACAGGCAGATTACATGGTTTTTGGCATAAGAAATGCCATGGTTGTGTTGTGCAAGGATCAATCACACTAATTATGTCTGCCATAAGATTGCTTGGCTTCAAAACTCAGTTAGTCATGGTCCAAAAATTTGAATTGTACCCGCCTTGCTACTGCGCACATCGGACATGTTCCATGAATGTGTGATTGGGTCTTTAAACGTTTCTTACAAATCACCATTGATTCTGCATGCAGCTTCTGTAGTCTCTCCACTTCACGGCACATTGTATCTGCTTCTCGGGCGATACTCGCTACACTATCCTGCAAAGATTATAGATGAACATCACTACTAAGCTTTGACTATCCAATGAGATAAGTCTGATTTATTTTAATATTCTAGTTGGGTGAAAGCATGTTAGGGCCTACATAAAAAATTACCAAAAAGGTACTTTTCTGTGTACTTCTGTGCAAGTACATAATTGTATTTTAAAGTACCTAGACTACAAGATTAACTAAAAGAAATTGTGTTATGTTCAAGAGTAGTAGTACATACATGTTGTAAGGTACTTTGTGATGTCAAGAAGATGTTAAGAACTCAAATATATCATCATCTTTGACTACCCAGAGTATTTTCCAGGTAGTTTCCAAAACATGTAGGCCCTAACATGCTCTTACCCAGTTCTTTAGCAGACAGCCATTTTTGAAAGGCAACTGGCTACTCAAATTTATCATACAACTGCCTATGGATGGAAAAACGTACTTTAGCTCTTGTTGCTGATGTCTCTTCTTCCTTCAGCATGGACAAGAGCTCTTCGATTTCTGCAACTTTAGAATTTCTTTAGAATACCTCCTTTCGCTCTCTAATTCATGTGCACAGGACTCCAATTCAACCTGCAATTTCTTTATTGTTGATGTCTTGTCGAGTTTCTGTTAGCTGACAGACCTTATTCCATTTTCATCTACTGAGATTACTATAGTCTCAGCATTGAAAGGATCAGCTGGGTCTAGTTTGTCATTTTCTTCACATATCTGTGTGTCAAACATGGATGCTTCTAATGGGATCTCAGAGCCACCATGCATGGAGAAAACATGGAGAAAACGCAGGCATTCAGCTAGTAATCTGAAAACTTACCTCAGAAGCCGCTGCATTTAGCTGATACACTAATGTCAAATGTCAGAAACCTTTGCCATGTTTCTAACCTAATTCAATATGTCCCTTGTTCCCCGATAGATTGTTTCAAAATAAATACCCAATCACTGTCATATACCTTTGTTCTAATAGCAGCGCATTCCAAAGACTGATGAATGATTTCCCATCTCTTACATCTTTGCATGGCTAAGGTTGCAGCTGTATTTCAGACCACTATTAAAAGAAAGTTGTTGTTGCATTATATTCCCTCTCAAGAATAGGGCCTGAAAAATAGCTCACTGTTACATCATTCTTCTTAAGCAATCCTAGTTGGTGTATTTTATTTAACTTAGCCTTCAAAACCTTGACCTTCTGTTGGTGCCAAGACATGCAAGGGCTTCATTGAACATATCATTTTGAAGAAATATGTAAGAAATCCAGCTGGTTTTTTACAGTTGCAAGAAATATGTAAGAGATCCAGCTGGTTTCTACTGAAATCCAGCTTCATAATCTTGTTGCATTTGCTTATTCCACTTAGCTAATTTGCACAAAGAAAGATGCTGATTTCTTTTCGATGCTGATTGCTGGTGGCTTGCAGGTTGTTTCAGGTCTAAGCCATCCTTATTAGTAGGAGAAAAATGGCGCAAGAAAGAACAATTATTATTTCTCTAGTGGAGGAACTTGGTGGCGTGACTGAAATTGGATTCGTTATGGCGCCAGAAGGTTGTACTTATTCTGAATTGCGCAAGGAGATTGATGACGAGCTACAATCACTTGTTGGGCATAATTTTGTCTTTCTTAAAGAGAGAAACTTGCCTCTATCAAAAAAGCAAGAAGAAAAGTTCGTCTTTCAAGGGCAAGAGGTACAAGTAACTTTGTGATGGCAATGTTGCAAAACGGCAAAAGATTGGATCAACACTAGAAAATGCGCCGACAGGGCCTGCTATTGAAACAAGTGGACCCGAAATATTTCATATAGAAGAAGGTGCAGATAGTAAAGATGCAAATGTCAAAGGTCCTTCCACATGTAGCCGATCAAATGCGATTGTTCCAGATGGTCGTTTGCAAGCAAAATGTGCAACAAAGGCACAAACATTTAAGTGGGAAAAAGAATTGAACCAGGATTGCATATTTGGCATTTGCTTGAGAGACGATTTGATGAGAATGGGAAAGAAATGCTATGTAATCTTGGTGACTATGATCTTGTAAGCACAGATGAGAAGATTATAGAGTCTTTGCAGCAGGGATTTACTTATGCCAAGGAGTTATGTAAATCTGTTAGTATATCTTGCAATAATGATGTTAAGAATTGGATGGATACGCCATGGGCTTATGAGGATTACTTCCACAAAGACTATTATAAAAAATTAGAATTTGATCATGTTGAGGATGAGACGGACATTGTAGATATTGATAATTTGATTGAGTCAGATGGTACTTCAACTCAACATGAGAATGAAAATGATGAAGACATTGTTGCAAAATTGGAGTTGAGGCATGTGCTTGATGACTTATTGGATGAGAAAGAATTGCATGAGGAAGCTAAGGTGGAACATAATGTGCTTATTGATGGTAAGCAAATATGCAAAGCCACTCTTGTAAGCCAACTCAATGGCAACTCCTGGCTCTCAAAAGATAGATTGACAAGAGTGAAGAATCGGGTTTTTGCAATTGATTGCAAGAAGAAGTTGAATGCGACAACATTGCTTGGGATTTTGTGCAGTTTATTTTGAAATTGAAAATGAGACACAATCAGTAACAACTAGAAATATGAAAGGCAAAAATGTCTCATATAAAAAAGTTTGGTATTTGGGTAGAGTATTAAGCATGAGAAGAAAGTTGGGAAATGCATGGAAGGAAACTCGAGAACCTGTTGATCTAGCTGACCGACCATCTTATAATGTTGACTTAAACTTAGGTTGGTACAAAGAGCATGACAATAAGAGGACTGAGCGCAAATGGTTTACATATGATTTGACAGATAATCAGCTGATATCTCTTGAGTCTATCATTGCACTTGCTTGCTTAACATATGAGCCATCCACAAATAGGTACACACTAGATGAGAATGACAAACTACAATTTGAAAAATTTGTTAATGATGAGTTGAAAGGTGCGGTTTTTTTCTATCCTCAATATGTTTGTTTCGTCTTGGCCTCCAAATACTCATTCAATTGTTCTACTTTTGCAGAGAAAAAAGGAAAACGAAAACGTATATGACTTGTTGCTTTGGCGATCGGGTTTCCTTTCAAACTTCAAGGATATTTTTAAACTTATGCCATGGAATCAAGATGCTAGAACATAATGGCTTTGATATTTTATGTTTTGGGCTTTAAAGTTTGTGCTTTGCATTGTGGATCCAGTTTAAAAATGTGTCTTCGACTCTTTGCTAATTGCTAAATGCATTTCTATCACCAAGTTCAAGTTTTTCAAATCATAAATATTTAGTTTTAATAAGGACAATAATAAGAATAAGAATGGAAAAAAAATCGTATACATAAGAAAAGGGTTGCTACATAATGTATTTTTGGCATGTAAATGTATGATATGGGTTGCATTTTCTTGCAATTAACTATTCGTATTACAAGGGGTTTTTTATATAAATGTGTCGTATACAATAGGTTTTTGGCCAACACGAGTAACGCAGATGGCATATTCTCATGTAGTATAGGTGAACCCCCTCGCTCCATCCTTAACTCCACCATGGTGATTCGAGCCGATCGAGGCTTTCCTTACTTCGATCCTGATTATGAGACCTTGAAATCGAGGATCGATCCTTCGAGGTTAGCACAAAATGTCTTTGGAGGGTTAAAACATCTTTGTTTTTCTGTAACTCCATGGTAGTGATAGATAACGCTGTTTGTGAAGATGCAACAGTGATCAAGGTAATGTTTTCTCTGCCAGCTTTGTTTTCTTTCAGTTTGAATCCTCTGTTTTTCTTTTCTTGGTTTGAATTTCATGAATCTTGGTCTGTTTCCGCTTTTCCACAATCGATCTTGGATTCCCTTTTTTTTTTTTTTTGCACAATGCAGTTATAGTGTAAACCGGCATGGCATTTTACTAGAAGTAGTAGAAGTTCTTGCCGATCTTGATCTATTTATATCCAAGCATATATATCTTCAAATGGTCTCTGTCATGGATGGTGAGACAAAGCATGTTAGATTCTATCTTTAATCCGACACGCCTTTTTGCAGTTTCCATGTCAAAGACCGGGCTGGAAATAAAATTTTAGATCCAGATATGTTGAAATTTATAGAGCGGGTATGTTAGATTATCAATTAATTTAGCTTGATTCTGTACCAATTCATAACATTTTCAATTTTTTCTTTCTTTTTGTTTAAACTCTATCGGCAAATTCTTGTTCCGATCCAAAAGGGCATGCGCTTTTCGTTCAGTTTGTGGTAGAATACACCGCAATTGAGCTCTGTGGAGCGGAAAGGCCGGGTTTGTTTTCAGAAATTTTTGAAGCTCTAACAAACCTGCATTGCAATATTAAAGCGACAGAATTTTGGACATATAAAATCAGGGCCGCTTGTGTGATATTTGTGAATAATGAAGAAACAAGAGGGTCTAATTGATGATCCAGAGGACCTAAGATTTTAGCAAAAGAGTTGTCCAACGTTATGAAAGGAACAACTATGGCAATATTTTCATGGGATTAACTCATGCAGAAAGGAGGTTGCATAAGCTTATGTTTGCAGATTTTATGGCAAGCAGTTCTGGCAATTATGCATCCAAGATTCTTGATGGAAAATGGCGTCCCATGATCACGGTTAGAAAAAATTAACAGTGCAGTGCAAGGATAGAAAAAAATTAATGTTTAACATAGTCTAATCCTTAAGAGACATGAAATTTATGATATTTCATGCTACCGTTGCATCAGAAGGCTTTTTTCATTTATGAGGTATGAATATGGCCAAGTATGTATGAAGCCAGAGCTGGATCTGGATTTAGATTCGTGTCTCATATTTGGTGTAACAGATTGCATTATTCTGTTGGGAACACTAGAGTTGCCCTTACCTTGTACAATCTAATGACTTATTGGAAAATTCACTTGGGTGTCTTGGGCACTTGTTTAACTTGTCACAAAGTTGAATCAGTTATTTTTGTTGCAAAAACGGATATGCCTGTATATCTACAAATGGAGATGAAAAATGAGCATTTGGTACAGGAACCTCTTGCAGCTCAAATCGCCTTCTACCTGAGGTCCATTAACTTTTGACCTAACACTTGGATGATATTCATAAATATATTATGCCTAAAGCACTATTTTATTCTTGAAATTTGATAGCATGATGGAGATAAACGTTCAGGTATTCATATAATCGCATCCCCGCCCTAACCTTCACCCCAACCCTGCATTTTTGCTATTTTTTTTTTTTAAATTTTTCTATAAAAAATCCAACAGCTAAGAAAGGGTGCACTCTAGAAATTTCGAGGGACAACACTGCAAAGCACAAATATGAACAGATGTTTATCAGACTAAATATGAACAATACTATATAGTAGCATTAAATGTTCTATTTACTTGGCCTTTCTCATTATATTATGTTTACTTGCTAGGATCCTTTTCCATTTTTGGCATAGCCATTCTTACATGTAACAGACTTTGAAACAGGATCTAGGCTTGATGCCTTTTTGCAACGGATGCAATTAAAAGTAAAAGGAAAAATTTTCCTTATTAAAAAAGGCTTACCTCTATATTGCCGTCGTGGGCTAATGCTAATGGATGTTCTACTAGGCTATTGCTAACATTAGAGGTAGAATGAGATCTTAGAGTGTCCCATTATGACATGGTATAAATGCCACATCAGCCAAACTTCTGAGCCAATAAGAAAATACCTCTTGTTATTTTCATTCCAGTATTATGTGGCATTGAATTCCTAAGTGGCAAATGCCTTGCCCACATGGCTAGCATCTTGGCTTACTAGTAATAATTAATGTTCCCCCTCATTATTGCCTTAGGTCATCCTCTCTTGAAAATTTTGAAATGCTTGGGCGGTGATTTTTTCAATCCATTCCCACTCTTTCTCGAAAATTTTTGCCAATTGTTTCTGGCAGCACTGATGCTTGTTCCTCTCTCCCTTCCTTCCTCCACAACGCATCTTCTCAACAAGTTCTTCTCGCCAATTTTGTGAATCGGTTAGGGTTTTGCATCTTCTAATTATGCTCTTTGTGTAGTTATAATATGACCTTTGCTATTGCTTATTTTGAGTCTTCTTCCAGTACAGTACAGATGGGCAGCAAAAGATCCCAAATTAATAATGTAATCTTGAGGAATAAAAGGGACGAAAATGGTGAATGGGTTGAAATGCTTGTCTCTTTGGGATCGTGGGTGACAATGAGGCCTCATCAAACTAGTATATTTGCAGTGAAGAAAAGGAGGCTAAATGATGTATTATCACATTGGAAAGCTCAAGTTCTTGGATTCATCCTTAATCCAGTAGGTAAGATTGTAGATGAGATCTTGATTGCACATGCTTATGGACCTCTAGACATGTAGAAGGAAGAAATTGCAAAGAAACCAGAGTTTCCCAAGATGGATGTGAATTGTATCTCCTCATCTGATTTTAAGTACAGTGTTCTTGCTCAAAGTATAACTAGTGTCTTGAAAGTCCACCATTTCAGTATCGGCCAACTATTATATCTGGATCTAACAATGTCAACTCTTCGTGACAATGGAATTTGGTTTCATAAATACCATTACACAAAGGCCGTGACAAAGGGAAGTTAACAGTAGATGCTCCAAATCTGAAGTTATTGTCAAAAGCTTTTCTTGATTTGCAACTATTGACAGCGTATCGGCGTTCCTTAGCAAGGGAAGTCAAACGAATGCTTACATGAAGAGGAGGGGTTCGATGTGGAGTGAAAGCTTTTTTGCCAATACAAGTGTTTGCTTTTCTTTTTAAGGATGTGAAGAATCTAAAAATTGCTCCTCAAACATACAACTTACAGAACCTTACTCATATTGAGCTTGACAATATATTTTTTGGGATTGGAGGTCAAAGATTTATGAGACTGGTGGCCAGCTAACTGAATCTTCTCTGGATACAAAAAGCCTCATTTTTAGGTATGCTTATGTTATGTTTTAAATTCCATTATTTTGCTTGAGTTTTAACATTTTAAACCCTGTTTCATTTCAGATATAGATTGCCAAAGCAAACATTATATTGTAACTTCTTTATACAAAGGAAGAAACAAATAAAGGAAAATGGAAATTGGTGTTGGAAACCAGTTGAAGAGCACAGTTTAAGTTCCCCCACTGCTCAATTACAGGTACACATTGAAGAGGGACGCTTGGAAACCTTAGAGGTTGAAGAAGATTGGACTGTCATGGAATGCAAGAAGTTGTTGGAATGCTTGTGCGGGCTTGCTGATTTCCAGTTTATCAAGGACAACAAAAAGGTTGGTTTAAGAATATTAGAATAGAATAGAATAGATTTTTTAGCGTCCACGGAGAATGCTCAATAAAATGCAAAGATTGTATGTCTCCCCATTGTCTCGCAAAGTTGAATTATATTACAATCTTGAATAAATAAAAATTAAAGATTCTACTTGGTGAACTTGGGTTCAATTCCCAAAGTGGTCTTCAATAACATATAAGTTCATCTTTTGTTGCAGTCCATCTATTCACAGATTATCTGTTTTAGTCATATGAGCATGTGAAGCTGTAGTAGTGCGCAGAGTTTTATGTTTAAGGTAAACATTGTGAATTTCCATCTCTCTTTACCTGTAATGCTTTTGATGTATTCTGCTATTTAATATGCATTTCTTTGCAACAACAAATCAGAAAGATCATCAGCTTTATGCATTATCGATGTATCTGTAATAAACATCTTTCAAAATTCCAACTGCAACACAAATATGCATGTGCAGAAGCGTCACATGAGAAACATGCTTAGTAGTGTTTAAACATCAGATTAGATGTTTTGCGTGAACCACATCCTGGCTTCTTGGGGCCACTTAGACAAAGGAATGATTAGCTTCTTGAATTTAATTTGTATTGAGCTTCATTTGTTGAAGTATATCTGCTAAGATATGGTAAGCAGGATGCCAACACATGGTAAGTAGATACGATCAGATGCCAACACATGAGGTTACAGTACGACCAACATATGAGATTACAGTACATCAAATGCCTTGGACTCTATTACGGCCTCATAACAATAATTAGAGCACAATCGTGTTTGGTCAATTTGGTAGCATTTTTCTAGCATAGCACTTTCTGTAAATTTGCAGAATGCAAGTATGAGAAGTTAAACAAGTTTAGGCTAGTAATGGTGGTTTGAGTTGATTTTTTGAGTTGTTGGCACTTTCTATAGCTTATTGCATTGAAATTGTGAATATTCTGACTTTTAGAAGTCAGAGATTAATTTGTATTGAAGTCTATCCGCTAAGACATGGTAAGCAGGAAAACTTTTGATGTGCAATCAACGTATTTCCAGCCATACAAACTTCCCACCATTTAGTCCAATAACTTGGTGTATACTTATACTAAGGTTTTAATTTTCGCACTGTTCAGGATATGATTAGATGCCAACACATGAGGTTACAGTACGACCAACACATGAGGTTACAGTACATCAGATGCCTTGGACTCCATTACGGCCTCATAACAAAAAGTAGGGCACAATCGTGTTTAGTCAATTTGGTAGCATTTTTCTAGCATAGCACTGTAAATTTGCAGAATGTAAGTTTGAGAAGTTAAACAAGTTTAGGCTAGTAGTGGTGGTTTGGATTGATTTTTTAAGTCGTTGGCCCTTTCTATAGCTTATTGCATTAAATTGTGAATATTCTGACTTTTAGAGCTTCTAAATGTCTTTTTCTTTCTTAATTTGATTCATGTTGTGTTCAGATAGAATTGCAGCTTGCATGCCTTGATGTGCAGGACATAAGGTGCAGAAGCATTGCAATTTTCATCTTTCCAATACAGATAAATGCCATGCAGATTACCTGAATGGTTTGCTCCTTCACTGTCCACCAAGTGGGTTGCTTTTGGCAAGGAATTGTAAAACTCAAAAAAGAGGAGGAAACTCTGAAGCAATCATTAATCCTTTGCATTTGACGATAATGGCAACATTTGAGGACAATAAGAGACAATAAAAACATGTTGACTCTGGCCTTCAATCAGCCATATCTTGATATTAGCATGCTAGCAAACCACTGCCTCTAAAGCAAATCTAGAATAGATATAATCCCGCTGGTTATTTTTCTGCATCAAGGCTACACATGGTATAGAATAGGCATGCAAAAACACCAGCCGGCATTGCCATAGTTCATTAGATGGATTTAAGACTTAAGATACCTTTTCCATCATTCAACATGCAAAGCTACCCTATCAACTCAATAGGCCTTGTTTTGCCTTATGGTCAAACTGTATCATATCAGACTATATCTATAACGTGCCAATGCAACAAATAATCTAGGCAAGCATGTAGCTTAATCTAGGCATACCTATTTAACCAAGCAAGTCATTACAACCAAGCAAGCATTGCTGGCCTGTTTTCTGGCTTTGCCTGAGCACAAATGATTGCTATATGTACCAACAACTCAAGCTCTGTCTGGTCAAAGTTGTTACTAATTCTCTGGTCTAACAACTTTTCTAGTTCACCTCCTAAAACAAGAGGTTCTACCCAATCAACAATGTACTCCCTTTTTAGAAGTTCAGATTTTTCATATGGACGTCTTCCAGTAATCAGTACAAGTCAGATGATGCCAAAGCTGAAGACATCACTCTTTTCAGTTATGCACATTTTTTCTAGTGCATTATGCAATCTTTCTGGTGCCTCATAGCCTGAAAGCTGCCCTGCTTTGCTAGATTGATTCATTATGCTCGCTAGACCATAATCTTATAATAGTGGCTCATATTTTGCCTTAAGGACAATATTGCTTGCCTTCAAATTACCATGCACAACTCTTGGATTTGCATGATGATGCATGTACCTATAGACAAAAGAAACTCTCAGGAATTTGTAACCATAAACTTATAGGACCAACCAAAACAATTCCATTGACAGCATAGGTTATGTCGAAATGTGCCTGCCAATTTGGAGTAACAAGGGTAACGTAATAAAAATCTGATATGTAGTCAATTCAGATGCATTTTTGTTTTAACTATTGTGGATTGAAGAATTAAACCTCTTTGACCAGCTTTGTCA
This sequence comes from Isoetes taiwanensis, assembly GCA_021234155.1. Taxonomy (NCBI): domain Eukaryota; kingdom Viridiplantae; phylum Streptophyta; class Lycopodiopsida; order Isoetales; family Isoetaceae; genus Isoetes; species Isoetes taiwanensis. Next base: position 10,206,798 of record JAJEKV010000037.1, read on the forward strand.
ATAGTGTGTCAGATGACACAACTGGGTGCGCATATCCTTCATATAGAATTGCAGCTTGCATGCTTTGATGTGCAGGATATAAGGTGCAGAATCATTGCAATTTCCATCTTTCCAATACAGATAAACGACATGCAGATTACCTGAATGGTTTTGCTCCTTCACTGTCCACCAAGTGGGTTGCTTTTGCCAAGGAATTGTAAAACTCAAAAAAGAGGACAATAAGAGACAATAAAAACATGTTGATTCTGGCCTTCAATCCTGCATATCTTAAGATTACCTGTTATAAAGAGTAGTGCCTTAGCATGCTAGCAAACCACTGCCCCTTGAACAAATCTAGAACAGATATAATCCTGCTAGTTATTTTTTGCATCAAGCGGCCACACGTGGTATAGAATAGGCATGCAAAAATACCAATGGCATTGTCATAGTTCATTAGATGGATTTAAAACTTTACCTTTTCCATCATTCAACATGCAAAGCTACCTTGTCACAAGGCACTTAAGCTGTACCTAGATGCTACTTTCCTTCGCAAGCTCTGGGATGCAGATGCTCTAACGCACATTAAGCTGGCACACTATCAGCAGCAAGTCAATCCTAGGCTCACGAGAGGCCCACACCAGTACTTGTACACCCAATTGCCCATGAAGAAGCGCAGACTTGTAGCTTCCATTCGCACGAGTGCACATCGCCTCCGCATTGAGACAGGACGTTGGGCTTGGGAAGCACGAGAGCAAAGGCTTTGCCAGTGTTGCCACCAGGGCACCATTGAGGATGAATGTCATGCCCTCCAGATCTGCCCCTATATCCGAGAGCTGTATGTTCGATTACTAGTGCCTAGCCAACCGTTGCATGAGTTATTGAATACGGCGTCAGTGGGTTTGTTGGGGTCATACCTCCAGGAGGTTATGGATGCACGGACTCCGTTGTGTCCCCCGGGACGATATTGAACTGTCCTATACAATTGTACAGCATGCCAGCATACTTATTACTGCTAAGGTTTTTCCCTCGAAAACCCTTCAGGCCGGGGGTTTTTTAATCCTATCAGTAATACGCTTGCTGCTCTGTTTTTGTTTGGGTCCCATAGGCCAATCAGTCTCCGTGGACGCTAAAAAATCTATTCTATTCTATTCTTGTCAACTCAATAGGCCCTGTTTTGCCTTATGGTCACAAACTATATCATATCAGACTATATCTATAACGTGCCAATGCAACAAATAACCTAGGCAAGCATGTAGCTTAATCTAGGCATACCTATTTAACCAAGCAAGTCATTACAACCAACTAAACCAGCACCTTACCTAGCTTACAACCACTACAACTTCAAAACCAGCATATGTATTTTTGCGGCACCCTATTTAGAATGCAAACTAGCAAAGCAACTACTCAAGGCAGATCGATTTGTATCTAAATCAGCCAAGCAATACATAGCAACAGTTAACTTAAAGGGTCACTGCATATTCATACTTACAAACAGTACGTTACCTGTACTTCTTTATGCTCCTTATAGTGATAGTTGCCACTTACTCCCAACCCTTTGCCTCTTTGATCTCCATTCTTTTTGTGTTGTAGCAGTTGTAGATCTCATCCATGCCTTCTTCTTCCTCTTTCTGGTTAATTCCTTCAAAGCTTTATCTACATCGGATTTGCCCGTCGTCTCACATTTCTTTCATGTCTAGCAATCGACCTTCTGTAGAACCATTGGCTTATTTGGTATAAGGGCCTAGATAAGGACGTGCTCCCACCTCTTTGAGTCCCTCGGTGGAAGGCCATTTTAGCCTATTTGTGGGATTTTTCTATACCCTGAGTATTTCAGATAGCAAGGCTGCCATATGTTTTAGCAAACCACGGACCATGTGCATGCAGGATATGGATATAAAGGGTGACCTCCGTTTCTCCCCATGTTGCTATGTACGCAGTAGTAAATCTTGTAACCAGAATTTTGAAAGACTCCTAAAGTGAAAAAGTATTTCTGTAGTAGAACATTAAGAGTAGAAAAAGCATTCCATGCTTCTAGCTTCTTGATAGTGGAATGCATCCTATCAGTTCTATCCTTTTCTGCCTGCACAAGTTTTTTTCCAAACTCAAAAACCCCTTTTTGCTTTGAATATGTCCTTTGCAGAAATGCTTTGCCTTCGCACCACTCAAAGACACTTTGGCAGGCACAGAGCTCTTTGTGGACTTCTTCAAATCCTTTTCTAACTTTACACAACCACCATGCAATCCAGTCTCTGACAACAACTTCTCCATTCTTTCTATCCCTTCTGTTCTTTCTTTGACACCTTTCTTATTCCAAATGAAGATACAACTATGTTGAATCATCTTCTCCACGATCCGAACCATTGTATGTAAGGTGCAAAGATGAACTCTTTCTAGTGGAATTGGCAATAATGCATCAAATCTTGAATCCTTTTCATGTCTATCAGGAGGTAACTCTTGATCGCATGTTAAAGTACTGTAATTTTTACCTCTACTTTTCAAAACATACATACAATATATGCAATTGCTGCAAGTTTGATCTGCTATGGATGCAATATTGTACATAGCCTTCTCTGTTTTCAGGTCTGATGCCAAGTGGAATTTAACTTTGAATGAGCCATGGCCATCCACATATAATTTTTCCCCTGCTTCATATAGACCAATCAACCGTGGTAATTCCGTTTGATCAAACATCCATTTGAGAACTATATAATTCTCCTTCTGTACCTGAAACATACCCAGCCACCATGTGTGGTCTTCAAATTGCACTGAGAACCACTCTGGATATCGCTTTTTCTTTGGAACTTGTCCTGTTGTTATATTGTTTGGATGAAGAGCATAATTTATTAGTACCATTGACACACTTTCGTACTTGGCCTTGCTGGTCAATTCCATCTCATCAAGCTTAATGCATACTTCTAACATGCCATGCACATCATCCTCATATACCTGATATAGGAAAAAAGTGTGTAAGCATTTGACTAAGAATTTGACTCTAAATCACAGCAAATCTCTATAGTAGCATGCATTCCAACTATAAACATCAATAAATAAGTATGTCAATGCCTACGACACAACCAGCTGCAACTAGCTTAATACTCTATAATCCAAGTAAAAAGTAAATGCCCCATGCAGGCACCTCTACCTAACAGAGGAAATTTACGAGGATGCAAATATTTCCTCTAAAGATTTCAATAATATGCAAATATTCTTTTGTGTACCTGGTAGAAGATAACCATAAACTTTACCAAGACCTCCATATCAAGCCAAATGTTATTCATTTGATTCAAGCCCATGACTTCACAAGCATTACTCTTTTTTCCCTTTCCAATAAGCGGGCAACCTGCTTGAATTGAATGCATTCCACCTAGAATGTCTTCAACTATCATATTTCGTTTTCTTCTGATGGACCACATGATGAGGACATGGAAGAACAACTTTTTTGCTTTCCAGGGATCTAAGGCCATCGTGGAACACCTTCAACAAGGATCTATAACTTTGTCTGCTAATTCCTAATGTGTCACAATTAGCTTGTATCTCATCCACATTCATTTTGGAATGGATTTCCTTAATAACCATTTCCAGCATACCCTTCCTCAAAGAAACATTAGTTGGATCATTCAACATAGACAATACTTCGTCCTTGGTAGCAATGCTGTTTACAAGATTACCTATGTTGCCTCTAACTTTTTTCTCCTTTTTTGTCTTGAGTACTCTCTTTACAGCATAAATCCTTCTTTTTGCTGCACTACATGTAGGATTAAGTGCCTCAATTGGCTTTGTTTTTCTCTTTCTCTCTCGAAAGCCCAAAGGTGTGCTCTTAAGTCGTTGCAATCTTTTTTCCAATAGTTTTACTTTGCACTCAGCTGCCTTGCATTGGCTCTTTGAATCTTTTAATTATCGATTTGTTTGATTGATTATGAAATTTTTAAGAGTTCTAATTTTGGTGCAAATCCAAAAGTTTCCTCTCAAGTCTCATTACTTTGGATACTAATTGACACTTCTCTTCTTGCAATGTGCTCAATTTTTCTTCCTTGTCCTTGATAGCTCTGTTGATTTCATGCAATGTACCACACAGTTGGCTGATATATTTTGGTCATGTTCTCACAGTACCCTAAGAGACCCGATTTCCCTTCACATGCAAATTTTACTAAACCAGTTACAGAGTTGAAATCAGGAAACTCACCAATAATGGGATCCCTTGGATAATATATCTGCATGCTTTGCACCCATCATTCTTAGCATGTTCTCATCTAATTTCTGTTTCAACCCCCCTCCTTTTCTAGACCAAATTTGTGCATAGTCTTTTGATGGTAGATACACACGAATCTCAGTCATGGCAGAAAGAGAAACTACATTGAGTTGAAAAATTGTTATGAAATTCAAAGTATCGGGGGAAGTGCAAATTCGAAAATAGAATGACAGAAAATTAAATTTGTTGGCGCCATCTCCAATTCCAGAAATGCAAAAAAACATCTCTTTGGAATTTTCAAATTTTGAAAAATGAATCAAACAAACTCAAATATCTTTGGCGTCATCTTCAAATGTTGTTCAATCCGATGAATATATAGGATGGAGAGGTGCGGGGAAATTGAAAATCATGGGCATGTCGGTTGTAATTGTCATATGGACGTAAATTTAAAAGTGGATAGTATCATCTAAAAAATATTTTAAGTTGATGTATTTATTGCATACATATATTTAAATGGGTCGTTAAGTTCGTTAAGAGCTTTTTATAGTTATTGAAAGTTAGGTAGGTAGAATAAACGTAAACAAAATGATATTAAATGAATAGGCATGCTGACATGGAATGAAGGCCAAAATGAGGTGGCATTTCCCTTATAATGAAAAAATGAAATCCCATTTTGCCTCTAATGTGCTACTGATTTAGTATTGTGGAGATGGTTGTTGACGACGAATACGAATAAATGCTAAGGATAAATAAGAAATATGCATGGATGCTAAGGACAAATATGATCAAATGCTAAGGACAACTATGAGCATATGTTAATGAGAAATGACAAACGTTTACCTGCCAAGAATAATAGGGCTCGGTACTGCACTACCTCCGTAGAAGACGCCGAATTCTATTTTTGAAAAAAGAAAAACATACTACAGGCTTGAGTATAAAAATTGAATGATTCGAAAATGTTTTTTTACCTGCGAAGAAGAACAGGGCTTGGTATTGCCCTACCCTTGCCGCAGCGGGCTTTGCCAAAGATGGCAGTTAGCTTTTACGACACGATATGAAATCCTTATAAATTGAGGAGTTTGTATTCTATTTTCACAAGCAGGCATTATGGAGTATATGTTCATGCACCCCAATTAGTTGTGAAAGGATTTAGACTAGTTGACATTGCCATTTGTTAATGGATGATGTGATATGCAAAGTAGCTTGCTTTATGCAACATTTGATTTTGATGAATCCATCCTTTGTGTAGTTCAACAAAATAGAGGTGGCACTAATGCAGTTAGTAACTTGATTGATGAAACGGAGGAAAACAAATTTGTGGTTGAAATGCAGCATGGATCTACTATTGTAGTTTATGGGAAAACATCCATGCTATTGCAATGAACGTGGAATTTCCTATAGCCCATACAGATCATAGCTTTGGCTTTGCTTTTTGCAAAGTTGTAGCAGCCCTCTGAAGTAGCAAGTTGAAAAGAATCTCATGGAAGTGAATCAACTTCAACAATCTTTTTATGACGGGAAAGTTGTATTTGAGCTTCCTCCACCAAATCTGGTGGTTGCATGGAAGTTGTTGTTGAATGTTTCTTTGAACCTAAGTTTTCTTATCAGCCACATGGCATGAATGAATTGAATTGATTTGGCTTTTATTGTCGACGGAGACCAGATGACCTATAAGATTCAAACAAACAAACAAAGCATAACCGGTCTATTATGACCCAAGATTAGAAAAAAAAACTTGCCCAAAATTTTTCTAAGAAAAAAACCTTAGCAGGAATAAGCTTGCTGATGAACTTTACATTCGTACATATGTCAGCGTCATGATCAAGGGCGCATTTGAGTCTGCATATCTAGTCTTCAATATGAGATGCCAACTCCCCTACTCAAGACGTGTTCACCATCATATGTAGACTACACAAAAGCTTTTGCTACCATTCCCCGAGATAAGCTAGGAATAGGATAGAATAATTGGGCATACCCCTGAATCTTCGTGCTTGTATGAGAGTTTTGTATGATAAGGTAGTAACAGAGATCTCACATCCAATATGAGGTAGGAAAAAGAGCCAAGTTGTGAGAAAATACCGGCTATTGTCGCCCACGTTATTTGGCATGTTCATCGACGAGTTAGAAGACCAGACAATGTTTCATGGTGGATCAGGTGCACATTTGGCGTCGCATATAATATCCCTTTTATTGTATGCAGATGATGTGGTCCTAATCTCTAGAATCACCCAGGGATTGCAAAGGCATCTTGAGATACTTTCTGATTTCCGTGATAAAATAGGGAAGGTAGTGAATATCTCAAAGACAAAAGTGATGATAGTTGGCACTCGACAAAAATATGAGTTCAAATATAAAGGCCATAGCCCAGAAACAGTTAGTTCTTATAATACCTGGGCGTCATCGTATAGAATAATTATCGATGGAACCAATGTATCACTCAGAGAGCAAACAACGGTTTGAAAGCCTTATGCATGCTTCAAAAATAATGCCAGAAGAAATGTTCATGGGACTCGACAATGAAGAAGATGCTCTCTAAGATGCTAGTGCAGACGGTGATCCTTCATGGTTGTGAAGTATAGGTCCAAGCCTCAGTGCTAATTTATGGGTAGAAATTTAGAAGATACAAAAGAAATTCATATGAACAGAGATAGGGATTAAAGCACAAACACTATATGCAATAATGTTGGCTGAAGCTGATCTTCTCCCTTTTGAAGAAGAGGCTATTGTGCATTTGCGATATATGTGGGTAGAGTATGCAATATGGAATTGGATAGACTTCCTAAGATTGCTATGGTAGCCAACAAAGACATGGGATGGTATAAGGATGTGGCGAAGTGGCTAGGTAAGTGGGACTTAAATATTGAAGAATTACCACACAAAAAAGACAAGATTAGAGAATTGATCAAACTCAAAGTTATTTCTCGATTATGGTAGACAATTGAAACTAAAATGGCTTTTTACCGTGAATCCATAAATCCAATGTTTCGTGAGCCCAAATACCGACGGGAACATGTAACTTTGCATTGTCGCCACATAATAGCTCGCATTAAACTGTCTTCACACTATTTGAAGATTGAAACATGAAGGTGGCAGCAGCGAATATGTGGCTTGTGTCTCCATTCTGCAGTAGAAAATGAGGACCACACTCTACTCCATTGCCCACATGAAGTTTTGGAAGAGAGAATGATACAACTAAAAACTATAGAACGCGTCAGTATGGATGAGAAAGGGGTAGATCACGATAACGACTCTACTTTTGTTGATGATGGCATCTTCAGTGAGTTTGAGAGTGATTAGGAAGATGATATTTTTTGTAAATACTTTTTAATTGTCTTATAAGTCTAATAGACCTGACAAGCTGAAATAATCCTCCTCCTCCAATCAAACTCTTCCATATTCCAACATAAGCAATAGCAATACACCAGAATAAAAGAAGCTGCTATATAATAGTAATTTTCTTATAACTCAATAAGTTTTATATTTCAGCTAGTTCTATATGCCAGACTAAACTTAAATACGAGATACTTTTTCCAATTAAAGTTAGAAAAATTCAACCATATTTATCATATAGAAAATACAATATAGAGACCGATTATTAAAATTACCAATCTCAAAAAACACATAGATATTTTGATCTCCATAAAAATAGGAATAACTTTTTTAACTTCATCATATTTGTACTGCCGATGTCTAACCAAAGAAATGAGTGACTCATTGTGACCTGGATCTATACTAAGCTGCTAATATACACGATGCCCATGGATATCTGCCACACGAGCTGATAACTGCTCAAAGATACTGTATTTTCACTATTTGGTTATTTATAGTGCCAAAAATATCTGGCTCAGCTTCACAAAAATTGAAGAGCTACTGTTGAATCACTTGGATCAGTGACTATCTAGAAAATAAGACCTGGGTCAAGATCATCTTCATCCTCATAAACTATAGCAAGATCGGTGATCGGGTAAAATATTGGCTCCCTAACTAAACATTCAAAACCATGCGTATATCGAGTTCGATATACGTATATCTGGCAGGGTGCTGGAAAATGGCATATAAAAAAGCATATAAAATTGATATACAGTAGTATATCGAGTTAGATATATCTAACTCGATATACTACTGTATATCAATTTTTTTTTGTGTTCTTTCCGGGTTCTTCGGAGCGATTTCTGGCGCGTTTTTTGGAGAGAATTTCGGCAGCATTCATATCTGATCAGATCATGGAAGGAGCACCAGGTTAATAAGAGTATTCGCATCAAATTCCTCAAAGGTTTCTTACTTTTACATCCTACAACTGTTTATGTTCATGCTTTTGATGTGATCGTTTAGGATCTAAAATTCAATTGATGTGATCGTTTAAGAGAGGTGGGAACTAAAATTAGGATCTAAAATTCAAGGAGATTGGTTTTGTTTTTGGAAAGCGTATATTGAGTGCGATATACTCACTATATTCGTATTTTGATTTCATTATGTGAATATTAAATGTAAGATTCACATATATTGAGTTCAATATACGTGTTCCACGTGTCTACAATGGTGCAACATGACTTACACATGTCGCTTTATGTTGCAACATGTTAGCACATGCCGTGCACATGAGGTGACATCTATGATATTGCGTGAGCATGTGAGGGAACATAAGTTGACATGTCAATGGTTAGATAGGACATGCCGGCATGATGTTTTTTATGTTGCAACATGACTTACAAGCGTGAGCATATGCGTGCACATGAAGTGACACCCTTAGGAGGACGTCATAATGATCACTATGATAATTGATGATGTGGCATGTTGATGATGTGGCATGGTGAAAAAAAAAGACGTATATCTAACTCGATATACGTCTTTTGTAATGTGGCAAAGGCCATGGGCTGTAAAAATAAAAACTCGTATATAAATTTTGATATGTATATAGTGTATATCGAGTGCGATATACGTATATGGCATATATCAAGTTCGATATACGCTATATATGCCGTATAATTGTATAAAAACGACGCTTATATTTTGTGTATTATACGGAATTTTCCGGCCGGCCAGAATCGAAAATTAAAAAAAAAAAATCGTATATCGAGTTCGATATATGCCGTATATCTAACTCGATATACGTCGTATATCGAACTCGATATATGCTGTATACTTGTATATCGAGTTCGATATACGCAGTATATCTAACTCGATATACGTTTGGTTTTGAATGTATAGTTAGGGTGCCAATAGTAGCACCAATCCGTGACCACTATGTCCAAAAGCCAACCAATTTGAGCCCAATTGTCAGTGAAGAATATTAAGACGGTAATATATATCTCTAAATCTCAGCAATTGAGCTTCAGAAAGCATGCAGTCATAATTGAAGAGAAATCTATCAAGCATAAGCATTTGATAGCCATTTAGGAGGAATGGTTGCAGTTTCAGCAAGTCTCTAGTAATACCTGTAGTGAGGGCCAAAGAGAATTGTTGTTGAAGATTTCCATGGAGGTAGGATAAGCCAACAGATCCTCAAATTCCGATTTACAATTTTTCCTGGTGTGAAAGCAATCAAACATTTCTAAAGGCCAAAAATTCATCATTAGAAAACAACATTCTGTCAAAAATAGACATTCATAAGAAGACCCTCAAATTTTCCTACCTTTAACCAATTTTCATCAGCTTTCCCTTGCATAGTTTTAATGGGCCATTGCACTTTTAGTCAGCTCGGAATGACATGTTGATCCAAGAGATATCTACTCTCTTGTTGGATAATCAACATGATTTCCTATGCTTCTAGATTGCCCAGTATGATGTTTGCTTGTTAATAGTATTTAGGAACTTCTTATCCCCTCTGAGAAGATCAATTCGGATTAGCTCAATTATGTCGAGCCATCTCCAAAAATCTCTAATTTTGGGACAATCAAGAATATGAATAACTGATTCAACCTGATATCCACATAATTTGCAATTAGGAGAGATATCATTTGTAGTGGAGTGGCATCTGTTATAGAGGATCCAATTGACCGGAATAGTTTTATGAAGACATTGCCATATAAAAACCTACATCTTTGGTTGTACATAAAATTTCCACATGTTTTTTAAGATATATATAAACTATTTATTAGTAACCTGCATTTAAAAGAATGAGTATTGGATCGCTCTAGAGTAATAATCTCATATCCCAAAGGGAATCTTTATTTGTTCGTCCCCTTAATTTTCCAATCCGGGTTCCTAGATTCTTTGCATTCATTCTGCTGATGGGCAGCTTCTATAATTGTTTGGAGGACCTTTTTATCTATTCTTTTTCTATGGAAAATTTCTTTCCAGCTTTTCTAGCCATTACCATCTCAAAGATGTTTCAATTGGGTAATACCTGCCTCTTTCCTTTTATCCAGGTGTTGGGAACAACAATGGTCAATCCATTATTAGCATGTTGTTTCACATGGATCTTTTGTCATGACATTTATTGTTTGATCACAGTTTCGTGTAGGGTAATGGTTTAATCAGGCCTCAATCCCCCGGTTGTTAATTTTTATTTTACTTTCAATTATTCATACATATGTATTTCGTTCCGAACTTCCTAGGCTAGTAGAGCAAAGATAAGCATGTCTAACTTTATCAAGAACCCATGCAGCAGTGTTGAGCAACAATATAAGTCAGGTTAGTTGATTGTTTCTTATGGCACGTTCACATGAGGAATCGTTTTTGCAGTTGCAGGAACCTGCCGGCAGCAGCTTCAACGCTGCTTCAAAATGCTCCACCGCCACGCTGATAGGCGTACGCGGATTTGGCTGGGATGTGGCTGTTGCTGGAAACGCATGGCTGCAACACGTGGCTGCAAAGCAGCTTCTACTCCATGTTATATTCACATGAACAGGTTTCTGTGAGTATCGGCTGTGGATTTCCGGTGGATTTCGGCTCCTTTATCCAGACCTGCCTCCTCTTTTCCGATTGCCCAGACCTCTTGAAAACGCCCATATCATTGCCGATTGCCACAGCTCGATCCATCTGTCATCATGGTAGACCTGAATTCAATTCCCCTTGAGATCTCTGATGAAGAACCCATTGAAATAGTGCCTTCCACACAACTGGATGCTGCCGAAGATCTCAATGACGATGAATCCGATGCAGATGAAGGAATCCCAGTTCAGCCTTCTCAGAATACTCAGAAGCAACAGCTATGGCCCTTTTCTGTGGTTGAAAAACTTGTAGAAGAGTATGCAGATGTGAAGCTGAACAAATTAAGAGGGGGGAATTTTCGTGCCAAAGATTACGTCTCTGTTGCTGATCGCTTGAATGAGGATCTGAAGACCAGTTACACAATGAAGCAGGTGAAGAATAAGATTGAATGTCTTATTAAGAAATTCAAATCGGAGAAGGCGAAGGAATCAAAAACACGGTGCTTCAAATGGCTCCCGAAACTAACTTCGCAAACCAACCGGGTTCGCCCAAGTGAACCCCAAAAATTCGCCCAGGCGAACCCGCCGGATTCGCCCAGGCGAACCCGCACCCCTGACGTGGCGGGAGCGTTGCGGGGGCAAGACCTGCGTGGCATCAGCTACCGGGTTCGCCCAAGCGAACCCAAACCCAGGTTAGATGTACGTGTGATGGCCCTGCCACAATAAATGCCCTGCCGGGTTCGCCCAAGCGAACCCCCTGCTTGGCAGGCCCATCAGCATGTGTGGCAGTCGGGTGGCAAACGCAATAAAAGCGCCTCGCCCAAGCGAACCCCCTGCTAGGTAGGCCCATTGGCACGTGGGGGTGGGAGTGTGACGAGTGCCAATTCTTCCAGTTCTCAACGAGGTGAGGATTCCGCCGCCATAGCCCATAGAGGTAAAGCCTCTGTCTGCTCTGTGCGCCGTTGCTGGCCTATCTATGAATCCATACCTCAATGCTCCACTCCCCTGCAAAAGGCAGACAAATTTATAGGCTTTCCTTATTTTCCCCCTTCTTCCCTCTGCTGGATTTGAAGCTCTAATCCCTGCCAATTTAAGAACAAAAAGGAACCAATTTACCCTTTGTAACAGCGGCCAAGAATAGAGATAGTCCAACTACTCACATTCTTTCCGATCAGTGTAGAAGTGGGTGGTTTTTCCTTGATCAAGCCGGCATTATACTAGATAATAGAGTGTTGCAGTCAGACCAAAGCACCTTGATCCGATGCTTAGAACCCAAAAGAGCTGCAGAGAGCCAAGCAGGGACAGAGGGCAAATCATGCATGCCGAATCTTATGCAACACAAAGAATCAGAACACCAAATCGAATTCGTTGGCTTCAGAAAGTATGGCCTCCGACAAGCTTTCTTCTTCCGCCTTATCCAAGATTCATGGCTTGCTTCTGATGCATGAAGATCATGCCAGAAAATCCGATTATACACGCGATGAGATGAATTCATGAGCCGCACAACTCAGCAGCAACCAGTCGTTCTTTGGCCCTGCACGCGGCAATCCTGGCTGCGATTCAGATCCCATGAGCACAAGCTTATCTACTGCTGAATCTCGATGATACCCACCGGCGTTTCTATTTCACAGATTCCCCAGACTCCTTCTTTGCAAATCCCGATCATGCCCCTTCAGGTATAAGGCGGATTCCCGATCCCTGCCGAGCATTCGACCACAAGAGGTTCTTCCGCGTGGACTCGACCCGCGGGCGGTTCTTCAGCCTCTCTTACTCAATCAACTCTGATGTCTTCTGTATCAATCAATCCGGCCCTCTTCCTTTTAGTCTCCACATTGCTTTCGATCTCCACATTGCTTTTCGGCATGCATGGGGTTAAGCCCAAAGCGAACCCGGTAGATCGATGATGTAACCATGCAGCACATTGTCAGCTGCTTGTCGTCGTCAGTCGCCGCCTTTGTACCTAACGGGTTTGGGTTAAGCCCGAGCGAACCGGTAGAAATGCCGCGGGCATCCGGCGCCTCTGACGATCACACCGCGTCGTCCGTGGGTTAAAAGCACGAAGCGAATCGGCCGGTTAACCTGGCGGAATTTTTGGTTCGCTGGGCCGAACCCGGATTGGTTTCGAACCGTTTGAGGGGGAGCCAATAAAGTGCGCGTCAAAAACAGGTTCGGTCCCAAGCAATTGGGAATTTTTTGATCAATTTGATGCTGTTTTAGGTGAATCTTCCAAAGTCGTGGGCCTGCCTGGAGGATCCACTGATGGTGGTTTCCGTCCAAGTATTAAGCGCAAGCAATGCGAAAAAAAGAAGGTAGATTTCATATCCAATGCTGAAGATTGTGTTGTGGTCAGGAAAAAAATTCGTGCACCAAATAGTGTATCAGAGCCAGATGCTCCACAGCCGGAGTACATAGTTGTGACCCCCAAACCTCTCATATCAGATTCTTCTCAGGTTATTAGTGAAAAAGACAATGTAAATGAAGTTCAGGATCTTGAAAGCAAGGAATCTGAGATAGGGACCCCTCCTAGCAGAGAATTGAAGAAGAGTTCTTCTGGTGTGAGGGGCAAAAAGACTAGAGCCAGGAGAAACGAGGAGGGTACGAAGTCTGCTGCAACAATTTTGGCACAGGCCATGCGAGATGTGACTTCTATACAGAAAGATCTTAAGCTGATGGAGTTGTCACAACGTAGAGATGCGGAAGAGAGAATGTTGCAAGCTAGACAGGATGCTGAGGCTAGGAGAGAAGAGGCAGTACGCAGACGTGAGTTGTTGGAGCTTGAGGCATGCAAACGCAAAGAGGAGCTGCAGCTACAACTTGCGCAGATGAAAATGCAGATCCAAATACAGCTTCAAGGTAAAAGTACTAGCATTTTTTATCTTCCTGGCAGTAGCACTCCCTCGTCAGGTTTCTTTGATCCATAAGGTTTACTACAGTGTTGTTTACGAGTGGTTTTCGTCAGTTTTGTTTGATGAGAATTGGTTTTTGTCAGTTTTTGTGTTTTGAAGAGAATGTAAGTTGGAAGAGATCATGCTTTTTTATAATTTGACTTTCATAGATATGGTTTAAACAATTAAACAATTGCATGGTTAGCAATAAAACAATTATATGGTATCACTTAAACAATTATATGGTTCACAATTAAACATTTATATATGGTAGCAATTAAACACATATGGACCTTTAACATTTATCAATTACAAGAAATTTATCGCGGCGGCCAAGGCCGCCGCGAACATTTCTCTTTACTGGCTTGGTGTCGATTAGAACCCCCAAGTATGCTGACCATGTTTTTTCTGTGCCATGAACTTAGTGAAGGTGTTTGAAGGTGTTTTTCTAAATTCACTAGGCATTTCGATGAAATTGTTTTTTAATAAACAACCCATTGATGCCCCCGAGATAAATTTTTCTTTATTGGCTTGGTGTCGTTAGAACCCCCAAGTATGCTGTACATTTCTTTTTCGTGCCATGAACTTAGTGAAGGTGTTTTTCTAAATTCATTAGGCATTTCTATGAATTTTTTTTTTTAATAAACAACCCATTGATGTTGGTGTTGGAATGTTTTGAATGTCGCAAAGCAATAATTATGCCCCTCAACATATAGATCGTGGGTGCATCGGGAAGGGATTATATACGTATGCAAGCAATTTGAAGACTTTCTGTTTCGGACTATTGAATTTTTAGTTGAATGTTATGGGTCCTTTAATATGGTGGGAAAGACATGGAGTGGGTAGTCTAGGTGTTTAATTTAATTGATTTTGCTTGGTTTCATCGTATGGGTGCATTATATTGTTGGGCACTTGATAAGTTGTTGCTGCACTTTTTGACAGAAATATCACCAAAAGCTATACTACTGCTATTGATGGTATGACTACAGAAGGACAACAATCTATATGCTTAATTGATGATTCAACAAAAATTGAGCCTGACATGGGGAAAGAACCTGAGACTCCTTTACACAGTGGACATGTGCACAATGATATTGATGAGGGTAATGACAACATTGATACTGAAAATGATGATGAAATAATAGCAAGAGTGTTAATGGACCAATCGAAAGCTAATATGAATGATCTTACTGTATAGATACACAACAAATAACTCAAATGCGATCAGTAGATTTCTTGATCCCGAAGTGCCATATCAATAGCGTATACCTGGAATTGTAGCTTTCTGGCTTGATAAAATTGGTTGATTGATTGCTGCATGTGAATAGTGTATACATGGGATTGTACCTTTCTCAACTTATAAAATGGGTAACTTCTTAAAGCCTTTTTTTGGCATGAAAAAAAGCCCTTTCTTCCGCTATTCTTCTTCAAACTAATCCGGGAAGGATTGTCATATCCACATCATGAAGGTTTAGAGTTAGCAACTCCTTAGTCACAGGATATTTCTCTTAACAACCAGCTTGGAATTGAAGGGGTTCTCCAGCAACATAATTTCATGGGCAAACTTTGTCTTTCTGATACATATGCTATAAACAATATTGCGTTAAAAGTTGTACAACATGGACTTCAGTTCTTCCATTTCATCAATGATCTAAAGGATTGAAGACCAATGCAGAAATATACAAAAGCCAACTATACATCATGGAATTGTTAAGAAACAACAGATGGTCAACAGTTGATGCACAGAGTAAATATCATCTTTAAGTTCCCCGGTTTACAAAATCTAAGAATTGCAATGTACAATTTGTCAGTGGAAAACATGACATGGTCCATCATTTGACTTTCCAGTTGAGATTCCACTAAAACAAAACAAACCATCGTCAGGTCAACTCAAAAAAGTAAACTAAAGTCAGCAAGTCTTACTTGAATTATACAATCTTTCAAATTATAGTGCACCATCTTGTCCTCCCATCCGTGACTTTAGTTGACGTTCAATCTGGCATCATGAGTTTAAAAATCTACTCTTTTAAGCAAAAAATCCAGAAATGCCTTTGTGGCCACTCTGGGAAGCTAGATCTGCTGGAGTCTGACCACTGGGATACTTGGGTGTGGGATCTGTCACAAGTCCAGCACCAGCACCTGCTGCCAGTAGTGATAATATAGTTTTCTCCCTGTTTGTAAAGACATGTAAATATAGAAGCTGCTAAGACATTACAAACACAATGCGTAAGAGCAGAAGGCAAGAATTCTATGCATACCTTCCAAATGCTGCAGCCCAATGCAGTCCAACCGTGGCTGTCACGAAAGTTGACAACAAGGCCAGATTCTAAAATCGAGGGAATTTGGCAAAAGAATGGAGGGAAAAGGCACTTTGGAGTCCACAAATCAAAGGATTGGGGTTAAAAAAAAAAAACTACATCTTCCCAAAGCAGTCACCTTGCTGAGGTTATACCAATCGAGGCTAGGCTATATGTCAATCCATAGCCCAATATTGCAGTTGTTCTTCACTGTAAATACCGTCGCCTTTGCTCCGGAAAATCACACATTCAGAACCAAATCCAGACCATAACTAAAAGACCCAGCCAGACCTAAAACACCCATATAATAACTATCCAATTTGCATGACCCGTACCTTGTCCCAAAATTTCCAATGCTAGTACCACCGATCCAATCAGAACCGCATATCTAGCCATCACTCAAGTTCAATGTTGTTATCTGCAGCCGAAATCTAAGATTTTAGAACGAAAAAGGGTCTCACTTTTAGAAAACAGAGTCGGAAGCAGAAGTAACTGGGGGCACAAAATGGTAAGAACAAAAAGATGAGAAAAATAGAAGATTCAAAAACCCTCACCTTCGAGAAGCAGAAGACAATGAAAATGGATTCGTTAAAAGCCTTCAAATGGCAAGAGCCAGCGAAAAAAACAAAATCCAACAGAGGGAAGAAGGAAAACCTGAAAGTTTTTTATGTTTGGTGACACTGCTGCATCTCTTCTTCGGCCATCGATGTCGCTACTCGGATCCGACTTCTCTGCCAGGCAAACCATCTCTGGTAGTACGGCGGAAGCAAGCAGGGCTGGACATTTATCGCCCTTGGTATTTTCAGTTTTTAATTTTCCTGATTTTTTCCCCCGGACAGCCTTAGAGACGTGTCACTTAGATAGGAAGGAATATAAGAAAATATTCTTAAGGTATTTTTCCTATAGCAATTATATAGTTTAGATAAACCTTTAACATTTAAGTATCGGACCTTTAACAATTAAACCTTTAACATTTAAGGACCTTTAACAAATGAACCTTTAACTTTTAAGGACCTTTAACGATTTAAGGACCTTTAACAAATAAACCTTTAACTTTTTAAAGACCTTTAACAATTTAAGGACCTTTAACATTTAAGAATTAAAACTTTAACATATGGACGTTTGACATTTAGCAATCAAACCTTTAAGAAATCGGACCTTCAACATAAGGTCCTTTGACATTTAACAAACAAAGCTTAGACATTAAGGACCTTTAACATTTAAGGACCTTTTATAACAATTAATCCTTTAACATTGATGCACAAATGGTTGACAAATGGTAGACAAATAAACGAATATTATAGAAGACGAATAAAACCAATGGTGGGCTAACACTATTTGGACGCCCTGATTCAAAGACGACGCTTTTCCTTCATGTAGTTGAAAACAGTATCTCGAAGAAGCTTCCCATCTCGTCTACGCAGCGTATCACTTTGGTTCAATGGGGCTCCTCCGAAAAGAATAACTTTGTCAAAATAGTATGCTTCATCTTCCAGTTGAAGGAAGTTATGAAGGACACAACATGCAATCACCACTTTAGGTGCATGAGGCATCTTCACTGGAAGATCCTTTAAAATGTTCCAACGGCCCTTTAACAATGCAAAAGCATTCTCGATGACAACTCTAGCCTGTGATAAGTGCTTTGAAAACTTTATCACATCCTGTGGATCGGAGCGTTTTTTCTTCTTCACAACTAGCATATATTCAGATGTTGGATATCCAGAATCTGCCACAAGGTAAGGTAGCACACGTCTACCATTCAATCGCCGGCTTGGTCCACGCAGAATAGTTCTACGCGACAACTTTGTGAATAATGCTGATCTATAGAAATGATTAGTGTCATGTGCACCTCCAGGAGCATCACAACAGACATCCCAGAATGTTAATGACGTATCACATACTGCTTGTAGAAGAATGGAATGGAAATGGTGTCTTGACCAGTAATCTGCAACACCAAATTTCTTCATTGGAGCTTTTCTAAAGGGAATATGTGTGCCATCAATGGCTCCTGCTACCTGGGGCACTCCTCAGGGTTGCCCTTAAGGCCAAATTTGTCTAAGCATAATTTAGAAGGTTTGGCGAATAATAGAGTTGCAAGATTAGTTATGCTGGCGAATGTTTTTTAGACATGAATGTTTTTTATAGAAATCTAGGCGAATCATGGCCAATATTTTGCCAAGATTTAAGTGTCTTTATTTTTCAAGTGCAATTTCTATGGTGTTATTCACCGGCATCCATATTTAATCAGGACACAAACACATTATAACTATAGTTGCATGATGCAATACCACAACTTAACCTTTGCAAATGGGAATGTGGCTTATCCTTGTAGATAAAACAAATCTATTAGAAGGGACGTCTGTAAAAATATGCTCTTTGCATCCTTAGAAGTACTTAAAATTATTATATGTACCTGGATGGATATGGAGAATAGATTAGGTTATGAAGAAAGCCTAGAATATTAGGCGATCCCTTAAGAAAATCTTCGAGAAGGAGGATAAGGATAAGGCGAATCCATAGTTATGATGCTTAGTGGATGTGGCGAATTTTCAAATGAAGTGAGATTTGTTTGTAGAAACGTTGGCTAATTTTATTTTTTTCATCTATAACGGGCCCTACTAAACCATAGCATCAAAATCTCTCGATACCCTTAAAAATAGCCTTTTGGCGAACTTTCGTCCTTAAGGGCTACCCTGGCACTCCTGATACAGCTTCGAAGTCATACATGATCTGTTTCAGGCGATTACCAGATGGTGCAACAATGAAATCAGGCTTCAAAATGCTAGCAATGATATCCACAACAATCCTAGTGTATTTGTGAACTGTGCTTGCACCCAATCCAAACATCTCGGAACAAATGAATTCTTTTTCATTGTGTGCAAGCCTCCATACAACCACAGCCACAGCTTTGATTTTATCCATTGGCTCTCTAACCATTGTTTCAAGATCAGCCTGAGGGATATGTGGAATGACCAACTGTAAAAGCTTTTCGAAACTAGAAGGACGCATTCTATACCATCTAAAAAAATTCAAATCCCCAGACATACCAGATTCAAGCCACAGTTTTGAACTCACTTCATTCCAGAATGTCACTTGCCGAGGGTAAATCCAGTATTGCCTAGGTGTTCTTTGGTCTTGCAGCATCAAAAGTAGCAAAAAATTGACACACAATGAAAAAAACAAACACCAGAGCTCATCAAATGCCGAATCCTCACAATGAAACTTCGGTACTTTTGTATGGATCGATCATATTCTTCAAGGTAAACCGGATCAATAGCTTCCGATTGTTCAAAACGATCCATTCATGAAGGTGCGCGCTCGATTTGGGGAAGAATCGGACCTCGATTCTATTAAAAACGTTTACGTGTTCAAAAATCGCGCTTTGATAACCGCCAGCCTTTGAATGAATGCTACGTGCGTGTTTAATCCCAAGGATACATCCAATTATCAAGTGGGTTCGATCCGGATTAGCTCTAAATCGTGTTAAATTACATGAATGCGTAGAATTTGTGCAAAACTTGTGCAAAAATCTTGTGCAAAAATCCGACCCAATTCTGTGTAATCGTGTAAAATTCTGTAAACTTGTGCAAAAATCCGGGCCCATTCTCTCCGTGCAAAATTCTGGAGAACGTTCCTTTTAAAAGAAGCTCCTAATTTGGCGGCCGTGCGTCTTTCCTAGTCATTGCTATTTTTCTCTCAGACGGCGTGCAAAATTGGATTGATTTTAGGGATATAATCATGTGAATACAACGGGGAATAAGCCAGATTGGTTGCAGCTGCATGGTTGCCGCAGCTGCAATTCCGTTTGTCCATGTGAGTGTTGCATTAGTTTGTGGATTTACTAGCCAGTGTGCCTGCAACTAGTTATGATAATTCTCCGGCATGTCATGTTAGAATGGACATTGCATCAAGGTAGTTTTTCATTCAGCAAGCTTTGGAGTTCTGGACATGATAAGTCTCAAAACATTTTTTGAGAATGATAATGGACACTCAAGGTGCAAAAAATCTTGCGTGGTGTTGGTTCGTGCGTGCCATTAAAATTTGCGTGCGTGCGTGCGTGCATGCATGCGTGCGTGCGTGCGTGCGTGCGTGCGTGCGTGCGTGCGTGCGTGCGTGCGTGCGTGCGTGCGTGCGTGCGTGCATGCGTGCGTGCGTGCGTGCGTGCGTGCGTGCGTGCGTGCGTGCGTGCATGCGTGCGTGCGTGCGTGCGTGCGTGCGTGCGTGCGTGCGTGCGTGCGTGCGTGCGTGCGTGCGTGCGTGCGTGCGTGCGTGCGTGCGTGCGTGCGTGCGTGCGTGCGTGCGTACGTGCGTGCGTGCGTGCGTGCGTACGTGCGTGCATGCGTGCGTGCGTGCATGCGTGCGTGCGTGCGTACGTGCGTGCATGCATGCATGCATACATGCGTGCGTGCGTGCGTGCGTGCGTGCATGCGCATGCGTATGCATGCGGCGTGCGTGCGTGCGTACGTGCATGCGTGCATCGCATGTCGTACGTAAATGCGTCAAATGGTTGCTAATCGGAACTTTATCGCCCCTCAACATCATTATCATATGCTAGTTCTAGAAAGAACATGATCATTGATATTTATAGTCCTTACAAGAGGAGGAGCAACAATGCCTTTGCAGCAGAAACAGAAACAAATGAGAAAGAAAATAATTGAGATGAAACTACACTATTATTGCTGATGCAATGGGTGAAGAAAGAATGGAGCTAGACAAACAATGGTTGACCAAATGTTAAAAGTAGGAGAACCTGAAACCATTATGATTACACACTATACATAGAAGGCTTATGTCTAGCCCCTGAACCGGGTGCAGAAATAGAATAGAATAGAATAGAATACATTATTGTCCCTTGTGCCCTGAGGCCTCTGGACTTGTGTAGCGTGGGCGAGCTCCCTGGTGGGGGCTACTAGCTCACCACGCTGTTTTTGTTGTAGCCTTTTCTGAAGGCTCACTTTTTCCTATTAATGCCGGCACCCTACTTTGTTCCGGCTTCTAGGCCGTGCAGGTGTGCGTCTATATCAAACAGCTTTAAGCTGTACATTTAGTGGGCGTCTATGATTTGCCTCTTTAGCAAATCATATCGTAAGCCCTTTTTGTTCATGTGCTTCCCGGTGTCTGTTCAGCATCTCCCGTATTGCATCTGCCAGGTCTCCCATTGTTTCTGTCCTTGCCATTATGGTATGTACTGATTGTCCCCACCTTACTCTCCTGTACTTTTCCCTGATGTCTGTGTAAGTTGGACATTCGTTAAGCATGTGGTTTTCGTCCTCTATTTCCACTCTGTCACAGATTCTGCATAGCCTGTCCTGTCTGTCTATTTTTCTCCACCTGTCCTTTTCAATTCTCAGATCATGACATCCCATCCTGAACTTTGCTAAAATATCTCGTCTCCGTTTTCCAAGCATGTTATCTTGGTACATTTGTTGTCCTATCATCTGCTCTGGATTAAATATTGATACAAGCCAGATTGTTTTGGGTCCTGTGTGTCTTTGCAGCCATGCCCGCGTAGCTTTACTTGCCCACTCCTCATTCCATTGGCCTTCATCGATCAGTTCGCTCAAATTTAGCCCCATTTCTCTGGTCCATATTGCTACATCCCTAAACCATCCACTGCTTGTGGTGATGTGCGACCTTGCTGATTCGTTGATTGCGATGCTTGCTAACTTCTCTGACTTTTCACCTGCATTATTTCTTATGATGTATCTAATGGTCCTTTCCCATGCTCTCACCTCCATAGGTTTCTGACTTGTCTCATATACTATGGTTGTCAATGGTGTGTTTGCCCTTAGTTTAAATTCCTGTTTATGTAGCTGTCTGAAAATCCCTTCTTGCTTTTCCCATTTCTTGTCTGTTAGCCCCGGTCCCCAGGCTTCCGCCCCGTATAGCTGTGTTGTGACGACTACCGTGCCGAATAGATAGCATTTAATTTCCCAGTCTATTATTCTATTTCTGTTGCAGAAGTTTTTCATGTTATAGTAGCTTCCTATGGCTGCTTGGAATCTAGCATCTGCCCCTTTCGCCCATTTCCATGTGCCATGTGTATCATACCCTAGATACTTGTACTCTAAATATGGAAAGAAGAATCCATGCAATTTATTATTGAAGCTATAAAATACTTACACATTTTGCGAGAGGAAGATTTACAACTGACACATATTAGCCCCTTGTTTAATGGTTTGTAGAGCATGTAAAGTCAAGTCAGTTTGACGAGCTGGTTGATTGAGTGCTAGAAGACAAAACATTCTCCTGCTTAACTTGGTATTTAAATAACTTGAATAGTTCAATAAGCATGACAAATTTGCAAAATGTTCCATGATCAATAAAGACTATGGGTAAAAAACCAATTTTTACTTTATCCAGGCTTTAATAGCTCCTCATCTACATGGATGTTTAATGCTATTCAAATGTTTCACATAGAATTATATACTTCATTCTCATAGCATTGGCACCTATCATTCACTGTCTAAGGTTCTTAGCTTACCAAGTGGTGCCCTATGTATATGGGGTCCCTTGTGTAAAATATATGGATGTAGGAGCGTCCACAATCTATGATATTATTTGATTTCAGTATTTGCATTCCTTTCACCAAAAAACTATTCTATTCTATTCTATTCTTTCACCAAAATGATGTGTTCTATCTAATTTATATTTTATCTTGCAGGTACAGGTACATGTAAAAAATCCTGGAATACAAATGAAGGAATTTTCTTAATGGCGTGTAGCAGTATTAATAGTGTACAAACGATGGAATTTTTTAATGTGAATATAATGCAATTAGACAGCTTTTTGAACAATGTAACTGTCACAAGTGATGTAATAATTGTTATAAATAGATGCAGGTCAAAGACAACAGATCATGTGTAACTCATCTGTGACTCTGAAACTCGTCTGTAACTCATCTGTAACTCTGAAACTAAGAATTTTAATTTTACTCTATAACTGGTTACAGCAGGTCACCTAAGAATGGCAAAGCCATTTGTCATTCTTGGATAGAATGGTTGCCATATGGCAGCCATTCATTGGACAATAAGCAAGAATATTAACCAACTTTCCTTGACGTGATGTGGAATAGGAAAAGGGAGCCCATTCCGGATCCAGCTGGCCCTGCCACGTCCGGAATGGGCTCCCTTTTCCCATTCCACGACGTCAAGGAAAGAACGAAGGGGAAGGGAGTTTGGCGCAGGTATGGCGCTTAGATAGACTAAATCCGGCCATGGCCCAGATGGTGCAGCTATGGCAAAATGGTGCAGCACGATTTCGACTTGTTCTTGACTTTGGTTCTTGGTTTTCTGGCCGATTTCTAGAAATTTCTTCATTTCGTATTCTTGAAGCCCTGAATCCTCATAATTCTTGGAGTTTCAGCAAGTATTCTTGGAGTATTCTTGTGTTGGAGGTATTAGGCCGCTGAATCCTCAACATTCTTGGAGTTTCAGCAAGTACTCTTGGAGTATTCTTGTTCTGGAGGTTCTTAGAGTATTCTTGTTCTGTTAGGCCGTTCATCCTCAGTATTCTCGATTTTTACCTGTAAGATTTTTTCTCTAGTTTCTTTGTAATAAATTTCTCTCTAGTTTCTTAAATTTCCCTGTAGTTTCTTTCGTAAATCTGCTCTAGTTTCTAAATCTGACAGTAAATTCTAGTTTTTAAATCTAGTTCTAAATCGTTGTAATCAATGTGGTTTAGTTCCTAAATCTCTTAAATCTGCTATTTGTTGCCTTAGATATGCTATTATTTCCCGTAATTCTGCTATGTTTGTTTTCTTAAATCTGCTATTTTTTGTTCTCTTGAAATTTCCAGAATAACAAGCTCGTGGAAACCGTGGTGGCCGAGGGGATCTTGCATATCGTGGTAGAGGGCGCGGTAGAAGTAGAGATAAGTTTCTTTGATTTAGGTGCTTTTATTTAGGTTCTTTCGATTTAGGTGCTTTTATTTTTTTAGGTGCATCATTTCCATTGAGAGAAATTTCAAGTAATGTTGTTAGCATTGTCCGTACTATTGGAGAAATTGTGTCTACGCCTGCCTCTAGTTACGTTCTTACCCAGCATGATGATTGTGAGAATGTTGGAGCTGGCAATAATATTGCAGAAAAATCTGTTGGTGGTGCTACTCCTAGTTTTTCCCTTATGTTTCACAGCTGGCAACTCTTGATAGGGAGGAGGAGACCTAAAGAAGATCAGATAATAGTAAATTCAGTTGCTAAGAAGGATGAGATAGTACATTTGCTACCTTTGCCTGGTACTGGTCCATCTACTGCTGCAATAGTTAAAGCAGGCCCTGCAACAAGAAAAAAGCGTCTGCATGCGAAAACAATCTTTAAATTTGGTCCTCTTCTGGAAATTGATGACGAAATTCAGAAACGTATTGCAAAAGGTGCATTATGCGCCACTTCGAGCTGCTCTCATGATGTATGTCAAGGGTATTAGCTTTTTTAACTTATGCAATGGTTTCGTGGTGTAATTAGCTATCACGTCAGTCTCGCACACTGAAGGTTTCCAATTCAAATCTGGATGAAACCAATTCAAATTTAGTTGATTCGATAATTAAGAATATGCATGAAATTCTTTCTGAAATTACTCAGTCTTAAACGATCAGTTATGAAATCCAACCAAATTATATCGGCGTTTCAATTCCCATATTGTTTTGAGTACAACTAGAAAAGCTCTCCTATTTTTCCACAATATGAAAAGTGATTTATATATTTTTGCGCCAAGTAAAAACCAATACCTTGTTCAAGATCGTGGAAGAAATCAAGAGAAAACAATTGACTATGGTCGTTATCAACACAAATGCAAAAGTTTAAAAGAGATTAGATTGACACATTCTACACAATTGTTGCAGTGATGACTTTAAGGTGTGATATATCGTGAAAATGCTATATTTCACCAATTTTATAATTCTAAATTCGATGGTTTAGCACAATCGCCAAAATTTGATAATATTGCATCCTAATTGTAATAAATTCGCCAAATTAATGGACATTCTATAGTAAAGAAGTTAAAAGTTACCACAAGAAGTTAAAAAATCTCAAATTTGAAGATTCCTAAAAGATACCAAGGCAATTTCTTGGGCAATCAAAATCCTGCTGCTAGGGACAAATTTTCGTGAAAGATAAAAAAGCAATGTTGTCCTTAATGTTGTAATAGCTTCACAACGTCATTTCATCTTGCACAATCACACAATAACTATGCAATCATGCTAAATTCGCTTGCCGCCTAAGGGATTTTTCCCTGAAATTTTGAAGAGGAGATATCAGCTCTAAATCAGTTCAGACCACTTTCATAGTGCCCGGAATGAGGCAAATTAGAGGTGTTGATCCCTACAAACTAGAAATTGCATCGAGCGCCTTCGGATTAGATGAGTTGCATACCCCAAATTCACACTGTGTTTTAAGGAACGTTCAGCGAACAATATTTGGATCTAATACACGAAATGTGAATGAACAATAATACACAAGAACATAAAATTGCGCCACAGAATGAGGCAAAACCTGCATATAATTATGTTATCAGGCCTTATTTCATTTGCAGGTGATGACAGCTAAACATGGTTTAAAACATTACTCATTTTGATTATAGTTACCAAAAATGGCACAAAGATAGTTAAAGATTCGACACGAATTGTACAAAGTGCAGACTAGAGATCTGCAGCACTTATTTGCTTTGTTTTGAAGGAAGTTTATCTTGAACATTGTCTCGCCATTGTTCATACCCATATACCTGTTACCTTTTGCAGATTGAATTTTGACCAATGTGTTCCACCGGAATGGACACGTAACATGATGAAGAATGTGCTAATATGAAGCATAAGCTCTGTTTGTCATAGTGCCTTTGTGCGACTTCTGCATATAGTTGCTTGTTGGGCATATTTAATTTTAATGGAGCCTCTGAAGCTCCTTTGCATCTCTTCTTCTCTGCTTCCTCTGAAGTTCCTCTGCATTCCTCACACGTTCCTTGAAAATATCCCATTCATATTGACATCTTTCGCGAACCTAAAAAAACAGCTGAATTTTGTCAACAAACAAGAATGAGCAATTAGAAATTATAAAGTTGGTTTTCCTTGATATGGATATTTGCAAAACAAGCAACCTGAGTTTCATGAAAGCCTTTGCGAAAAATGATATGATGAATGCCATTTAAATGAATTAAAATCTGTTAGCCTTAATACATCATACCCCATGCCATGCTGGCCTTTCATCCGACGCATTACCCTGATAAAAGAAATAACCCAAGAAGTTAAAAAGTCTCAAATTTGAAGACTCCTAAAAGGTACCAAGGCAATAATGATGGCATGCATCTTGTCCTGTACTTTGCTCCCAAATAACCTAGGCATTCTTTCCTGCTCCATATTTGTCTTCTAGCAAATTGGCAGCTTTTATACAAATGAGAGACCACAAAAGGTCCACGACGTTGATAGTATAAACTTCCCCATTGATTAACTAAAAGCGTGTTCCTGATGGTACAAAACTTTTATGGAGTTTGACAATGTTAAGGAGGATCATCGCAATTAATTGTGATAAGGGATAGCCAAGTTACCCTTTCATAGACAGATTATGATCACACAATCAGGTAATACTAATACTAATGGTCCATTCGTTCTTTACCGCACAGGGATGTATCAACCATAACACAAACATAAGGAGCTACCTTAAAGGTGGGACTCTTTTGTGCTAATATAGCATAAGCTGCAAAATGATCCAATCCCTGTGTTTGTGTGATTATCTCTTTCAAATGGACAACAAGAGTTTGGGAGGCTAGATCCAAAACCACCAAGTATCAGAAGTCAAGTTCTTTGCACCTCGCCGACTCATTATGCCTTTTTTACAAGGTATTATACCATTCATGCAGAGCCATGCTTCTTTACTAATTGGTCAATACGAAAGAACTATCAACAAAGCAATGCGAGCAATTATAATGCTCCAGACACACCTGATTTCCCAAAGAAGGAACTCCCCTGTGTATTATATACTGCGCATCAATCACCCCAATCTTTTCATGAGCAGGCTGTCAAGAAAATAATTTTAGACCCAGTCAGCAAGATGCAATCTTAAACTAAGATAAGTAGTCAGATTAAGTTGTCCACTTTTCCCCTATTCAAGTCAACTTTAATGTGCAAAATATCTTTTAATCTGGAATAGGAGCTTGTATTATACCTGTGCGCATTTTTGTAAAACAAAGTCTAGACCCCATCCATGAACCAGATCATTCTGAAAACAAAGTGAAGCAAGGCATGATAAGAATAGTTATTGGACAAAGATTGCAATGCCATTGCCTGCCAATGCATTAATGGATGTTTCCACATTTGGATCTTCACAAAGTAATCCATTCAAGATCACAACATGATTTAAAAAAAAAAAACTTCAACATTAATAACAAAATTCTACACATTCCAGATGATTTGCAGACATGATTTTCTGTCATATCGAGAGAACCTAACGAAGATTTTGTTAGCTAGAAGGAGACTTTATAAAACATTTCAATGATACAAAAACAGCAACCAGGAAACAAGAAAATTGGAAGACAGGGATGAAATAGATTTTATGTGGTTTGTTATTAAGTTCAAGTACCATCAACCAATACCAGCACCGTGGCAATGAAAATACTGGTGTACATGGATCTCTCTTTCTCTAATACACCTGTTTGAAATAAAGAGATTCATCCAAACCACTTCTATTGTGTTTGTCCATGGCCCAAGATTAGTTCTATTAGCCAGAAGAGTGAATACTCCTATCTAATTTAAGGACCATAGCTGCTTATACATAGGCTTCTTTCACTTTGTTCAATAGCTGGCAACATATAATAGCGTATTGCCAGTATATAAAAGTGGAGATGTTGATAGTGTGAACAACCACAGTATGTTGCCAATTTATGGCCTAAGCTTTTTGTCAATAGGGAGAAAAAACTCAAGACATCCGCTTAAAAAGAATGGCTCAAGCAGGTTTTGGACCCGGCATTCCATGACAGATCAGTTGGCACACAGAGCCATTTTTTAGAATACCAAAGGTCCCCCTTGCATAGTAAAAGATATAATGCCATCCAATACGCTTCCATGATGCTCGGCCGACGCTCCTTTTATTTGACACATTGGTGAAACCTGCAATATTATATGAATTGACGAATTTGAGCTTTTTGTATTTGCATAACGACGAATGGCCTCATCTAGACAGGCTTTAGAAATCTATCCTTTCCAGAATTGTCTGGATTCAATGCCAACCCTTACAACTTGAAGCAGCTTCCGAAATAATAATATATATATGCATATAAACTACACAATTTCGGGGTGACACAAGCATTAGATTTATATGCTGACATGTACAATGACGCCACACTGCTGTTGAACTTGCGCTTTCTGTTAGGCATTCATACCCTGTTTCCTTCTTCCACCATGAAGACATTACAGTGCTTACATGGTATCAGAGCATAGACATGGCTGGGAGTTAGCATCTAATTTGCCTTGAAAGAACTTTGTGAGGATTGAATGCATATTGCTGAAACTCGCCAGATTTAGATTGGCTTTCAAAAAAGCCAAGATTCGTTGGAAATCACAAATCGTTGGAGGGATCTTGCAATTTGTTTAATGAAACACATATGAAAGTGCCTTTTCTGGTAAAATCTTCAAGGTTCTGCACTGGATTGGTCTCATATTGATGATTACACAGTTACCAGGCTTGTTTTGCTGTGGAAAGCTCTATCTTGACATGACTGTCATAAAGTTTCTCAGATTGGCCAAAATTTGAACCTCTGGTGCTTCATTTGGTAGTGATTTCTTGTCTGCAGTTCGCCTCTGGAGTTGATGTTTGGATCTGGTGGCCAGAATCAGTTCCTTGACATGGCGAAGTTCTAGAAAAGATTGTCTACAATTGGTAATGTAACAGGGCATCAGCATTGGTTTAGGAGGGCCAGCATTGGTTTAGTTTGAGTTTGTAGTGGATTGGAATTGTGGCAACGATCTGGAAGTTGCCGGCTTATCTGGATCATTGGATGACAGTTGGATTTGGCTGTCTGGTTCAGAACACTCTTCCAGGATAACACTTTAGATAGATGAGTCAAGTTAGTTGCAAACCATCGTGGAAAAGCAAAGCAAATAGAGTAATGAGGTTCGACGAATAGGGCGGCCGACATTTGGTATTCCTGATCTGGAGTTGTCCTTTGGATCTGCACTTGTGGAGTTGTGGGTACATCTCATTGCTAGAAATTGGGCAATTATATTTGCCGCAATTTATTAAGGGCCTCGATCCTTTGAAAGATCCACAGGTATAAGTGACTTAATCAGTAATCTTGGTCAAATTTTTTGGCTAATACCTTATAGAAGGGCTAGAAGGGTTTGTATTGAAAGTAGATTAGCCTCTGATGAATTTCTTAGATTTGGGTCCCATTTTTCATGGCAGCAAAGCTAACTGGGGTTTGATTCAGGAAGCTAAATCTCCTTTTTTTGTTAGAATATTGTGACAACTTGGTATTCAAAGATGCCTAAATTTTCTGGGGCTACGCAGATCCTTGAATTTATGAAAAGTAAGTTTCCTACCCTGCATAATTATGAAGAATGGAGCATTTGTATGAAATAGGTTTTAGTCTTCACAATGTTGTACAAGGGAAGCAGAATCTGTACGCTAATGAAATGCATGTCAAAGATCATTAAGCTCACAAATATATCATGCGAATCCAAATCTTGTGAATATGATCATGACACCAAATTTCAGAGCCTATGGATAAAACAGATCGGATGGAACAGATTAATCTCGAGAGATCCCTGACACATGCAACATACTTCTGTCAATATAATGGAGGAATTATTTGCATTTCCTGGCTTTGCGCACGGTTTCAGGAGAAGTTATAGTTATAAGTTCCTTGGCTAGTTGCAGGGATCGCTCAACCATATTGAATGGTTGATATACAAGAAGAGCTGATTCTTGAGTTTTCTTGAGAATCTAGATGTACACACTCATGACTTTTCTTCCATTCTCTTTTAGGTTAGTCACCATGTGTTAGAGCTGCCACTTTATACAACATATACCATTTGGCTGCTCACATGCGGGCAAAAGGAGACTAATACTCAAGAACAAATCTAATTTCTCTTAGTAGTTGATTTCAATGGGTCAATTTAGGGTGTCCTTTCACCAGCTGGAGATTTGAGTCCAGAAGGGCTAAGGAGGTCAATGGGACGGATAGAAAATACTCATTAGACATCGTGGAGTCTGAACCATTCATCTTTGCCTGCCCTGATTACTATGTCATAAGAGGTCATTGCGTCTTTAGAGATCTAACAACTCTGCGGCAGCTTATGAACTATTAGAAATCCTATCGGTATTTGTTCATGAAGTTGCTCAATAAGGAAGGGGCATTCATAAACAAAGAAGTACCAGCAGCCCAAACGGCCCAAGGTAAGCAGCGAAGGACCTGGTATTTGGCAGACCCATGGATCTCTTCGAAGGAACTATCCACCAAAAGACAATTCCACAAGGATAATTTCTTGACCATATCCAAAGAAGGTTTCCTTGAACGCCATGGGTATTTAGATACTCATTTGTCGCATAACCTCAGGATTGTATTGGGGCGTGGCATGAGAGCAAAAAATCTCAATTCGGCAAGTGAGGTGTGGTAGAATTAGAAGACCACTTTATCTTCTTGTGTCCAGCATAATATGAAATAGGAGGAAAATACCCTTGTCTTCTCAGGAATCGAACAACCTTGAGGCAGTTCATGAACTTTCCAGCTAATCTCCTTTCTCGTACCTGATTCAGCATCATTAGACATAACAGTAGCTGGAAAAAAGAAATCAGAACTGTTCGAAGGGGTCACTCCAGAAAGGGCCAAAAAATCTAAAGGAGGGGGTCGGACACATATGAAATCTAAGAAAGAAGGGAAGGCAAGGCAAGGCAAGGAAAGGCAGGGCAGGGCAGGGCAGGGGACGGAGGGGGGGAGGGAGGGGAGGGGAGGGGAGGGAGGGAGGGCAGGGAAGGGAAAGGAAGAGTTATTAATGAAAGAAAGAAAGAAAGAAAGAAAGAAAGAAAGAAAGAAAGAAAGAAAGAAAGAAAGAAAGAAAGAGTTATTAATGTCTACGTAAGACCCGCAGGGTCTATGAGACCATAACACATACAGAATTCAAGACCTCCAGGAGGAAAACCCTCCTGTTATCTAAATAATACAGACAAAAATATTAACAGAACTTATAGTGAAAATCTAAGAATCTGCTCAGGTAGGGTTTGATGGGGATAGCCCATTCGTTCCTGTGACTGCTGCAAAGTGATTCATAATACCCTTTCTTGGCTTGCTTTGATGCTTGATGCTCGGCCTCTTCTGGAAAGACCTTTTATGTTTCATGGCTGCTGATCATTTTATATTCTTAGACAGTGTCAAAGTCACCCCTTTAGGGTCAGGATACTTCCTCTTCTGTGATGCCTCCACTATCATCTTATCATCGTTTGACTCAGATGAAAAGAAATTAGTTATTTCTGTTTGCTTCAGGTCCGTTGGATTCTTTTGTTTGAGAATATTTCTCCTTTCTAGGGATAGTTCATATACAAAGTGAGATACACAATTCTGATCGTAATATTCTACCAGCTGTCATAGAGTAAGACAGCCTCATATGAAATCTTTCCAAAAGAAGAGTAAGACGGCCTCATATGAAATCTTTCCAAAAAAAAGGGACCTCTAAGGCATCACAGCATTTTTCAGACCCTCTAAGGTGGCGCATAGAACCAGCTTTGGTGCAGATTCTATCATAAGCTTTACCACACTGTATTTTGGTTCTTAGTTACTTACAGAATTCTAGTACTTTCAACTTAGGGGTACCAATGTGTCGTACATGTTAACAAAACACAATCCCTCTAGGTCAATCTACTTTTCCTAAGTAGTTTGGTGGCGATTTATGCAATTCGGACTACAAATACTAAAGAGTTTAAATAATGGATTCAGGCGATGAAAATAAATTACTGGAAGAGGTACTTTTGTAGATGAGTCCAGCAAACTAATGGATTGGGGTTGAGTCAGATAGACCAGATTCCTCAAGTATTTGTTTCAGCAACTCCCTTGCAGTTCTTGACCAAACTTTTTAGCCCATCTAAATTAAGTCTACTCCATTTGTACAATCTGCAGAGTAAATTCAAAAACATGAGAGCATGACTAATATTACCTGAATCATGTGCCAGATGCATCGCCATGATTTCCGAGAAAAGACTGGCGCCATAATTTCCACAAAACTGTTACATACAAGAAAATCAGATACATAAGTAGACTCAAGACTGCAGAATTCCACTTGAGTGCATTCTGGTTA
This sequence comes from Isoetes taiwanensis, assembly GCA_021234155.1. Classification (NCBI taxonomy): domain Eukaryota; kingdom Viridiplantae; phylum Streptophyta; class Lycopodiopsida; order Isoetales; family Isoetaceae; genus Isoetes; species Isoetes taiwanensis. The sequence goes on from JAJEKV010000037.1 coordinate 10,239,289, forward strand.
GATGTTATGCAGGTTTTAAGAACTTGAAGCAACACGTAGCACCGAGGCTTTAGGGTCATTCAAGATGAGCTTTATCCCATCTGCATAGGTCTTATTGGCTTGAACACCTTTTCTGAAACAATGAGAATGTTGAGAAAACCTCTCCAACTGCCAAATGTATGAACCTATATCTTGAGGAACAACTTGGTTTAGATGTCTGTGTAAAACTCTTCATGTGGCTGCTTGATCCTCCTAGAATAAGAATTGTTCATGTTTACCTCAGGACAACACTCCAATGAGAAGTCCCATTGATATTTGGTCCATTCTTAGGGGTCTGGCTTCTGCATTTGATGTGATAATTGTGTGGGTGGGTTGGGGTGATTTGGGCAGGGGGGAAAGCCTAGTAGAATAGTTGGCAAGAGGGGTACTGGTCCGGGAAAGTTCTGCAAAACCAAAGGATAAACCAAGCAAGCTGCTAGCAAATAAGAAATGCTGGGACTACTTATGAGCAGATGAGCCTCAGAAATGCATGTTTTGGCAGACATTGAGGAGGAGGAGATGCTTAATAGAATAGCGGCCAATGGGGCAGTAGTCCAGAACAGCAAACTGCTAGCAAATAAAAAAGGCTGGGACACCTTATGAAACAATGACCCTCAAAAATGGCTGTTCTGGCATTCAAAGCGTCCATTTTACATGATCAAGATTATGATCCGGTCTCAATCAATTTTATGGCTAGTGCACCACTTTCAACTTGTTCAGATGCCAAGCAACATATCTTTACAAAACCATTTTGGAAGTCAAGTTTAAAGCTTTGGGACCTCGCTCTTGGAGGAAACAAACTGGGATTATGACATTATGGGGGAATGTTAGAATAGAAAGTGGTACAGACAAATCTGAACCTGGCACTCTGACCCCAAAAGCAAAGGAGGCGTACCCAGCGTGCATGCGTGCTGGGGGAAACAAACTGGGATTATGACATTAAGGGGGGGAGTGTTAGAATAAAAAATGGTACAGACGAATCTGAAAGCGTATGTACATATATATATGTATGTATGTAGCCAGCGTGGTGACAAAAGAGATTCTGACCTGCAATATTGGATATCAACTTCTCCATTTTGAACCTTTTTCTGTAGGAAATGATAAAAGGTCTCGATATATTTAATTCTGCCATGAAGAACAGGATTATTGGCCATCCAAATACTGCTCAAATTGTCACTGAAGATGCAAGCAGGTCTGCTCTCATGAATCCTGAACTTTCAAATTCAAACTGATTCACATGCCGTAATGCTACAACCTTTATTATCCTCCTTAGCAGTGCTAACAGTGTTTTGTTGCTTCATAGCGCCTAATAATTCTTCCGGATATAATTCTTTTATTTCATCAAAAATCGATTTGACGATATAGACGTTTGTGACCATCACAGTAAGATAACTCCCCATATTAATGTCGTTTGCAGGATTTTGCATCCCTTTCACGAGCAGAGTTTTGACTCCACCTCCATTGGTGTGGAAGCTGGTTTATCATCTTCCATAAATAATGCAGCTCTCCAAGATTTTTCATGTCAAAGAACTTCGCAAACTGTTCTACCTCATTTTGTATCGATTTCTCAGAACTACCAATGACAATAAGGTCATCCACATATACAACAAACAAATAATGTCATGACCTTCATGTTAGTCTGCATGGTGCTTACAAAGATTTTGCTTTGCAAGTGACTCTCGAGCTTTAAATACCAAACTCTAGACGACTGTTTCAGCCCATACAATGCTTTTTAATTTGCAAACAAATTCCTTACCACCATGCGTAGCCAGATGTCTGCTCCATGTATACTTCTTCCTTGAGGTCTGCATTCAAGAGGTGCTCTTCACATCAAGTTGATGCAGTTTCCATCCATATTGAGCTGCAAGTGATATTACTAACCTCACTGTTCCCATCCTGGCTGCTGAAGCAAATGTGTCTAACCTTCTCTTTGAGCAAAGCCCTTTGCTACCAGTCTGGCTTTATGCCTTTCATGCCTTTCAACAGTGCCATATGCATCGAATCTTAACTTATAAAACCCTTTACATCCTACAACGTTTTATTCTTCTGGTCTTGGCACCATTCCCCATGTACAACTTTTAGTTGTTTTGTTATCTATGTCCATTGCCTCCTTCCATTCCTTAGGATGCCTTACATTTCAAATGAAATAGGTTCACATATTTCCACAAAATTACAGTGTCAAAGTAAGTGACACATTTCACTAGCTGGTTTTGCATTCTCCTTGGATGGCAAATTTTCTCCAAGCTCCTCTTCACCTGTTTCTTTAGCAGCAGGTTCACTCTTGTTTAAAGTATGAGGTTGCCTTCTTTCAGAGTAAGTATCTTATCAGGCCAAATTTTTGGCTGATGTTGAGGTTCAACAGGTAATTCGAACCTGTTTTCATCTGATCCTTCATTGTGCCTCCATTCAAGAGGAAGCTCAGGTATGCCGTCATCTTGTTCTTGCTGATTTGAGAGTGATATTGGATCTGCAGTTCTTTCATCAAATGTCATCACATGAAACAATAATGTCTGGTTTAGCAGGGTTTCACTATAGTCAACCATTGCAAACTTTGGCTTTATCATCTAATTTTTTTCTGCCCTGTTCCTTGTGAACATGCGCATATGCAATGCATTCAAATACACGCTAGTGATTCACGCCAGGCTTCTTATTGTAGTAGACTTCATGAGGTGTTTTCCGATCCAATATTTTAGTCCCTGCTCTATTCAACAAATACATTGCTGTCAGTACAGCTTCAGCCCGAGCTGCCACCATCAAGTAATTTCTATTTCACAAATATTTCTGTTATGCCTCTCTACAAATCCGTTTTGCTCTGGAGATTGAGGCACTATGAGGTGGTGTTTATTCCTTTTCAACGCAAAACTCCTCAAATTTCTTAGACAAAAATTTTCCTTCATTATCTGTCCTTAAAGTGAGAATTTTCTGCCCTGTTTCAGATTCCACCAGGCTTCTGATTTTAGTCTATGAAGTGAACCCACATTTTTCATCCATAAACGACAAGAAATACAATATTTTATTCATATATCAATTGGCCACAAACATCAGCATGTATCAATTCTAATGGTTCATCGCTCCAAATTCAGATTCTTGAGGAAATGGAATTCTATATTCTTTTCCAAGTACACAAGGCTCATACATCTGCTTGTCTTCGTGGATTTCTGTCAATCTTTTACTTCTCCTAGTTGCAACAATGTGCGCAAAGCCATAACTTAGATGGCCATATCGCTTGTGTCAAATTTCTGATTGGCTGGTACTTGCTACCACATTAACCTGATTTTAAATTATAACAATTTCCGTTTTGTACAAATTGCCTTCCTTTCTTGCATGGGCCATCACCTTCATATTCTTTATCCTCTTCATGAATTCTTCATGTGGTTAAAAAATTATTGCTTCATCATCATCAAAAAATACCTTATTATCCGTGCAACAAAAATCAGGTTTCCCTTCAGATCAGGTACATCATAATATTGGCTCCTCCTCCTTTCACACGTATGCTTCCATCTCCTTCTATTGCTACTGTTGAATCATCTCCTAGGAGCATTCTATCTCCATTCCTAATTGGTTAGCATGGAAACATCCACTATCCACGAAGAAGCAACACACCTACCACAGCCATGTCTTATATGATTTATCTCATGTACATACATAGCAAATGCTTGAACTGCCTTTAGAAGGTAATTCTCCTGAATTCCAATTTGATGATGACCCTTTTTCAAAATAATATGTCTCCTTCCCAAACTTCATCTTCAATATGCTCTTCTTTAAAGGGCAATCATTGACCACATGATCAACTTTATCACAACAGTAACGTTTCACATTTCTGCTTTCACCTTTCACCTCTTTCACCTTCTTCAAAACATTTCGATGATGATTTTATGGTAAGACTGGTTATCTTGAGAATAGGAAATGCACTTTATGCAATTTGAACATGATGGAGATGAAGAGTGCAATTTAAACATGGTGCCCTGCCTATTACATCATAAGAGGGAGATACTCTTCAGACATCCCCCAACCTTACAGCAACTCATGATGTATATATCCTCGTTTCCTTCATGCCGCTCAGAAGAGAAGGAGCACCCCCAAATATAGAAACAGCAGTCCTAGTATGGACGACAAGGCACAACCAACTGGAATGGACAGCTCCCGAAAGAAAGAAAACTTCACAATGTTAAAGGAGTGACACTAGCAACATCTAAGAAAGTAAAACAGGCAGAAAAATAGAACATTCAGAAGACAAAAGAAAAGATAAGATAAGCCAGGAGGGTGATTTGATCATCTTTCTAGGCATATTTCATTGATTTTATTAGTGTTCCTAGTATTATTGCTTTTTAATGTCTTGGAGGCGTTCATCCTCCTTGCAGATCCTTAATAATGTATGTTCTTCGTGATTGGCTGAAATTAACCTGCTCCTTTTGTTCCAAGGATGTCTGACCTCAAAGCCTTCTGCTGTAGAGCTGGGGCAACTCTTCAAAAGTAGGCTCGCTCTCTTGTACTTGAAAAGCATCAAGAAAATGGTTATATTCAGGCCTCCATGGTATATGCCATTCAGCGATTCATCCTGTTCCACTTGAACTCCAATGGCAGCCAATTCCGCAGCAATTTCTGTCATCTTTGCAAAAAATTCAGTTATCGGACAAAAATCGAAACAATCATTCACATCTTTACATTCTCTCAACTTCAGACTGTTCATTGCTTCCTCTCATAGATTTGTTGAAATCTGCTCCAAGCTTCACAAGCACTCAGTCACTGCTGTGCCTGGAATCATCCACAGCAGGTTTGATGAGCAGCAGGACCTTCTTGTTCAGTTCCTCCAGGACCTTCTTGTTCAGTTCCTCCCATTTCCGGGATTCTTGTTCAGCTCCTCCCATTTCTGGCCTTCATCTAGGTCATCGGGGTCATCATCTGGTTTTAAAACTTTATCACTTACCACATCCCAAACTCCAGCTAGATCAAGTGCCAAGGAAATTTTCCCTTCCAAATGGGATAGTTATGCACTTCACATTCATGCACACCTTCTCCAGGTTATATATGATGGAAGGGCAGCAATCTGCTCTGATGCCAAAATGTTGAGTGGAAGAGCAAGATCAAATGCGGAATCAAGAGAGAAAGAGAAAGAGAGGAGTCGAGAGAATTTTTATTATTCAGAAAGTGCAGTGTACATATTATATGCACGTCCCAACTAGGGTTGGCATTAACAAAAGGCTAATTTAAATATCCCATGAGATATAACTTAAAGTTATATGTGGTTATCTTACCCCTAGTTGACTTACCCTTATACGCAACTTTGGATCCTCTACATGAACATATATCACATTTCACCATTCTAACAGGGAGATGCTTATAGAACCATGACACATTGGGTGCAGATGTACAGCAAGAGTTAAATCAAGTAGAATACTCAATGAAGAATTTGGCAGCATTACCCTCCACAAGGTGGCTTATGGGCATCTTCATCACACCAACCTTGCCTCCTCTCCTCTGCCACTCTATGTAGAGGACAGTGGATCAGTTTTGAAACATCTGACAGATAATAGATGCCAAAGACAAACAGGTTCTTACTTGTGAACTTCAACGTCTTTCATCCTCCTTGTCATGTTCCATGTAAAATAGCCTTCCACACCTGGTTGTGAAATTTCCAAATCATATTTCCTAACCAGTTTTATGTATCTACTTTCAACAGAAATGGTATTAGATTACACACCTCCAAGTGAGAACAAATGACATCTGCATTACTAAAAACTCAAAACCAAACTTACTCCTCAGCACTGAAATGCTCGCCATCCAGATCTTCATCCCAGATGAATATATACTCAAACGGTTCAACCACGTCTGGATGCAAGAATCTTTTTGCATACCACCTTTAAAGTTGCCGAAGGAAATATGGTTGGAAAGAAAGTCATGAGGAAAATTTTGGTTATGCAAAACATAGAAAAAGCCTACCCTCACCATTTAGTTTGTTTCCTTGCACTAATATGGATAGAGCGTTGGGACCACTCATATTCATCCCATCCATCTACTTGTCCATCGTAATGAAAAAGGACAATCATCCATTTCTCTGTAAACTGACCAACAGTTATATCATCAGTAGCTAAGCATAGCAAAAAGTAGATTTATGGAGATTTATGTTTGCATGTAAACCTGCATACCTTTGCGACCATTTTGTCTACAAGTTCTTTCTGCTCCATTCCAACTGTTATAACGAGGAGATATTTAGGCTTATTTGGCAGGTCCTGAAAAGCAATAAATAAGGTGGCATATTTGTTAATGCCCTATGAAGAAGATTCCCATGGAAGATATCAAATACATGCGAAAGTGTGATGCAAATAGTACATATTTTCAAGCAAAAACTTAAAATGATTCTGATTCATCAAAAATCCATACATAGGTAAGACCTTCCTAACGTGGAAACTGCAATTAGTACTTGGCAGAAACAAGTGGAAAGACTATATTAAAAAGCATTTAAATAGTTTCAAATTTAACATATCAGGCCACTCAGGTTTTATGATAATTTCTATCATCTCAAGAATACTATAAATCATCATCTTATGACTGGTTGTGACTGGATATAATGGCCAGAAAGCATGGTCTTCCTAACATGGAAACTGCAATTAGTGCTTTGGCAGAAACAAGTAGGAAGCCTATATTAAAAAGAACTTAAAATAGTTTAATTTCAAATTTACAGTCCACTCAGACTTTGTGAAAGTTTATGTCATCTTAAGAATCCTACAAATCATCGTCTTATGACTGGGTGAAAAACGTTACTGCTTTATAGACTTTCAAAAGGCCCACACCATACTTCATTCTGTCATCACTGATGCATCCAATATGCTGGAGAAATTTCCTTATATCAAACAGCTACAAGACAATTTAAAGAAATTACCTATCAGAATACATTGGGACTGATTGCATAAGCCCAACAACCCCACAGCCCCTTTTTCCATGGAAAGTATCTAGTTCCAAGCCATTACATGTTCAAATGTTTCACAAATACTATGAAAAAAAATTCCAACCTCATCTGGAATGCCCCATAACCTGCGAAGGTAAAGATCTGACTTCGAGACAATAATAGCTTGTGGTAAAGCGGTTGCCAAACTCTGCATTGCATGAAAATTTCAAACAATATTTATTAAGTGTCTAGAAAATAGATGTCTGATTGATTATTTGCAAACTTTTGCCAAAAAAGTCTATAAATAAACCAGGAGCACATTGTTGTTAATTTATGGCTTCCATTGATGGGCATCCGTTAGCCCTCTTAATGTCTTCCAAGAATATGTTTATGCAACAAATAATAAGTGCACAGCTATGGCAGACTACCCATTCTTGGTATTTCAAAGATCATCATCATACAAACCAAATTTGTGGAATAACTGCTCTGGATTAAGTGGAACAATGTGTTGGGATATCTGTTTATGATACCATATGACAATTCCCAATCACACCTCTAGGTGCCACTCCATTGCAATAATAAGTTCCATGTGCAACAGAACCTGGCACTTACAGACCACCTGCAAAAAGAATCATAAATACGTCAAGCCAAGTGGGTATGCCTTCTTCAGTCGGCATGCAAATCGGACTACGCCTGAAGCAGGTAATAAACCACGATTTTCTTGGCTTGATGTCTAACGGCACTCCTGGATTCAGCAGGTCGTTGGGTAGCAAAAATGCCTTCCCCCCATCTATTCCACGTTACGAGCAGCAATCAAGAGCCACAAGAACGCCTCAAATATCACTCCTAGGCTGGTCTTGGTGGAAAAATCATAAACAGAGCCCCGGCCATGCTAAATTTGGAAGTCAAGGGTCCGCACATTAGCTGAACATGCTTTCCATACTGTATTATGGTTTAAGACGAAAGCTGAAGCCAGCAATCCAGAGAAAGAAAGAATGCTCTGTGCGAAGCACTTACTTCACCATCCATGCCAACCAAATTGTTATGACAATCTGCATGCATAATCTTATACAGTCTTGATTTCAATCATTTCCCTTGTGCTGCCTTCTAATAATTCACTTACAGAGTTTCCATGATATCAATCCCCAAGGACATTGGATCATTGTTTTACTATAACCAAAATACTACTATTCAGCCCATGTGGTTGACAATAAATTGAAACTCGAAACTAAAACTGACTATCGAATAATATAGAAATAGGATCACCAGCCACTATTTGCTTATGGCAAGTGATACTGGGCAACTAGCAATACTGAATGCTTTAAACTCTTTCCTGAATTAACTACCCCTTTCTCGCATCTATCCAGGATGGAAACTATTGACTGCATACTTGAACCATAGTATATTTGGTGCGAAGATGTTATGTTCAGAATGCTCCTCAATATAATTTCTAAGCTGCAAGTAACCTATGAATCTGGAAATCATCACCGATTCCTTCAACTTGTAGATCTTCTAATCCTGTAGCTTGCGACAAGAAACTTTCCAAGACATGGCACAGACAATTCTTGAGGCCCTATAATTCTAATACCAAGTGCTCATGCTCGCATTAGAACCCAAACTTGTCAACAACGCTTTCTGGCACCACAATGATAAGAAACACAGTTGTTTATTGTCCAAACAAAATGGCCAATCTTATGGGTCCTAGGAAATGATAGCGAACTCCAAACATCCTCTTATGAGTATAGCTGTCCTATTGAAGAATGATATGATTACGAGGTCATAAATCTAAGACATATCTGATCACCTCTTGATTTTAGTCTCACACCTCCAAGCCCACACTATTTGCAGGTATGCAAAATAAAAGATGAAAATGAGACTGAGCAGTCTACAATCTTAAACTGCTTTAAAAATGCAACCTTAAGCACGGGTAAAACCAAGAATTTAAAAATTCTTGCCCTTGGCTTCAGAAACATGAAGGTCAAGATGTTAAAGCTTGATCTCAGAATGCTCATTGTCGGAGCGTTCAGACTATTATTCTATTCATTAGGGTTTGATCTCACGTTCTAGATGTTAATGTCGAAACTTAAAACTGACATGTAATGAAAGAAGTTAACAAAGCACTTAACATGGTATTTATAGAGGAATCACACAGTTATTCGCCAAATATTCCACGTACATGTTCTGCAGCTTGCTCGACAGGTCTTTCAATTGTCACACTCAATTGATCCTGATAACTGTCCAGCACCAGACTAGATGCTAATATGAGCTGCATGCCAAGGACAAAATACTTAATAATTCAAGAGCAAACGGAATTGACAAAAGTTGATCGGTAAGCAGAGCAAGATATATATATACTTTTGCAACGTAGGTGCCCACAAAGAGACCGAAGGAAACTCCACAAAGTGCAGCAAAAATTAATCGAAGGCTTTCATTCCGTTTAGGAAGCCTGCTGGAACCCCATTCAACGAATTAAAGCCCTGAAAAAGAAAAACAATTCAAAAGAAGCAATCCAAGACTCACCCCCGAACGAAAAATGTCATCATTATCAGCACGAAAGCCCAAAAAAATCGCCGCAGAAATGCAGGGAGCATAGTTTCTTGAAGCTATCATAGCCTCGGACGCTCACATGAACTCCATAGATTGCAGTATAGAGTGGAAGAATCATGCAAGCCCCGCTAGCGAGCCGGATTAGGCAGCAAAGAGGACGCATTGTTGTTATAAGAGCCAGACTCGTAACTGATTGATGATTTGGATGCTTTTGATAATCATGCAGCAGCGGCCAAATGCATTAAAACAGTGGGAGAAAAATGATGAGTCTTCTTGTCGTAGAAGAAAGCACGAGGAATGAATTTGGATTGTTATTGTACAATGGCTCAAATGTCACCAAGGCTGTAAACACCACATTCATCTACCACCTTCACACATTTCATTTATGAAAGAAAAAAGTTATGCCACCACCTTAACCCCATGGCCCTCATGTTTTGAGATCGAATCTCAGCTGTTGGTGGCATTGGTGTTACCCACCAGTAGCACATTGAGCGCGCATAAACAACTAATTTGTTATGTTAAATGGCCATAAACGCCTAGCTTGTATAAGGGAAAGGCCCCCTGGCCTGTTTTCTGCCCGGGAAAGCGGGCCGACGCGCGGAGCACGGAGGCCTGCTTGACCGGGCAGAAAACAGGCCAGGGGGCCTTTGCCCTAACGTAAAGATCGGCTGGGGCCAATCCAGGCGTGCCACGTGGCGAATAACAGCAAAACAGCAGGTAAAACAAACAGAACGTGGAGTAAAAAACAATAGAACATCGAGTAAAAAAAGCAGGAAGTCGAGTAAAAATTTTGGGCGCTTTCAGACTTAGAAAGTCAGCCACGTGTCATGTTATGACTGGTGGGGACGGCTGGATTGGGCCCAGCCGTTCTTTACGTTATGGAGAATGGCCATAAAACTCTTGGGTTGCGTCTGTTGAGGCGGATAACACCTTAGAATTCGTGCTATGCCCTCAATTGTTATAATAGGCCATAACACCCGCATTCCAGAGTGTTATCCCTCTCATTAATTATTCACTATGTATGCAACTATATATAGCGGTCACTAGTAAACATGTGCCCAGCCTTGCCACGCCGAAATTGGAGTTGTGTGTACGATGACATTTCTACATTTTTTGTAAATCAGTTACTTTTAAAATCATGTGCGGTGTTGTATGTTTTTAGAGTGACAAATATTGATGTTTGCTATAGTGGATGTGATTTGCCTTCCCAATTATTTTTGTTTTTTTTTTTTTTTTTGAAGAACTGTGTCATCAATATATTAAAAGAATGGTAATGTTACAAAGCAAGTGAGGAGGAAGGAGAACTGCCCCAAAGAGACAGCAATACCTCGACACTCCACAACAAACTCACAGAAAAACTGCAACCCTACTGCTGTACAAACCGACCATCACCATCTACAACACCCAAGAAGTCCCACCTTTTACTTGTTTGATCCACGCAACTTTCTTAGCTAGAACATACCATAACAGCAAAAATAGGCACGATGGGAGAAGAATACCACGTACCTGCAGCCAAACAATACTGAGTTAGCATGAGAATGGTAAATCAGCAAGGGCCAAAAGGTACATTGGGTATTCTTGGCTCTTCGCCTTTCACCCATCGTACCTTTTGCTCTTGATTAGTAACAGCCTACTTAGAGAACATAAATCAAAACAATAAGCTTATCATAAGGAAATATGTAGCCTTTTTACCATCAGGCCATTTATTATAGTGTATTGTACACCTGTATAATCTTACCAGATATTGTTACAACTGTTCTCACTAGTAACAAGCAACTTTCAGCCTATACCATACCTAGATCCAAGATCTGTAGTGTTTTATAATGCTCCATAAACTATAGAGCACCAAGATCTTTGCAAAATGGAACTAGATATTACCTATTTAGACAGATGAAGGATAGAGTTTTAGCCTATCAGTACGGCCTTTTAACCTGTAAGCTTACATTCTTATCGATGTGGGGCATCTGCCATATTGGTTCATGCATTTCTTATCATAACCTGTAGTATTTATCTTTATATATCAAAAGACAATGGCGATTGTACCTGGATTTCCTCATTATCAGAGTCTACTTCTTCTTCAAATTGTGTCTCAGGGACATAATGCTCTGTATTAGCATAACTGCCATGGTAACCGGTTTGCCTTTTGGTGAAGCCATCTCTTCTTTTCCCAGCATATCCATCATTTCCTTCACTAAATCCACGTTTAGCATCAAAGCCTCTTCCACCAGAGCGTCTATCCATACTTAGGTTCTCGAATTCAACAGAAGCTTTGCACCAGTTGCACTCTCTATCGGTTTCAGCAAAGCGTCCAAGCTCTTCTTCTGAGTTATAATCTTTAGACCCTCCGTCTGAGTTGTAGCCCATCCTTTTAGATGGGCCTAGTACGACTCCGGAAAGTTTCCGGGTCTTTAATTCTGGCTGCCTGGCAGCGCCCCTGGAAAGGAAATCAAAGGAAATCAACCCTGGAAAGATTTTTTCATAAACAGATTCGACCTTTACCATTCTAAAGGTTATCCAAAAATTTTGCTATTTTATCCAAAGAAAAGGAAGAAGGGAATTTCAATGGTTTCACTAAGTTCATGCCCTTATTTAAGCTCCGGTGCAGGTTTATATCAGGGATGGTTTGACAACAGAGGCTTTAGGGTATAAACATCAAGAGATGCCTACAGAAGGGCTGACTGTGAGGGCCACTGAATCTAATGAAACTGCCAGCACCAAATCGAAGGATTTGACAGGTCATGATGTCTGCAGATTGACAACGAATTTGAAAGGGTATTTTTATAATCAAAACAGAGTAATTCTAATCCGGCAATTTATAAGGAAGGTAGATTACACCTTGTTTTCCACAGACAGATGGTGCTGTAGCACAGATTGGCCATGCTTCTCCTGATCAAATGCACAAGGCCAAGGATCCAAGCTCTTCAAGCGGCAAATCCTCTTCTGCAAATGGATTTCGTTGAGAGTATCTATGGTACTTTTGATATATTTAGATCGTAGGAGTCCAAGTCTTGGTTTTGTCTTAAGAACAATGTTCAGTCTCACACACTTTTATAGTTTAAACGTCTGTAATTTGCACATTCAAGAAATGCATTCTGCTTGATGTTGTCTATGCAACTTGACAGTCTTAAACAAGATGATGATGTTTCTATTGCTGTGGGCAGGGTATCTTGCTCACATTCTCAACCATCTGTTTCATTCACAAGTTGGAAGTTGACAATGGCATCATGGACACCAGCTCATGTATCTGATTGTGCCAAAGCATTTGAGCAGCAAGATCAGCTGATACCTCTACCAGCATGTGTACCATCAAGTTTATCTAGTATAACAACAAAGCGAACCATGGCTCAATACTGAATCTGCACTTCCTATCAGTAAACGACGTCGTTGCCATCATGGCTCTCCAATCCAGGTCCAATTTTGTAGCCCTCTACAGAAGCCTCAAGAGCTCTTGCACCCACAAGTTCATATTCAGGCAAGTGTTTATAAAACATGAACATTAGCTTAATAGAAATTGGCAAGACGACAATTTTCCAGTTGATAACTGGTTAAAATGCGTAATTTTGATCATATGTCTTGTCTCACATCTGTCTAATCTTCCAATTTCGCCAGGGACCGGTCCACCACCTAATCCTCTGTCTCCAACATTACCTGCAGCAGGTAGCTTACGATTTTCTTATTTGTTTCTAATCTACAGGCCATATATCTACCTTATTAATTTGGGATTTTCAGATCTGGTGGGAAACTTTTTGGAATTTTCTTTTAATGATTTCTATAAGGTTCTTGGGTGTTTTGGGTGTCGGAAGTAGTTTCGATATTCCAAAAATCGGAAAGGTTTTTGGGCATGATTTTGATCAAGAATTTCTACGTTGGAAATTTCTCTTCACTGCATGCCTGCCACAATTCTCCCCCTTTCAGCATTTTTCTGCATTCATGAATGGATTTAGAGATTAGATTTGCTCTCTTCTTGACTTGACAGGTTCGTGGAGCATGAGTTTTGGCATCCAAAATTTGTCTTCACCCTAACCTTATAGTATGATTTTGGAAGACGTTTATGGTTTCTTTGTTTTTCGAGATGGCTTCTCTGCTCGCAGCAACGGTCTTTGTTCAATCGAGGGAGAGGATAAGATTAGAGCTTCATTTGGGTTGATGCTGGGGCAGAGATTTATGGCCACTTATGGCTGCCGAGGTGGTTGTTGCATGCCTGTTTTGATAAGCTTAGGCTAAGTTGGTTGATCGATGGTTATTCGAATGCTCTTCATGTTCAGGGTTAAGCCTCCAATTTTTCCAGTTTGTAACAATTTTGTGATGCAGGGTTATGGATCAGTATGCATACATGCTAATTTGGCATTCTCTAGGAGCTTGGAGCAATAATTTGTTGATGAATCCGTATGCTTGCATGCTAATTTGGCATTTTCTGGAGCTTGGAGCAACAAACCGTTGATGGAAAGGGCTACATTGATGTGAGTTTTCATCTTTCTTGGAAAGACTGTGGCTATTGCTAGGATCAATTTGCTTGCTATGGTTCTATTCTGCATCATAAGCAGGCCTCCACTGCCAAAATGATTGAATCCACAAGCATTGAAGTCTTTCATTTTCTTTATATGGCTGTCTACATGCTTTAAAAGTCATAGTTCATGATGCCTTTTCATTATTCTTTTTGTGGAGGGATATTTGCTCATTGCTATATTATCATGAGACTCTTTCTCAACCTAAAGTTGCAGTACATGTTTTATCCATGTTTGGAACACTTCGGCCTTGCACGTAAGTCGTGTATTAGTTATGGACTTGGGGTTGACATGCCAGATCAGCAATTAAACCTGATATACATAGCAAAGATCTGATAGATATAGATACAACCTTTTTTTTGGGTTGCATAAGCCATCAATTTGTGAGCTTAGGCAGCTTAGAGTGCAGACTAGATTCCTTTCTATGTTCGGCTTTGACTTCTGGAACGAACGCTTTGTTGGTTGCTTCGACATGCTTTTATAAGTTAAGAATTTACTTTGGATAAGCAACTTCTTTTTTGTTAATAAACTTGCTATTCTAGAGTTTACTAAACATGCAAATTTAATTTTCCATGTCTTAGATGTCTAAGAACGAAGACACATTTGAACAAAAGATTAAATGATACTTTGAATGGGCTTATCTTTATGGAACCTTAAGTTGAAGATGCTCCGTCACCATGAAGAGCTATGGAAAGGTGCATTTGGATCTTTCATTTTCTCCAAGACGATATTCTACTATCGAGCAGGTTGTTCTTTTTTACCTTGGTGCTAGGATATTCTATTATTTTTATTACTTTCATACTTATAAATCTAAGTTTGTGAGATAGTGACTTTCTTGCAATTATCTGCCTAGGTCTTCACCCTTTTCTTTTCCTCTGATTCATTTATTAATCTTATATAACTATAGTGGAATAGAACAGTGCACTGTGGACAAAAAAAGGCAGAATGGAAAAGAACATTACACAATGGAAAAGAACAGAGGTTCAGGACCTAATTGGCTATGTTTTACCACGAAGGAGAAATGTTGGATGCATGTTTCTTTCTTGGTTCAAAACAATTCGAAACAGTCTCCAAGTTCATGACCGTGTGCAATATTTTATGATGTTCTTATCCTAGATGAGTATGAATTTGGCATAGCCGCTGAGATGTAATGGCATACATGCAGTTGTTGTTGTTTCTGTATGCAGCTAATTTAGACCTTCATATAGACAATATATTCAAATGACTGCATATATTTTTCTAGATGCTAACAAATGAACATGTTGCTGCTTCAGGTCATATGGATTTCTGATTATTTGACAATGTATAATTTGTTCTGGGATTGCCTCCTCCTCCCGTACTGCCAGGTAATATTGGAATAATTTTCCTATCTAGATATTTCATGATTAATTTAGCATGTTAGAAACACATTAGAGGTCTGAAAGTGCTAAGCAATGAAATAAATGAGCATATAATAATGCTCATAATTTAATAGACTTACTGTCGGTAAACGTCTTTATGTTCATTTAGTATTAAGAACATTTAGTTGTACATGTGGACGGAGGAAAACGCTGAGATGGAAAGTTAAAGTAAGTAGAATTCTTCCTTGAATTATTGTTCATTATTTTATCTAAAATATTACAGCCTTTGTATGTATGCATGTTTTACAGAATACGATTTGAAGCAACCACTATGTGCTAATATTGGCCAGAATGATACTGATAACATTAATCACATCAATGTGGTACTGCATTCACTTATTGGAAATCCAAAAGTGGCGTGTTCCTTCGGATACATTCCAGTAAGTGGTACTCAATCTAGCTATTGGTTTTGCATTCTGCGTAACGTGAGATCTGTGAGATCTGTGAACGCCACCGTTACCCTGTTGATGTTATTACTGGCATCTATGTAGGAATCATGCTTTCGAGGACAACAAGCTTCATGTCATCAAGAAAAGATGATTCATAGCTTCTATGAATTGCACGAGTGGTTGATGCACTCAATCTTTTTATTTGGAAAAAAGAGATGGATCTGTCATTTCATGTAGCACTTCCATGGGCAATTGCGATGTTTAGTAAACATCGGAGCTAGCCTTTTAACTGGATACTCGCATATGTTTAATGTATACATCTGCTTTCCATAGTGTAGACGTTCTAATTATATTTTCTCTATCACTACTGTAAAGAGCATGTTCTTATGTCTGCACGTTGTTATACAGGTTTGCTTGTCTATGAAAGCTTGGTTGCATTACCAAGTTAATTCACAAAAACTAATCTTTAAAAATTACTATTGGACTCTCACAAGATTGATATTCAATTGGTTGTGCTACAGGTTAGTTTCATTTCTAGCTTTGAAAATAATATATGATAGCTTATTATCCTTGGAAGAAGCTGAGTGGATTTATGTGCATGTTGCAGACACAATATATGATGTGTGCTATTGGATGTAGTTATGTGACCTAGCATACCTTCAACACTGAATCAATCCTTTACAACCAATTTAGAATGGTTATGATTCTCCAATTGAAGAAAAGACCTCATTTGTTTTCTTAGAAAATTTCCAGTTGTCCTTTGATGGGGTAGACCAGTATATATTCACTTGGTGGGTTTAGTCCTAGCTCTTGCTACATGAAATGTGAAGACACATTGACAAATTGATGCAAAAACGATCTGTAAGAAATGACATGCAAGAGGATCTAAGAAGCTACTCACAGGGAACTTGCTTCAGGGAACTTGCTTCTTGCTTGGAACAAATCCTCTGACCCAGATTTTTAAAAGCTTCAATGGGTCACTCTTCTCCATTTTGTATGTGCCATGAGAGAGGACACTTCCACTACAAATGCAGTTCTTAGAGCTCTTAAGATGGATACGACCTTTACACTTTGGATGAAGGGTTTCATACTTCTGCAGTCTCTCTGAGTTGCAGAATTGCTTTAAAGTGCCCATAGAAATTCCTATTTGCTTGGTTGTCATCCTTTGAATATGATAGTTAACAGTTTGTTTGACTTCCTTTGAACGTGATAGTTGAATATGATAGGTAACAGACTTTTGCAAATTCAGTCCTTTCTACCATTGCTTATTTTAAGATTTTACAATCTAGCTATAGGACAGTCGCTAATATAGAGATAAGATGAAAATGATGATGGAGAGCCAAGTAAAGAGGAAAATAGACTAATAAATAGTCAATTATAAACCTAAGAAACGATGAGATATGACTATTGCACTTGCTTTCATCGTGGTCCAGAGCATAATGATGTCAAGATCTGAATATCTACCAAATGATTATAAAATGGCGACACAGTGACATTTGCACTTGCTTTCATCGTAGCCCAGAACATAATGATGCTAAGAACATAATGATGCCAAGATCTGAAAGTGTAGCAAATAATTGTAAAATTGTCTCTATATGATAGATAAAAAGGTTAAGAAATGCATCAAAAACACCTAGCACTAAATGACCTTATGTTGCAAAATATAGGACCACTTATTACTTAAAACGCCCCACTTTCGTTTTCATAAATTATAGCTTCATAAATATGCCGCATGCAAACAACAATCACATGACAATTAAGATACTTTTCATGTGGACCATTTTCATTAATTAAAACCATTGACATTTTCTTTTTATTTGGCATTCATGCATTTGTAGACCAAATCCTCTCCTAGAGGATGGGATCTATTGGTCAAATATGAGGTTGAACCTGTCTATTCAAGATCAAGGTAGGCAAAAGTTGCCCAATTTTCCTCCACATCTTTCTATTTGTAATGGTTATATCATTAAAAAAGATGTAGCAACTAACTACATCATGGAACTACGATACGATGTCTAGCTCTGCTTTCATCGTGCTCCAGAACATAATGATGTCAAGATTTGAAAGTGTAGCAGATAATTGTAAAATTGGCAGTGTATGATAGATAAAAAGGTTAAGAAATGCACCAACAATTCCTGGCAGTAAATGACCTTATGTTGCAAATTATAGGACCACTTATTACCTAAAACACCCCACTTTCCTTTTCATAAATTATAACTTCACAAATATGCACATACAAACAACAATCACATGACAAATGAGATACTTTTTATGTGGACCATTTTCATTACTTAAAACCATTGACATTTTCTTTTTATTTGGCATTCATGCATTTGTAGACCAAATCATGTCCTAGAGGATGGGATCTATTGGTCAAATATGAGGTTGAACCTGTCTATTCGAGATCAAGGTAGGCAAAAGTTGCCCAATTTTCCTTAATACCTTTCCATTTGTAGTGGTGTCTATTCAAGATCAAGGTAGGCAAAAGTTGCCCAATTTTCTTCCACACCTTTCTATTTGTAATGGTTATATCAATTAGAAAGATGTAGCCACTAACTACATCATGGAACTATGATGCCTAGCTCAACTTAAAGGGCACTACATAGATTATCAAACTACAATGCCCAACTCAAAATGACATTCTTTCCTTTGCTCAGTATTCTGTATTCGTTGCACGCAATTATAAAACAAGATTGTAACTTAATTGTTTTAATGCTATACAACATAGTATATTGTAGCTAAAGCCCGGCAACGCCGGGCAACATTACTAGTGCTTATTAATTTAACTTTTTGTTGTTTTCCCTTTGTTTCACGTAAACATGAAAAACTGTCGAGAACAACAGACCATAAAAACATTAGACTTTGTTTTTCTCTATTTTTTGGATTTCTCAGGTCTTGCTTCTCCTTTATGTTCTTGGAAGTCCGTAGCCTTGCCTATTTGTACATAGATTCATAGGTGAAGGATACTACCAGACAATGTATAGTTTTGCTGCAATATGGCTTTCCAAGTGTATGCATGGCAGAATTTAGAGTCGCTTTTGGATTCATGTTGCAGAACATGAAAGAGGAGATGAATAGAAGACGTCTTTTGTCCTGCATCATTATAGTGCAGTAAGCTTTTGTGAAGATGTTGAAACTAAGCCATGTAGATTGGGTAGTTTATTTTTTGGGCCTCCTTCATTCTTTACTTTGAGAGATTGTATTTTATTGGCCATGTTTCGTATCAGATTTTTTTTTGGTGTTGTTATGTGATTTGTGCTATATTTAATGTGTTAAACGTTTTTCATGAACTTGCCAATGTTTTTTGAATTATTTTTTTTTCCAAACCAAGAAAACATCATCTCCATTAACACACTGCCCCTCAAGTTTATAGTGATCCAATGGTTGAGATCAATCTTGGCCAATGGTGTTATGAGCAATAACACATTGCTACTTCATAACATCCTAGGGTGTTACTAGGATGTTACGATTTAGATCGATTCTGATGGTGATCGGTGAAGAAAATAAATCACTAGAAGGGGTACTCTTGTAGGTGTGTCCAGCAAAATGATTGGAAGGAATACTTTTTGGGAAAAACTACAAAAAACCCTTATGTTTTAACAAATTTCACAACATAACCCTGAGTTTTCATAAATTTTTGTAATGCCCTTGGTCAATGTATTTGGTATTTTGTATTATTGAAAACTGTTCAAATGCTCTTAAGATGTACCTTAATTACTTAAATGCCCTTAAGATTCTACACAATTCACCAAATACCCTTAAAATGAGAGATGATACAGTTTTTATTCTGATAATCTGATTCTAAATATGACCATCAAATCTGAGCATGATCATAATAGTCTTACTATATGCCTTTTGGAGGAGGTGGATTTGCATCCAGTTTTGCTTTGGCAAATGCCTTAAAAAATGCAAGATCAATGTATTTAGAGATATTCATATCTATATGGCAATGAAGAGCGGATTCAAGCATGTCAGGTCGAATTAAATTTTCCACTGGGATTCCATTAGGTTAGAACGTCTACATCTCTGCTCTGTTTTATATTCAAGAACAAAAACTGCCGATATCAAATTCTTGCCCCAAAACCCACTTGCAGAATCGCTGCTAGCAAATTTTTTGTTGATGGAATCATTGAAAGTCTCTTTGCAAATTGCTGATGGGAGAATTATTGTGGCAGAACTTTATTGATGGCAGAATCGATGACAAAAACTAATTGTTGTTGCTGTTATTCGAAAAAACACATCCATTCAGAAGGGCTTTTTGTATGAAATACATAAAATACAAGGGCATTTGATGATATACAAAATTCTACAAGGCCAAATACGTTGACCAAGGGTATTACAGAAATTTATGAAAACTCAGGGGTAATGTCGTGAAATTAGTCAAAACACAAGGGTTTTTGTGGTTTTTCCCATACTTTTTACTTTTATAGGTGTTAATCGTGAGTGAATCTTTCCCTTGAGCAAGTTATGCCTAGCAATACTTGCAAGAGGGGAGGACTGGCCCCCTTAAAAATGAGCGAAGGAGATTATCCTAACCTCGACTATACGATCCAAACTTCAAATGCTAGAGCTTTTGTAGCAAACTATCACGATAATCCATTGAGAGTCATCAAGATAACCTCCTGATGAGTTCACCTTGTGGTGAGATCCTGATAATCTTTGACGTGCATGCGTGCATGCATGATTTAAGCAGGGGTTAACCCTCACCTCGAGATGATTATTGCAAATAACCCTCGGGGCCGCTAGGGCAAGAGGGTTATTTGCCATTAACCAACTGCTAGAGGCAATTATCGTGACCCAACCATTGAACTGATAACCTTTGGAAAGCGATGGGTTATGGGAAATAACCTTTGCTGCCAAGATGCAGATCCAAGGGTGGACATTGCTGCCATACCAATAGGTGTCATATCATCCCAAGATAATACTGAAATAATAAAATCTCTAATGATTCAAGATGACTATAATGGGTCGATCTAACGGCTAGGAATGATTAGATCTTTGGTTAGGTTGCTTAAAAGCAATTGCACAACATGATTTATGGTCCACAAATGGACAGCAAATCAAACAAAAGAGGGAACATTATCCCACGTTTCTGAAATAATCAATGGCCCTGATTTTGGCAAATTTGGAGCCATATGCACGATAATCCGCATAAGAAACTGCTCTGTGTGAAGGAGGATGATTGGGGTCGCAAAGCTCTTGGACTGGCTCGACAATGGATTTCTCTGCCGGATTGTAAAAAAAAGCCAGCGAAATTCTGGATGCGTTAACGTTTGGAACAGCACGGTGAAGGACGCTTTTGTACCGATCATTGCTAAAAATCTGGCAAACGGTCATGAATCAGAGCTAAAAAATCTGATATAGTTACAGTGTCGGAGCTCGGAATCAGAGGTACGAACCTGAAAAGTGTCGCCGATGTTGACAATGAGAGAGTCCATATTTGGTTTCAGAGGCACCCACGAATTATCCTTGAATACTTGGAGCCCCCCAACATTATCTTCGTGCAGAACTGTCAAAATTCCAGGATCATTGTGTGGGGGTACACCCAGAGTTAGATGAGGCTGCGGACATGGCGGATAATGATTTACCCTTAAAGACGACGCGCTTGCAGGCCGCATATATTTCTCAAAATGATCCGCTTCCAATCCCAACCCTTGGCTCAGTAACTCCCTTAAATAATCTGCCAGTTCCTTCACACTGTCCATATACTCTAACAAATCATCCCTGCAATGACCCATTTAATTAATTCAACCACTAGTAGACGTTTAATTTAAAACCATACCTTAATCCCCTATCGTCTTCCTCACAGCCGTAAATCTTCTGCAGCACTTCATTGGTTCTGCGGTACTCTTGATCCCAGAACAAATGCAAGCTTTCGCTCCACCATTTATTCTCCAGATTACTCGCATTTCCGCATCCATACCCAAATAAATCCCCTGGGCTTCTGGAAGCCTTAACTTTCTGCTTCAGATCCAGAGCAAAAAATAACTTGAGTCTGGCGTGTAGTCGGTTGATTAATTCCTGAGAAACCCCATGATTTAGAACTCGGAAAAATCCCCAGTCTCTGGCCGCTTGGCTTAGGATTGGGATAATTTGTGGGCCAATGGTTCTGTTACAGAGGTCGAGCTGGGGCAGATCTAGGGAGCTATATTGAAGCCCAGATTGGGGCCTCAGATCTGCGCTCCAAATAAAATCGCGGAGGCCTAATTCGCCTCTCAGATAACAAGCGTACGAGTCATTCCACGCCTGAGACTTGAGCAGTTCTTCCTCTTCTGCCATATTTTTCTCTTCCGGCTTTTTTGTCTGTCTTTTGTAGAAGCAGTCGCCACGTGTTCATTTACCATATTTGCAAAAGCAAAAGTCCTAGGTCTACATTTTACATCCATTCAGATCTTGCCACGTTTCAATCAAAAAAGTCGCCCTCTTTATAAAGACATTAGGTCACTTTTATTAATTTTGGGTCTGTAAGCCTTATCCCTAAGCCTAACATAGCCAATTTTCTCAGCCCTTTCCCTTTCGGAATTGGCCACGCGCTTGTCCTTACTCACAAAATATCGTTCGCAAGCATAAGGTCCCCCTTTAGAGAGAGATTCCCTTCCATTGTACCACTATCAATTACTCTAAGGGTGCTTTCCCATGGATCTCTGACCTCAAGGTTCTCTCGAGGTCCAGATAAGGGCGTGCAGGTTCCCGTGGGCGCCTCAACCTTAAAGACTCGTGGGCGCCTCAACCTCAAAGACTCAGGTTTTTGACCTGAATCAGTAATCACCAAGCATTTCTTAACACTGAGGTTTTTGACCTGGACCCAGATTTCCAGGTCGCCAATCTCATGCGAAAGCACCCTAAGTCACGGGCATTCCTTGCATATTTCCTAGCCTATATTCCTTGAAGATTGTCTCTAATCCTTAAAGTTCCCTTTAGATTCCTCGAGATTCCTTCAAGATACCCATGGATTGTCTTAGGTTCTGCATTGATTCTACTAGAACCCCCCAAGATATTTTCTAGATTCCAGTGAGATTTCTCTTATAACATTCTCTAAAGTTCTGTAAAGATTCTCTAAAGTTCTGTAAATATTTCCCTAGATTCTCCATTATTCTGTGTCAAGACTCCATTTAATTCTTCACGGTTTCCTAAGATTCTCCTGGATTCCTTTAAAATTCTCTCCAATACTCAAAAATTCCTTAGATTCCTTCTTGATACTCGTGGATTGCCTGAGGTTTTCTAAAGATTCTGCTACACCCCCAAGATCGAAATTCCTTCAAGATTCTTCTACATTGTTTGAGGTACCTTAGAGATTTCTTAGGTTTCTTCAAGATTTCCCCTAGATTCCTTGAAGATTCCACGACATTCACTGAATAGTATTTAGATTCTCTCAAGGTTTTAACAGATTCCTTGAGATTCCATAAATATTCCTTTCATTCCCAAAGATTCCTTTAGGACTCGCTAGGATTCCCTTAATAGTTTTAAACTTTTTCTAGGCCGATGGTGTAGGCTCCAATGGCAATGAAAGAATGCCGAACATCTACTCATTAGAAAGCTCTCGACAAGAGGAATCCAATGCGTGGGCCCCACTTCAATCTGATGTCCTCTCTGCGAGCTACAACTAGGTGCCCTCTTAAAACAATCTCAACGATTAGATGCGCATGCACATGCTATCATGCATACCCCATGCCCACGTGGCAGCGTCTTGGTTGTGAGCTTCGTAACTTGACATCCGGGATATAAAGGAAGTTTATAATAAGAATAAGAATAAGAATAAGAATAGTTTTTTATCATCCACTGAGACCAATCGGCCTATGGGACCCAGAAGGAGCGCAACAAACTTATTACTGTCCGGGTTAAAAAACCTCCGCCCCGAAGGGTTTTCGAGGGAAAAATCGTGGCAGTAATAAGAATGATGTCAAATGTACAAGTATATATCATCATGAAATGTGTATGTACATGTCAAGCGCGTGCCCGAGGACATAGCTGATCCCGCATGTCCATGGCCTCCTGAAGGTATGATCCTAGCACCCGTACGGATGCCGTGCTCAATGTCACATGAAGTGGCTGGCCAGGCCTGACCAACTCAGCATAACGCGTCCGAATTTGATTATATGCTGGGCAACTTTGAAGGGTATGAGATTCATCCTCAATGACTCCCATTTGGCAGCATTGACAGAGCCCGTCCTGACGTGGCTCACCAATCCATCTGCCTGTCTCAATTCAAAGATGATGTGCCCCTGTGGGCAATGAGTCTGCGTCTTTTCATGGGCAAGTGGGTGCGCAGGTAGCATTGTGGGCCTCGTTCCAATGTGGGATTTATGTGGCGGTAGTGTCTTTGTCTTGACTGCTTCAAGGGCGCCGCATCCCAAAGCTTGGCGATGAAGCAAGCGTCAAGATATTGCCTCAAGCTATGGCGATGCGCCTCTGTTTGCACATGTATGCACCGTGCTCTCGCACATTCCATCTAACCATCCATTGAGCTCTCTTTTCCCTCCAAAGAGCCTTGAGGCGCTGTGGCCCCATTGCCATGATATAAGCTAGTTTAGGGAGACGAGCACCGGCCCATATTGACCACCTTCCGAAATAGACAATGTGGCGATCAAGGGCCGCCCAGAGGCAAGAATCCCGTCTCCTGCAGTAGAATTTTATATGGGACTGTGGACTTCACCCCCTAGTGCTCGTACCAAGAAGGCTTTCTCGCACTTTTGCTCAAAGTCATTCCAAGTAGCGAGGGATACTACTGGGCCCCATATTTCAACCCCGTATAAAAGGACATGCTCCACTAAGACCTTGAACAGGTGTGACTGATGGGTCCAATCATACAACTCCGCTCTATGACTATTGTTTTGCATTGCATATAGTGCCTTCCAAACCGCCAGTAACTCGTGAGTCAGATAGATGTGTCCCAGTGCATAGTAGAAGGAAACTCCACTCCCAAATATTTGTATGTGGATGATACTTCCACATTATGCCCTCGGTAAATGAAGGAGGGGATCCTCGGCCGTCGTGAAGATGATATGAAAACCACCTTAGTCTTGGCCAAGTTGACGCGCATATCAGTCGCTTGACAAAATGTGTCCAGGGCATCGAGATGCCGTTGCATGTCTGCTGGTGTGTAAGCTAGGAGGTCCACATCATCAGCATATATTAACTGCTTGATGATCTGGTAGAGAAGGTGAGCCCCGTCGCCCCCATTATCAGCAAGCCAGCTCTCCAATTGATCAATGTAAAGCCCAAACAATGTTGGGGAGAGAGGGCATCCCTGACGAACCCCGATACTACTATCAAATGGTTGGCTTGCTGGCTGCAACCGACCCGAGCATCTTTCATATAGCCTGTACACTGCATTCTGCAAATCTACAGGAACCCCCAGCTGTCGCAATCTTGCCCATAGTTTTTCATATACGTGTAAATGTATTAGTGAAAATACGCACCACTTATTATTTCCATCAACCTCCTTGCACGATAATCAACATGGAATGCAAACGTCAGTGATGAAGGATGAATGATAAGCATATCTAATTTTGGTGGTTCATATTGAGCCTTGAATTGTAATTTTGGTCGTTCACAGAAAGCTTTGACCGGTAAGCATCCCTAAATTTGGTCGTTCATATTGAGCCATCAACAACTTACATGACAATCAATGTGGGATGCAAAAGTGAATGATGAAGGTTGAATGGTAAGCTTACCTAATTTGGACTAAGCTTTAAATGGCCAGGATACCTAATTTTAGTCGATCAATGTGGGATGCGGGATGCAAAAGTGCATGATGAAGGTTGAATGGTAAGCATACCTAATTTGGACTAAGCTTTAAATGGCCAAGATACCTAATTTTAGTCGTTTGCACTGAGCCTAGAGAAAAAGCCATCAAAACCTGACATAAAAATGAACATGCGATGTAGAAATGAATGATGAAGATTGAACGACAAGCATACCTATTAGTAGCGTGTTTTAAGCTTGGTGTTGATGTATTGATAAGAAATGTCAACCTTCAAGTACACTATTGATAGAACTTATTTCCAACGCCAACGTTTATGTTAATGGGGTATCTGTTATATCTCTAATATATAATTGTAATTAGGTCGATAAATGGGCAGTTTGAATAAAAATTATTTATGTTTAAATTTACCTTTAATAATATACACGTGTAAGCACTAAAAATTCTAGGAACGTTACAGGTCTTTCTAGAAGCCGCTCTCACGTTTAGTTGCCTCTGGAGAGACCTGGAGAGCTCCGAATCAGTGTCGAGAGACTTCTGGATTGATCTTTTTATTGATATAAAAAGGGAGGACTAGCCGTATGTCGACCGAAAGGTGAGGTCTATCCTTAGTTTACGTCAGGAGGAACGATGGCGCATTAGAAACACTAGCGTGTTGTTTGTACAGGGAGGCTATAGTGGGGTATGGAGCGCCTCCTATGAGGAGGTAACTCCAGCAGCGAGATACTTAAAAAGGAAGCCATATTAGAATTGATTTAGTTGAGGGCAAGGAAACAGTCGAACAGATTGCCCTGGGGTTTTCCCAGAGCGCCACTTCAAGAGTTGAGATAGTCGAGATAGGCCTACCTTGGTCTACAGTAAAGAATTTGGTATTGATGGAGTATCTTCCTCTCTCGATTTTTCATATCCAAAAATAAACTAGAGCCGTATCCAGCAATTGTGACAGTAAAGTAGGGCTATGCTTATGGCAGTGGAAGCCAGGATTTTTCCTGTGAGGGTAAATTAGAGCTGCCCTTATGGCGGTGGAAGCCAATCCAAGATCTTTGCCTTGGAAGCCAGGATTTTTCCTGTGAGGGTAAATTGGAGCTGCCCTTATGGCGGTGGAAGCCAATCCAAGATCTTTGCCGAAAGACCCAAAGGCGGTAATTCTGGGCTTTTAATCTGTATTTGCATGTCGGATTAAGGACCTCTTAAAATGGTCATTGCCCTTGCTTGCAAAGACTGGAGGTATGCCTTTTAGGCCTTGTTATATGTGTGGTAAAATAGGACATATTAAAACTAATTGTCTTAAACAAAGTTTAAATTGAAACATATATTAAGATATATTTTGCAATTGAATATTTTTTTTTTTTTGAAGGACGTCAAACTTTATTAATAACACTCCATCATAATACATAATACAATGCAGAGACAGGAATAAAAAACCCAGTGGACAATCAGATCCAACTGAGCAGGGCTACCCATCTAAGCATGACAATATAATGCAGTTCACACTATTTTCCTCTCCTACAAAGAGAAGAATAATATATAATCATATTTATAGAAAAGTTACTTTAACCAGGTCGAACTTCCACATCCATAGAATCATTAACAGCAACTTGATCTGCTCCCTGGTGTCTCAATGCCATTGAATCAGGGACATCCACTGTAACAATCGTAGCAGATACTGGAGCTACAGAGTGAACTAACACAGATTGAGGAGCCGAGCTATTTTTGCGACGTGCAAGCTTCTTCAAGCGTGGAGTAGACCGTCCTTCTTCCAATAATTCTTGCTTGTGAGCAATGTCCAGAAGACGAGAGTGTTGATCCTCATTAAGAGGGTCTATTGATATAGACTGAGACGGAGATGCACTCAAAGAAGGCGATGATGCAGAAATAGCTAGAGAAGAAGGCACACGAGCTGGTAATATTGGCGGATTAACTAGTGCAGAGGCAGATGGGGAAGAAGATGATACAACACGACACTCGGGTGAAGTGGCTGCTATGTGACAAATATTGCTACCTGGTTGATCTCAAGTGTTCGTAAAGTTACAAGAAATAATTAAAGTTAAGTTTTTGGCAATTCGAGTTGGTAATTTTTACGAGTTCACAAATGATTACATTATTAATAGTGTTGATATAGATGAAAGTATTTGTGCTATGAACATTTAGCTCATACACAATTGAAAAACATAAACTCAATGATAAATAAAAACAAGCTTAAAGGCATATTGAGTGATGGCTGTAGGAAGAAAAAATAGACTGGCACAAGCACCAGTGTATCTAGGAAAATTCCTGGAGAGGTTTAAAATCTAGGTGTTATTATTGACTATGGATGCTTAGGTTATGTACACGTACCTGAAGAACTCAGAAAAAAGTTTAGATGATAGATCACATATTGCTTTTTTGGTAGGCTATGATCTAGAGAGCAAAGCATATAGAATGTTTGAGCCAAACACAGGGAAGGTAATCATAAGCAAAGATGTAACATTTGAAGAATGTACTCTTTATAGGAAATTCAAACAATACCATAATAGGATATTCATAATGATAAAATCAGTATGAAGGACAATAACAAGGGTGTAATGTTTTTTTTTTTTTATTATTATGACAGTGACGATAGTGAAGTGGAGAACAATCATGTTAATGAACTTCAAGAAGAAGATGTTGTTCCAGAAAAATCTCAGCAATCACAAGATGGATTTGAAGTGCCATAACATGTTGAGAACTATATTTTGAGAAAAGGAAAAGGAAGAGTGAAATGCAGATGTTAACTAAGGAAGCAAAACTAGATATTGAAGGCTATGGCAGGCTGGACATAAGCAGAAGCAAGAGATTGCAAAGAGAAGAAGAAATACCTAATATTTTAGCAGTATTAGGAGATGTTCCATTAACATTTGAGGAAGCTATGGGGTCTGATCGTAAAAAAGAATGGAAGGAAGCCATGCTAGCTGAGATGAAAACAAAATTTATAAGCTTATTTATAAACCATAGGAAAAGAACATTGTTGGGTGCAATTATGCAAATGGATATACAAGATCAAAACTGCACTTGATGGATACAAGATTTAAAGCTAGGCTCATTGCTCGAGTTTTTTCTCAAAGAAAAGATTTTGATCTTGATGGAACGTTTACACCAATAGTTAAATTGACAGGCATTAGGCCATATATGGAGGTAGAAGCATGGCTTGATGAAATAAAGGAGTATGACAATGCTTATGGCATGAAGGATAAGGATAAGGGCAGAGTAACAATAGCTAACCTTAAAGGGATATTATGACCACCCTTACAAGCAGCCACTTTGTCATCCAAAAATTGTGGGAGGTGGTCTAAAATTGAATTCCATGTGTCTCCAGTAACCACCATAGTATCCCATGTGGACAGGGATTTATTGCATATGTAAAATTTGTCCAGCTGACAGTAAGTTCTTTCTTCCCCCTTTCTTTTATTACTCCAGATATAGTTGAAAGAAGGCCAAGTCTAGTAGTTGGTGTTTAAGAGTATGGCTTCCTATAGGGAATGATTCCTGTATCCAAAATTTCACTAACTGTAAAGCAGAGGATGGCCTTGTAGCATAAATTGCTTTCCATACCATTTTTGCTGCTAGGGCTTGAGCTTGAATGAACATGTCTTTGCAGCCTAGTCCACCTTCCTTTTTAGATTTTATTAAATCTGTCCAAGCAACTTTGTGAGAACTTTGCCAGATAAATTTTCTAATTGCTGCCTCCATTTTATTGTAGGAATTCTTGTCCCCCACAATTGCAGACGAGTACACATGTGTGCTGCTTATTACAGCATTTGCAATTTCTATTCTTCCTGCCAATGATAATGAGGAGGAGTACATGGACAACTTCCTCTTAATTCTTGTCACAATTGGTTTCCATAGACCCTGCAGGGAGCTATTTATTGATAAGGGAATGCCCAGGATACTTGTGGCAGATTTACAGTTTAATACCTTGATTCCTTGTAGCATTGTGTCATGTGAGTCATAAATTATTGCACTCTTATGCTTGTTTAGTTTGACTCCTGCAGCATCACCAAACTTATCCATAACAGCCAAAAAGTTCTCCAGACTCTTATCCTCTTTTTCCAAGAAGACAAAGGTATCATCTGCATATTGCATCATGGTAAAAAATCCTTTATTATATGGAAGTTCAAGACTTTTGATTTCCCCCTCCATTTGCATTTGCATGGCCTTCCTGGTGACCATTTCAGCAACAATGAGAAACAAGTAAGGTGCCAAAGGGCACTCCTGTCTGACCCCTCTTTGGCACTTAAATAACTTGGTAGGTGTGCCATTGATGATTAATGCTGATGCTGAGTTAACACTAAAACTCCATACCTTTTGATAGACACAGCTGGGAAGTCCAATATATGTCATTGCTTTCTCCAAGAACTGCCAGCTTATTGTATGATATGCACGCTTAAAGTCTAGCTTAAGTAGCATACAATTCTGTCCCGACCTCTTGTTCCAGTGCAAACCTTCTGCAGCTCCAATATAGTTCTCCAATATGTTTCTCTGGGGTAGGAAGGCTGATTGACAAGGATTTATAGTTGAGTGTAGAAACATTTTTAATCTGTTTGCCAAAATCTTAGCCAGGACTTTGTAGCTTGTATTTGTCAATGAAATTGGTCTCCAATCCCCAATGCCTTTTGGACTGTCCACCTTTGGTATGAGAGTTATGCGACCATCATTAATTGCTGGGTTAAGACTAGTGGCTTTCCAAGCACCTTGAAAGAAAGTTATCAAGTCATCTTTCATAATTTCCCAAAATTCTACATAAAATTTGGGCTGGAATCCATCTGGTCCAGGACTTTTCCCTGCAGCCATAGATCTAAGTGTTTCCCAAATTTCTTTCTCTTGAGGAATTACTGTTAGTTCATCATCTTTAATCTCCTCCTTTGCTTTGGGAATATTTTGGAAGAAACTCTCAATGACCTGCTCATCAACCTGATAACTCTGGAACATCTTCCTATATTCTTCCTGGAAGAACTCTTCTATACCTTTTTGATCTTCAATAATTCTCCCCTTCTCATCATTCACTCTAACAATACCATTGTTGAGAATTCTACTTTTGGCTGCCCTAAAGAAAAAAGCTGAGCTTCCTTTGTCCATACCATTGATGTACAGACATCTGCTCCTCACTGCAAGTGCTTTGGCTTCTTTCTCCTCAATTAACTTCACCTTTTTCTCTAAGTCCTCTTCCTCTTTCTGTACCTGCTTATTGTCCTTATCAAGATAGAGTTTTTTCCTGATTTCACTTATCTGGAGGTAAATGTCATACTTTTCCTTCCTCTGTTCTTTAATCCATTCTCGTCCCCATCTCTTTATCCAGCCCTTAAACAACCTTAACCTCATAGTAAAAGCCTTCATGGACTCAGTTTTTGGTAAAGGAGGAAGAGAGCTGTAGAAAGCCTTAAATTCATCACAGAATCTTTTATAATTCAGTAGCTCTGTATTAAATTTGAATGGTGGAAGGGCTATTTTAAAGCACATGGCTTGAGTTGAAATAGTTCCAGATTCAAGAAGTTTGCAAAGGCGTTCAAGCATGTCTCCAAGGAGCACACATGCCACATGATGCAGGCCTTCTATAGGTTAGAATAGAGAAATAGAACAATGCAACGTTATATAGAGGAGTTCATGAGACTAAGGCTTTAAGTGCCAAAGTTGAGTGAAAGACATGCAGTGGAAGGGCATCGAGGGGTTGGACGACGAAATTCAAAAGCTTGTCATGGCAATTTAACCCCCGCTGAGCATCCGAGACAGAGCAAAAGTGCTAAGCTTACAAGGATGGGTCCCCAGGATCAAAGGCAGAAACAAAGGTTACAATAAAGGAAAAGGCTCGGAGTCCCAGGTTCAAGAGCAGCTAGCCCGGCACCTGCCAAAACCCCTTACAATGGTAATTATAGGAAGCAGAAGAAAATGCAGATTAGCTTTAAAGACCAAGGGTAGGAAAGTGGCTTGAACTATTCTAAGATGGTGAAGCATTTCCTACAACCGATCTTTCTTTTTTTTCCTTTAGAGGACCTATCATCAGTCGATTCCCATGAGCCTGAGCCTGGGTAGAATGTCCATGTATTGATGTATTTTGGATCTATTTCTATTGTTATCTAGATTATGGTGATTCCACTCCTCAAGGTGACTATTTTTATGTACATGTATTGTCATGCGCTTATAATGTTATGCTCTGCATCGATGTGATGCCAAATGGCAAAGACAAATCAAAGAAACTAAATCGAAAGCTGGAAATACATATAAGGTACTACTCCAGAATATGTATGAAGCTACAAAGCATTGACATTTAGAGTATTTCTAGGTGTCCGAGTGGGTTATGCGGCAGACTTGCAAGAGGGAGCCATTGACTGTCTCATATCTCATTTGTCGCCGAGTGTCGGACCTGCGAGAGGGAGCCATTGACCTTCTCATCTATCAGAAATACATATGAGGTACTACTCCAGAATACATAGGAAACTTCAAAGAATTCACATTTAGTTAGGGTATTTCTAGAGTGGGTTATGGTGAGGGAGCCATTGACCTCAAGTTACGAACTTTTATTGAAGGCCGTGTTTATAATTTGTAGGATACATAGGAAACTTCAAAGAATTCACATTTAGTTAGGCTAATTCTAGAGTGGGTTATGGAGTAGATAACGCCCTGGGCCGAGGGTGTTACTGAAAAAAAAAATTTGAGGGCCATCAAAATGGCGAGGGTGTGCTAAGCGTGGCCCGCCATTTTGATGGCCCGAAAATTTTTTTTGAAGTAACACCCGAGGGCGTGGCTATCTTAACACACCCGAGTTTTTGGGCCATCCGATCATTATCAAAATCGATCTGGATCCGTCCATTTCATAACATCCTAGGGTGTTATGGAGTAGCAGTGTGTTATAGCTCCAGTAACACACTGATCAAGATTGATCTGAGTCGTTGGATCACTATAAACTTGAGGGGCAGTGTGTTAAGGTGAGGGAGCCATTGACCTCAAGTTATGAACTTTTATTGAAGGCCGTGTTTATAATTTGTAGGATACGCAAATACACATGAGGTACAAAGAATCGACATTTAGGGTATTTCTAGGTTTCTCTTTTACGTTGGGGCGAAGAAATGGCAACGCCGGATCATGCCCGAGAGCCATGCCCAGACAGAATCCTTGATGACATAGGTGGGGCTTTCGGCATGGGCGCAGTTGGAGGATCCATCTACCATTTCGTAAGAGGAGTGTACAATTCGCCAAAAGGGGAGCGGTTCGTCGGAGGAACTCAAGGGGTAAGAATGAATGCTCCTAGGGTTGGAGGTAGCTTTGCTGTTTGGGGAGGTTTATTTTCTACTTTCGATTGTAGTATGGTTTATTTGAGGCAGAAAGAGGATCCTTGGAATTCCATTGCAGCAGGGGCTGCAACTGGTGGGTTCTTACAACTTAGGGCTGGTCTGAGAAGTGCTACTAGATCTGCTATTTTTGGTGGTGTCTTGCTTGCAATGATAGAAGGTGCTGGTATTATGTTGAATAGACTCATGGCCCCTCCTCCTCCTCCTGTTGATGATCAATTGCCTCAGATGGGATTTCCTTCTAATGCAATGCCGTTGCCAACACCCATGTCGCCGAGGTTATCTGAAGTCCCTGCTTCTCCACAAGTTCCTGCTACAGAAAGCAGTTCATCATGGTTTGGATTTTTTGGTGGAAAGCCAAAAGAAGAAGAGCACCCGATACATGCCGAGAAGCTTGATAGTTTTGATGCAAATCCTGCTCCTCCTATTCCTGGTTTTGAGATAAAGTGAGTCTTTTACTAAATAGCCACTATCTATGTAACTTTGTCTTTTATTATACAGTTTTTAAAGCACTTGAAGATTTCTGATCTTACCAATGTTGTTTTGCTGAGATCAACTGGCCTTGTAATTTAAATAAGTATCTATGAAGTTTGCAACTCTGCAGACAACCACTATTTATTTGTTAGATTTTCAATGCAAAAAGCTTTCCGTGATCCTCATCTCAATGTGAAGGCATAAGGATTGGTTTCAGTCGATATGGACAAAGTAGTGAAGTATATGCAGTTGTTTTAATTCTGTTCCAGGTGGCTCTGGGCTCATAACCAGTTTTTCTAAAGCTGCTACTCAGATTTAGGAAAACATTTTGTCAAGGTTGCCGCATAACTTATACCAGAAGCTTCCAAAAGAGGGCCAAGAAATGGGAACTAGAGCCTTTGTGTTCTTTTTTTTTCCAACTGCTATTCTATACGGCAATGGTAGATCTCTAAACATTGAAACAACAAAGCGAATCGATTTTGAGGGAATGTCTTTTGCAGCTTCTTCTTCTTGTGTTGCTTTTGCCCTTGAAATAATGTGCTCGGTTTCTACTGGTTTCTACTGGCGTCCGATTCAATGTACGTCTAATATTCCTGAGCAAATTGTCGAGCATATGTTTCTATGTGCCATGACTAAAATCTAGTGCAAGTATAAAACGCCCTGGCCCTCGGGCGTTAATGGGAATAAAATTCTCGGGCAATATGGCCATGGCCAAAATGGCTCGGGCGTGCGGGTTCCTTAACACCCTGCTCCGAGGGTGTTATGAGCCTTCGTGATAACGCCCTAGGGCGTTATGAGCCTTTGTGATAACGCCCTAGGGCATTATGACTGTTTTAGCCATAAAAACCCAAGGAGCAGGGTGTTAAGGAGTGTGACTAGCTTGCCGTTGCAACTAGGGATCTTGTCAAACTCATATAATTCTAGATTCATAATATTGGTGAAGAATTAAATCTTCCTTTGCTTGACATTTGAACCATTCTTATATTTCTATTAGCCATTATGAACAACATAAATCTAAAGAAATTATGCAATCCACAATACTCCCAATATATACAATATCAAAATGAGCAAATCAAACAAAACTTCTAGCTCTAGATCTCAGCCACGATTCCGGCTACATTGCTGCCATCAACTTGACCACTGCCTTGCGGATTAACTGCGCATGCACTCAATGGGGTTAGTCCTTGTGACTAAGTGAGGATCCCTGACTGCCACTGCATGCATGGAACTTAAGCACAAGCATAGAGGAAGATCCTATGTGAGTACAGTGCTGGACAACATGATCAAATGAAATACAACACATGAGTATTAGAAGCAAAGAACATAGCCAAAATATCAAAATATCATAACCATAGCTCCAGGACAATGGGAAGCTCATTGTCATATATCCTGGAATGATTTTGTTATGAAGATCATGGTTCCTTTTGATTACAGAAAAATTATGAACACTCTCACGGACTTGTTCCAAAGGGACATTGTCTTGACGAACAAGAATAAATGATGCTATGACTAGACTATTGAGAGTGAATTTTACGTTCTGGTCACTGTCCTGATGCCAGAATGCTGCCCCCAAAGCCATTCCGCATAATACCCACCTGTTCTGCTATTTGTAGTTGCAAATTCTCTCTTCCAAGACGTGTTATGGAGAGCATCTTGCAGGCTTATTTATTTCTAAACGCTTGAAAAAACAGTTATCGGGCCACCATATTTTTTGGCTAATCTCAGTAAAATACCCATGATAAGAGCTGAGATTTACTAATTTAAAGACAAAAGAATAAAACTGAAGGAATACATATTATATTATGGATAATAAAGCTCACATCAAACATGCATGTTGGATATGACATGTATTTGCTGACATAATGCATGCCTGCTCGCGGTTTATATTTCTAACAGCAAGGGTCCCCTAAGTTGCAAATGAGTTTTCGAAATTGAATGCCTGATAACAGCATTGTCAAACACAAAACAAACTAAGTATATTTTTTTCCTTTTTGTGTGTGTTGCATGTCTAGTTTCAGTCAGGTTTGCAGCCCAATTGTGGTCCTGGATGTAAAGTCACTTTTTCCCTAGTAAAGATAATGAGTTGGGGGCTTTGTGATTAGAGAGAAAGAGAAAGGACATTTGGTATGAAATCCAAAATTTATAAACCACCAATCTGTGCTCAGGACAAGGCTATTAGTCTACCTATACAGATCTGAATCTTTTATCTCAAATGGGCTGAGGATGGAATGCCTTTTCTTCTTCTCTATGTGGATCACTTGCTGCATTTGTTTATTGCTCCAGAAAATATTTTCCCATAATTGATATACTTTGACCTACTCACCATAAGAGTGCTTCAAATACAACGCCTTCATGAGGCATGAGCCTTCCTTTAGTTCTGAATATAGCTCGTGGGCTAGTAAACTGCACCATGGTTACAAAGTCACACTGAAATACTCTATTAAAGAGCTTATGGCTCAAGAAGTTTGTCATTGGCTTCAAGCTTCCAGTATGTTGATAGTTCATTGTGTGGGGATTGGGTTCAAATCCCTGCAAATGACTATTTGTAGGCTTGTTCATGACACCCTTGTCAAACAATCTGAAGAACGAGTGTTCTAAGTAACATACTTTGATAGGTGCACAAGTTCTTTATTTCCCCCCACCCAGAAATACAAGCCACATGAATAAAAGGCTGAACATGACATGTTAGTACATAATCCCTTTACAGTGGATTCTCCGTGGTCAGTTTTCATCCTTGTATTCTTAGGTCACTTCTAAGCTTGCTTTGCTTATCACAGAACTATATCTCTTTCAAACGAGCGACTTCTATCTTAGTTCGCTTAAAATAGTTGACAAACAAGTTGAAAGTTTATAGCTCACACAAGATGCCAACGTATTCTCTAGAGCGGTATTGCAAGCATGTGAGATGATATATGTGCAGACTCTTTTTATCTTGGCTTTGAATATATTAGGTTCAAACATCACTCCTGCATTCTTTTTCTGATTTATTGTGGGCATTGCTGTGAAGGTATCGTGTGTCACTGGATGGAGGTTTTGTTGGCGTGTTTGAAACTGTGGAAACAACACCTGGTAGCCAATTGAGTCAGCAGTTGCGGGAATATGATGCTATTGTTGTTACAGATGCAACAATATATAATGACCTACTCCTTGTATCATCTGAACTTGGAGCAAAGCAACCCCTTAGAATAGTTCTGGCAAGATCTTTAGACCTGCCAATTGATGCACAAGTATTTGACACATCAATTGCTCCGACACTTGTAGTCACAACAGAAAATGCATTAGTTTCTAATATGCTAAATATCTTATTACTTACTCTTTCAATACTCAAGAAATAAAACTGATCTCATTGTTTGATTATTTGGAGCACAAGGTAATCTATTTTTTTTCCCCCATGTTCAAGGTAAAATATTGGTGAATACCAATTTCACATTTTTGAATTGCAGTTATGAGGTTGTACAGACATTGGATAGAGAGAAAAACAGAGGTCATGGACCAGTAATTTACTATGCATTCAACACATTTTTAATCAGTCTTTTGATTTTACACATATACTGGTGGATACTCATCTATAGAATGATTTTAAGACCTATCCAAGCAAAGGGCAAGATTGAGAAAGATGTTCGATTAGATATGGTAATAGTAGACGTTGTATGGAAGTAGTTGGCTATTAGTATGTAAGTTGCTTACTTATTATCAATACTCTATATTTCCTGCAGATTCAGACTCTAATGACGGCTGAGAATTTTGGCAAAATGAAACCCTTTCTGGAAACTACAACCTAAATCATTGCCAAAGAAAAGAAAAAGAGAATCTTACTTCCAAAGAGAAGTAGGCTATGACGTGTAGTAAATTTTTTTGGAAAATGGAGATTATACGACAATCAAACATTTTAATCTACCCTTTAGAAAAATGTTCTTTTGTGACACCATGCGATCAAACTGCCCATTCCTACTTTCAAGGCTGCAAAAGTATCCATTTTAAGTGAAATATATTGATAAATACCATTTAAGTTGATCTCCATAAAACAACTATGTTTTAAATTGATGCATGAATTGTGCGTATAACTTGTCAACCAACTCACCTTAATGTGGGTGTTAAAAAGGATCTCCTAAATGCTCGTAATACTTCTCAACCAACTCATCTTAATGTGGGTGTTAAAAAGGGTCTCCTAAATGCTCGTCCTCAGTGTCTAGTTCAAATTATCCATTGGACCCCTGAAGACATTTAACATTCGTTTAACATGCTTCATTTAACATTCATTGAAGATTACACTTCTAATATCTATTAACCATAGCCTTCCGTTCTTTGTCACTATGCCTTGTGAGACATAGTTACCGGGAACGCCGTTCCGAACGCGTTCCCGTTCCGAAACGCGTTCTCTAGGGTTCTACGTTCCCGGAACGCCAAGTTCCAGTTCCGGACAGTTTGTTACTGGGAACGCCGTTCCAAACACCATTCCCATCTTTGGGAACGACGTTTCTGGTAAGTTCCAAAAAAAAAGTAAGAAAATCAATGGTTTATAGTTAATTTTTTCTCCTCTTTGCTTCTTTTTTTGGTAGGAAGGAACGGTGCAACTGAGAATGGCTCTTTGTTCATTGTTTTTCATAAACACGCACAAAGTGCTCTGCAGCAGACTACACAAATGTTTCGTGACTGTCTCTCTCTTCTTTCCCCCGAAAACCCTTCGGGGCGGGGGTTTTTTAATCCTGGTAGTAATACGCCTGCTGCTCTCTCTTTGTACTTGGGTCCCATAGGCCAGTTGGTCTCCGTGGACGATAAAATCATATTCTATTCTATTCTTTGTTGTTTAATTTATGTTCCTCCTTTGCTGTATTTCTCAATTTGCGATCTCATTTATAATCTATCCATTTTTCATTTTGATGATGGGAATTTCGATTTGTTTTCCCAGCTCAGTCAGAGGGACTTGCATTGGAGGAAGCCATGTGTTCTTGAAGAACGACTTGTGGGAGACTCTAAGCCGCAAAGGAGGAGTACGTTTAAGAGCATTAAGGGGCGTTAAAGAGTTGAGAAAACTTGTTGCAGAATTGTAGAATTTATTTTTCGATGGAGATTTGTAGTGCTACATTGTAACAAATTAAATGGCACTATTGATTTTGAGAAACGTCATCTCTAAGGGAATGGAAATATTGCAACATGCATTTTTTTTAGTTTGTCAAAGGCCTCAGTGCCTAAGCTTAACTTCCCTATCTTATTTATTTTAGACTTCTATTGTGTTAGAATTATAGATGTACTACTATATTTTAAGTCTTGAATATAATAAATGTTATATAAAAAATTAAGCATCTACGGAGTGGTTTAATATATTTCCATCTTCAAAGCGGTCTCTATGAATCATTTTTAAATTCTAAGTCTTCTACAGTGATCATTATGCAAAGGGAACGCCAAAACTATTTTTAGATTATAAAAATTCAAATGTTGTCCATTCGCGTTCCAATTTGTTCCCGTTCCCGTTCCAAATTTTAGGTCCACGTTCCCGTTCCCGTCCCGTTCCGGGTAACTATGTTGTGAGGGTCTTATTGATTTCGAACAAATGCTTTGTACAGAAAATTAAATTTGAGGGTTGTTAAGGAAGGAAGGAAGGAAGTTTATTTTAACGTCCACGGAGGCTAGAGGCCTATGAGACGGTACATGCAGAGAACAGGCAAAAAAGCCAAAAACCCCAACACCAAAAACAAACAATGTAACTGTACAGTAGAACCCTACTACCGGGATGAAAAAACCCCCACTTGGGAGGAAAAACCCTAACAGTAGGCTCTCAAATACCATGCCCCTGAAGAGCAAGTCTGACGGCCGAAATCTGCAGGATGTAAGCTCCCAGTCGCGCTACCATAGGTGATGCGAGTAACTGATGTAGCGATGTGTCAGAGCATCTAAGATCAGTGTGCACTGCTCGAACATGGGCATATGCTGGGCACCGTTGGAGGGCATGGTGCTCATCCTCTATCACGTGCATCTCACAACACTGACATATCCTCTCCTCCCTGGGGATCCCGTGCCCGCCATTCACCCCCCAGCGACCTGTTTCAATTCTGAGGTAATGGGAACCCGTCCTTATGGCAGCAATAGCTCTCCTCGTTTCTTCACGCGAGATGTGTGCTTTCAAGTACCAATGGGGTCCATGCTCAAGGCCGGGATTAATCGAAAATTGATAGTGCTCGTCTTGGGCTTTGCAAGAGTAGAGGCATCCCACGGGGTGGCAGCATAGCCCGCATCCAATTGCCCATTCTCAGCATCGACCGCCGCGGTGCCACCATCCGTTGGTAATCCATAGACCACCTCCTAAACCATCCCTTACGATTGCTTTCGTGCCATACCCTCTTCAAATTTGGGGGGCCCCAAGCGTTAACAACACGGCCTGTGGGGGCAAGCGATGCTCATCCATCCCATCCACCTTATGGAAGCAAGTAAGATGCCTGCGCATAGCAGAATGCTGTAAAGGCCAGAACCCCGTCTCATACAACAAAATCTGATACGGTACGGTGTCCTTCACTCCCAAGCTATATGTCAAGAAAGCTTTCTGCACCCTTTCCAACCTATCCCACGTGTTTTTGCTAACTGCTGGGCCCCAAACCTCCACCCCATATAGCAGCACCGGCTCGACCAAAGCCCTAAATAGGTGTGCTCTCCTCGCCCGATCCACGAGATCTATCCGGCAACACGCGTTTTTAATTTGCATATAAAGCCTTCCGGCAGAGATCGTTTCTCTCCTCTCCACACACTCATCCCACAGCATGTTAGTAGTGAAATCAATTCCCAGATACTTGAAGCTCCGCACCATCTCCACTTCCTGTCCCCTGTAATATAACTCCGGGATAGGGTGTTGCGAGGACAGGATCGCGAGAAGCTTAGTTTTGTGCAAGTTCACTGTCATTCCCGTTGCCCCACAGAACCCACTGAGGGCATCCAAATGCTGCTGCATACTGCTGGCCGTGTGGGCTAGCAAAGCTACATCATCCGCATATAGCAACTGGCTCACAGAGGTCGCCTCAGATAATTGCACCCCGGCTCCCCCATGGTGCTGCATCCACGTCTCCAAGCTATCAATGTACAACCCAAAAAGCGTTGGAGACGGTGAGAGGGTCGGCGGGGGGATGGCGGGAAGCGCAGGCGGGAGCGCAGTCGGGAGCGAGAGCGAGCGTAGGAGAACAGAGTCCACCACACCCTAAACCATGAAATTCTTCGTGGTCTTGATCCAAGGAGAAAGGTTGTCTTGTGGTTGGCTCGAGGGGGACAGTGCTAGTCTTTGGGAAAGTTTGGTATACAATCGATTTTTCCCAGAAGAACTATTCACCCCAATCTACTCTGTTATACCTCAATCAGAGGTGCTTCTCCTTGAATCTTGGCTAGGGGAGTTTGTAGGTGACAGAAACGCTACTGCAGCAGGAATTTTTCATGCACATTGTTCTTGGGTTGACAGTAAGATAGTGGTGAGAGTATATAGTTAGATCAGGGGTGGCAACAATGTTTAAGTTAAAAGTAAGGGTGGAAATTAAAAAAAAAAAAATCAGCTTTTTTGTGGTAGGGCATAGGGGTAAGTATGTCTGGGAAGCAACAACAGTCGGGACAGTTAGGTCAGGTGGGACAGGCTTTGGGAAGTGTGCAAAAAGAGGAATGTTTAAAGGAAAAAGGGATAACAGTGACAGATGGGGAAATAGGTCAGAATAATGAAGAATTGATAGATTTGATCCGTACCTTGAGTAAAAAAGGGCACGCCCAAATTTGTGAGATCACTAGTCATCTGGCTGCGATTGAAAAAGGAGAGAAAGTGAAAGACTTTGTCGCATTCGGAGACTTTCTAACCTCGATCACGGATATGGTGAACACTAGGAGATCTTCTGGAGTGGGGACGGCTTGCAGCAGAGGCGTAAGAAGCAATCAAACCGAATAATCGGAGTATCGCGAATCAGTGCAAGAAGATGTGCGAAAAGGGCTTACATGCTGAAAAAGAGCGGTCTTTGTTGGTAAGCCACTTAGAAACGCCTTCTTTGTTGAAAGTAAGCTTAGATTCCTTAAATCTCGAGGTTTGATAGGTTGTATCCGTCATGAAGGAGTCAGGCTTCAATATATAAAAGGGGAAATAGAGAGGATGGAACAGGGGGTGGTAATTAACAGTATATACTGGATAGACTTCCCTTTTTTTATGGTTGAATGTGGAAACAGTCAAACAGCTACCCTCCTCTTAAAACAGGGGACCATTTCCAAGGCCAACACCCAATTTTTCTTCCAGAAATGGTATCCCTCTTTCGACCCACAAAATTTCTCTGAGCTCTTTCATCCGGCATGGACCACTTTACAGGGGCTCAATCCAATGTATTGGAATGAGCAATCTTTGCTTACTCTATTTCAGCAGACCGGAAACATTATCAGCTGGGAAATCTCTCAGGACAAGGCACCGAAAGTTTGGGCTCAAATTGATCTGCTTAAACCAATTCCAAGTGCCATTAATTTTGTGGACTACTTTGGTAGTCCCAAAACATTGAATCTCACCTGGCAGGGTCTCCCCCAGCAGTGTTCAGCTTGTGGTATTAGACTACATGGTGGGAAGGTTTGTCAAGGAGGGGTGAAATGTAAAGAAAACAAAGAGACAACCATGGAACAAAATGTTAGCAAGAAAAAAGAGGAAACTTGGATCACGCCAAACAAGGGAAGATCAGAAAGACAGAATAAAAATGGCAGTGAGAAAAGGAAAAGAAGAAAACAAAGAATTAGGGAGGAAAAGGAGAAGGAAAAAGCTAGATCAGAAGCGGGCAAGAGTATGGAAAAGAAGCGCAGAAGTGAATGGAAAAAGAAAGTGCAGTTTTTGGAAGACTCCTCAAAAGTTAAGGTGCTAAACAACCCTGATTCTAAAGGGAAGGGAATTTTGGAGAACAAGGCACCTGAGCAAGGCAGATCCTTATCTATCAGGATAAGGGAACCAAATTCTCACTCAGATCTTCCTCGAGATTACTCCTCTTCAGAGGAGTTGTCTGATTTTAAGGAGAAAGGTGAACCTAGTTCCCCCAAAGTCTCCTCTTTGGAACTTCAAACAGGAGACAGCCCTCTCCCAGTCATGGAACTCTTTCCCAAAAAACCAGGGGATGTGGAGCCGGAGAAAGAAACATTAGAGGAGGTTCCATTGCTACCTAGAACAGAAATCAGCAGCCCAAATAGCCAAAGGATTGTCACAGTAAGAGGCCAAGCAACTGACATTACTCATACAAGTAGACCTGTAAGTCCACAGGGGGTTGTAACAGCAGGAGGCCAAGGAACTGATACTGCTCACACAGGTAGACCTGTAAGTCCAGCTGGCCAGGAATTGGATCATAACCAAGGACTTGTAACTCCAGCTGGCCAGGGAACATGTTGTGAGCAGATTGGTAGACTTCTAAGCCCTCCTGGGTTCGGGCTGGTAGGGAAAGTTGGGGGAGAAATTGAAGTTTTTAAAACTCCAGCTGCTCAGTTGAAAGAATTAAAAGATCCCTCATCTAGATTGTTTGGGAGATTTTGGGATGAGGAAGTGGATAGTGAAGGGGAGGAGATAAATGGTCTACAATCTTTTAGCACCCCTTTGCCACCAACTGGTAGAAGGAAGAAGAAGGTCTATACTCCAAGGGAGAATGGGCCTGTCACCAGAAGTGCCAAACTCCAATGAAGATAATCTCCTGGAATTTAAGAGGTATCAAGGGTCCTCTGAAGAGAAAGAGGGCTCTAATTGCCATCAAAGAGTTCAAAGCAGACATAATCCTCCTTCAGGAACACAGACTCCCAACATTTGAAGCATCAAATTTGGGAAATTGGATCTATCCCAATGGAGATTCTATCTGGGCTCCAGCTGATGGAACCAAGGGGGGTATATGCATTGCATGGAATGGGGGGAATGGAATTAAAAAACTTAATTCCTTTGTGCATCCCTCGGGCAGGTGGTAGGTGGCATTTTTAGAGATTGAGAGAGAGCAAGTGGGCATAATTAATGTTTATGCCTCGACCTCCCCTGATGAAAGAGAAAAACAATGGAAAGACATGTCAGAATGGATACGATTTCGAAACATCAATAATTGGATTTTAGGGGAGACTTTAACAACACACCTTCACGGGAACAAAAGGCGTGGCAAAAAGCTAAACATGTCAAGGGGAGAAAGAAGTACCTGGGAGAAATTGATACATAACCTGGTGT
The DNA here is from genome assembly GCA_021234155.1 of Isoetes taiwanensis. Lineage (NCBI taxonomy): Eukaryota > Viridiplantae > Streptophyta > Lycopodiopsida > Isoetales > Isoetaceae > Isoetes > Isoetes taiwanensis. The sequence continues at coordinate 10,282,686 of JAJEKV010000037.1, forward strand.
ATCAAGTCCCATCCTCCTCAAATGCTTATTCATGGTGTAACAAGAGGAAGGGGGCAGAAAGGGTGTATTGTCTCCTTGACAGATTTTACACAAATATATCCACTCTGATTGGATGGGATAACTTGACTATAAATAGTGATTGTGGTAATTCTATCTCAGATCACTACCCCCAGGTTATGAACACAGGTAATATACCCCACAACAAGCCTGTAGATATACCATTCAAGTTCAACATTAGCTTATTGAACAATAAGCAATTCTGTGAAGATTTCACAGGATACTATGGCTCTTTGGCAGTAATAAATACAAGTGGCTCAATGAAAGAGTTTGTTAACAGAACTAAACAGATAAAAAACTGGGCCAAGCAATGGGGTAAAGAATGGAACAGAAAAAAGAAGCAGGAAAAAACAGAGATATACCTAGAGATGAAGCAGGTCAGACAAGGTCTTTTCTTGGACAAAACTAATCTGATTCTACAGCAAAGAGAAGAAGTCTTAGAGAGAAAGGTCAAGTTAATAGAAGAACATGAAGCGAGAAGCTTGGCAATAAAAAGCAGAGGATTATACACCAATCTGATGGATGACTGCAGTTCCAAGTTCTTTTTCAGAGCTGCCAAAAACAGAATGATGAACAATGGGATAGTTTCAGTCAGGACAGAAAATCAGCAGGAGTTATCCAAACAAGAAGAAATACAGGAATTATTTTTCAGCAAATATAAAGAACTCTTCTCAGTAAAGCCTGTTGATAATCAAAGCAAGGAAGAATTCTTTGACTTCCTTGGCCCCAAGGATCTACCCATAGAAGAGGATCAGCTACTGGCAATTCCAGCTGAAAATGAAATCCTTGAAGTAATCAGGAGTATGGCACATGGAAAAAGCCCTGGGCCGGATGGTTTACCTCCAGAATTCTTTGATCATTTTTGGAGTATAATGGGTAAAGACCTCACAACTTTTGTGCAAGGGGCATGGCAAGCTGAAAGACTGCACCCTGCCATAAATGCTGGTTTAATAGCCTTGGTTCCAAAAGTTGACAAGCCTGCCAACTTTTCGGATTGGAGACCCATATCATTAACCAATGCTACATACAAAATTATAGCCAAAATCTTTGCAAATAGATTGAAGAAAATATTACAGGCAAAGATCAACCCAGTCCAGTCAGGTTTCCTTCCTGGGAGAAGTATTCTAGATAATTTCATTGGTGCCTATGAAGGTTTACACTGGAATAGGCTATCAGGACAAGAGTGTGTGCTTCTGAAACTTGACTTCAGAAGAGCCTATGACACTATTGACTGGGGTTTCTTATACAGAGCCATGTCTCAAATGGGATTCTCTGAGGCTGTAAAAAGGGTTGCAGGACTTAATGTAACAGGATGCTCAGCTGTGTTGGTCAATGGCACACCATCCAAATTTTTTGAATGTAAAAGAGGGGTTAGACAGGGTTGCCCCCTAGCCCCATACCTTTTCTTGATTGTAGCCGAAATGGTTACTAGAGTCATAATGAGATTACAACAGGAGGGCAAGATCAGCTGCCTCAAACTCCCAGATACAAACCAGACTCTATCAGCTATGCAGTATGCAGATGACACATTCGTGTTTTTAAAAAGGCATGGAGATCATATCCGCAACTTTCTGATGGCAATGGACAAATTTGGGAAGGCATCTGGAGTGTTGCTGAATAAAGAAAAATGTGCCATAATCTCTGACTGCCAAGAGGATCTTATGGAGGGAATCAAGGTATGTGGATATCAGTCTGCTACAAAACTGCTTGGGTTACCTCTGGCTCTCAACATGAGTTTACATGGGTTGTGGGAACCCATAGTTAATAAAATAAAAAAGAAGTTGCAGATGTACCCCAAAACACTTTCCTTGGCTGGTAGGGTGGAGATCATCAACAGTGTGATTGCAAGTTCCCATGTCTACTTCTCCTCAGCTATAATAGCAGATAAAAAAACCTACAAGGATTTGGAGATAATCATGAAAGAATTCATTTGGCAAGGTTCACATATGGTTGGTTGGCAATATCTAGCTTTGCCCAGAAAAAGAGGGGGTTTAGGATGCAAGGATCTCTTCCTGCAGGCACAGGTACTGGCAGCAAAACAGGTTTGGAGATGTTTAACATCACCAACAAAATCCCCAGCACTTGAGCTGGTTAGATATTGGATAGGGAAAACATCATTGCTTGGGAGCCCTTCCACTGCTCATCAATTGCCTGATTCTGCCTTTTACCAGCTCAATCCTAGTGCAGGTACCTCAACTATCATGAGGAGGATCATACAAGCCTGGAATAAAGTCTCGGTATGCTTTAATGCCCACCCAATTGAGAATGTCTCAAAGGAGTTCAACTTTTTTTGGCATCAGGGATTGGCAGACGAGGCAGATGGGTGTCTTGCTCTGAAACACCCTAGGAAGTATAAGGAATGGACTCTTAAAGGTCTGAACACAGTTGGCAGTATGGTGAGGGAGGGTAGATGGAGATCATGGCAGGAAATCTCCACAATGGTGCAGGATTCAAGTTTTAACAGAAGTATCTATAATGCACCCCATAGATGGCCAGGCACTGAAATTAAGGAACAAAATTGGGCATTGGATGGAGGTGGATATAAAGTAGCTAAACTTTACTCTACTCTGTTGGATTCACAGGAGACAAAAGTGGCAACTCAGTGGAATTGCTTGGATGATGAAGCTGTTCGAGCCATCAAAAAAGGATGGAAACTTCAGTGTGCAAAAAAAGTTGTCCTTTTTAGATGGCTGGTGTTGAATAGGAGTCTTAAATCCAATACATTCCGAGCCAAATACAATGACCAAGTAGTGGACACATGCCCTCTAGGATGTGGACAGCCAGAAACATCTAATCATATTTTTCTCTGTCCATGGTTGTCTCCCTTTTGGAATTGGATTGGCCCCCATATAGGTGCAACCCCTGCTTTGGAGTCTGACCTCTTTGATTTTCTTGCAAATGGCTCTACCTTTCTGAGTACAATTAGAACTCTCTGCCTATGGTCGATTTGGAAACATAGAAACAATGTAGCTATTAACCAATCTCCTCCAGACATGAACTCTTTGAAAACAACTCTTCAATTAGAGTTAGCAGAAGCTGCTATGGCACACAGAATGAAAAAAGGCTCTAACTATGACAGAGGATGGGATACACTGGGATCTTTCCAAGGGTTCTATTCGTTCTTTACAGCTTATTTTAACAATTTGTCTGATGTTCACAACAGATTATCTGGTGAAGAAACATCATGAAGGGGGCCATGTCCGAGAGGTCCCGGAAGGTACTCGTCCAATGACACATAAGGAGACTCTTGAGGCCCTTCTTTGGGTTAAGACAGAGACAATAATGATACAAACTCTACAGCGAGTACTCAGTGATGGGGACATATGGCAATTCAAGAGCGAGCTCAAACCATATTTCGAAGAAAAGCTTGAAATCTGTGAGGGAGCCCGAGAGTCTTGGATATTATACATCTTGGATGCCACAACATGTGGAGCAACTGAATTGGATGAGCTGCTCTATAAACACACGGATCAGGCTTACGCGATTATTACCTTGGATGGGGTGCATGAAGACTGAAATTGCAGAAGCAGGCCTCCTTGAAGAACAGAAAAAACCTTTTTATATGATGCATACTTAAGTTTATCTACTATTTTTTTGTCCTAAACTTATAATAGTGTTTGCTTTAAGTTGAAATCTCCTCCTTTTGGAGTGTCGGGGCCACTTCAGTGGTGACCTTATAGCAGAGTTTCACTCTGCCCTTTTGTATTATCATGTACTACATGTAATATAATACTGCCGTTTCTACAAAAAAAAAAAAAAAAGTTGGAGACAACGGGCAGCCCACTTAACTCCCATAGTGCTAGCTACCCACCGATCTTCATAAGGCGGTCGGCATGAATCCCATCATAAAGGCGGGTGCACCCCATTACGCAACTCACATGGAACTTCGCCAAGTCTTGCAACCTCTCGCCCAAAGATGTCTCTGGGACGGTATCATATGCGATCTTAAAATCTACAAAGCGGCAATACAAGTCACATCGGCGCATTCAGAGCTTGCCTCCATCAACACTCTCAAAGTGAAGATATGGTCGGTCGTTAGGTGAGGTGGTGCGAAGCCCGCTGGCCAATTGCCCGCACCCACGCCTCCTCGGCCCACTTAGTGAGTTTCTTCTCCACCACCCACGCCAGGAGCTTTGCAAACAAATGAGCTTACCATAATCATCCGGTAATTAGCGGCTCATCCTTATTACCCGGCTTTATGCACGTGAACAACCTTACTAACCATCCACTCACGGGAGCCCCCTAAACTCGAGCACGGTTGATGATCACCGTCGGGGCCCTACCACCGATGGGCCACCCCATTTCAACGGCTTTCGGCTGCAGCCCTCAAAATCCTTTGCCTTGCCATTCGCCCGGATGCACGAGACCCTGCTTTGGACATCCTCCCTCTGCGTGAGCTGCAGCACCTCTCCTACGTCCGGGACCACGGCATTAGCTCACGGGGGTCATATAACTCCCATAGCGGTGCATCCATTGCTCCACACTTACATTACCACCACCGGGCGCTACGGTATAACACCCCACGCCAAAAGCTTTTGGCTCGCCATGAGCATATCAAACGAGCTCACGGGTTTTACGCCATGTATCTCCCCTTCTTGGCTTTTAGGAAGAGCTTATAGTCTTGCGGGGGCTGTGGCATAATCAGTGGATCTATGACCAAGCGCGGTGGCTCTTTAGAGCCTTGCAATCAACATCAAACCACGGGGATCTCGGGAAAATGCGCGGTGTCCCTCCTTGGAAGGCCCTTCAGCGCAAAGGAAGCCCGGCGGTACAAGCGGCGCCCTCACCGCCCATGCACACTGTCTTGCGGTGTGTAAAGCTATCAAACCCCCAGTAACTCCCGCACCAACACGCATTCATCTTTGTCCCTCGCTTACGATAGCGTGGGATGTATGGTAACCCTCCACGCCCCTTTGCGGTGTCTCCACTATTGAGTGCTCCCAATTCGGCGTGACATAAAGCGGGTAGTGATCGACAAAGCCTCCTCATCCCCCATTAGCTTGTGCCAATGGAGAAGTGTGTAACCATATCAAGTCTTTCTTAGGGGCGAGAAGGTAATCCAACACACTAGCTCCCCCATCCTGCCTATCACTCCTGCAAGTAACACCCCCTGAGTGTGGCCATCGCTGCATACCATTACAAATTACCATGTCAAAAACCTGGCAGAGCTGGACCAGCTGCCTGCCAAATGGTCTAGCCACCATATCACAGGAGTGCCGGTGTATCTTTGAATAGCGGTTGTCTCAAAACAAAGCGGATCGGCATTAGCGTCACCTTGGAAGGTCACCGACTGCAACTGCGCCGTACGAGCATTGAAATCTCCTAGCAAAAACACCTGTCCCTGCTGTCTATAGCGGTCTATGTCATCATACAGTTCCCTATACGGCATCTGGACATGCGTTATGCGCATCATGTACACGGTAGAACTTAGAGCTGCATGGGGAATGTAGCGACTAGCAAGAAACAATGGGACATGACCAGGGCTCTAATACCATTACCCACATGTAGCGGTTAAATGCATCGGACTTACGAAGTGTGATCTTGCATGCTTAAGCGTCCCTAAAGTAGCAAGCCACTCCACCGTACCACGCATCGCCATGGCTCATTAGCAAAAGTGAGAAATCTTTGATATCCTCGAATGTCGGCAATCGATGCCCTTCATACTCCCATGTCTCCTGCGGGGAAGAGCGATGTCCATGTCTGCCGCGATCCCATTCAAGCCAGCGCCCATACGCCACGGGAGCCCCTACAATTCCGGGGAAACAATGCGAAGACACTTTCCCTATCTTTGTTGCGGTACGTGGACCCATCCCGAGTGCACGAGGGCCATCTGCTGCGTGGTTGGAATAACTTCGGGCAGCCTGGCGATGGGACCACGATGGATGTCTTTGCGGTTGTGGAAGGCCTCAATCCGCCCTCTCCTCGGCACATGCGGCACGATGTTCTGGACCGCTCTGCCCTGCGGCCATTTGTTGCGTGGGAATCTTTGCCTCACTTGGCTATGCGGCGAGGAGGCACATATACCTTCATCTTGCCATTAACCAAACCGGCAGCCCCTCCACTTGTCGAATCTCTTTATCTTGACCAACTCTTGGCTTCTTTCCCGTTGTTGCGGTGGCGTGAGATCCGGATCCGGTATATGGGCGTACCTTTCAAGCGGCCCGGTGCGGTGCAACAACAAAGATTTTGCCTCCCAATCCAAGGCAGAAACTTAACTAGCCGAGGGTCTCATGCTCGGTCCTCGGACCCCGATTGGACTCTTGATAACCAAATCATGAATCGGAGCTTTGCAAGTACCGGGGGTGGTAAGCTTACGGCAAATCCTCGCCTTGCTCCTCCGGCAATCCCCACAATAAGGTTGGTGGCGTGCACGGATGTCTTGCTCCTCACGAAGTACCTTTGATTCCACTGAGCCACCTCGGCCTGCGGTATAGGGGTGCTGGTGCTGAATGACCGCTTGTGGTGTACTCGGGACTCGTTGCACCTCCATTGGTCCCGCATCTCTTCTTTGTAAGTGGGCCATATGGTTCTCTATATGTAAGCATCTTCCCGACATCTCCTGCTTTGTCTACCTTTGCTTCATCAAGGAATTGGAGCCTGCCCCGCACCGCTTCGACATCCTTTTCCTTAGCATCTATCCGACCAGCCATGCTTGTGACTTGTACAATCTGCTGCAGCAACCCCTTCATGTCAGCCCGTGCTTGCGCCATGTCTTCCATCCACTGCTGGTGGACCTTATCCAAGCGGTGCCCCATCTCCGTGACTAGCTGCGTTGTTGCTTGTATCTCCCCTCTTATCTGGTCATTAGCCTTTTGGGCTCCCCTGCAATCATAATCCCCGAGCCGAACTTCCACAAGGGAAATTCGCTCCTTCTGTTGGAGAAGCTGCTTCTTGAGCGCAGCCCCTGGCAGATGGTCCCGTGATGCCTCCAAGCTTGCCAGCTTAGCCTGGAGGGAACCGGCCTGTAGTGTTGAACAAAAAGCTATTGAGATTAAGCTTATAAATAAAGTAAAACAGAGAGGATGGCTACCAAGTTGTGATAGTTTGGTACTACAATCTTTTGTTTTCATTATATAAGATGTAGCCAAGACAACACTTTTCAATGAAGGCACCATCGCAATACAATCAATACTAACTCATAACCATTGAGCTAAATGCAACTCAAGGAGATTAAAATAACTACTTCAAACGCCTACCTTTAGCTTAATTATTTGTACTTACTAAATCTTGGCCATTGGCCAAGAGGATATCCTATGATATGCCAAATCCTCACTGCGGTGTTGGAAAACCTAATAAAAATACCAAGGGAATACAAATACATGAAAAAACCTAAACTAAAGGGAAAAATACTCCATGGTGCACCCTTTATTCTTTATGTATGAACTATGTATGCAACGTTGTCCAGAAAGGTAGTCAAACCCTAAATCAAGTGTTAAATACAACGTGCTACACTCAGCCAAATCCTATACCAAATGTTAAATACAACATGGTGCACCCTTGATTATTGTAGAGATCACATGCATATACGTCATTGACCAAAAACTATATTGTAGGGAAATTTAAGATAATCAGCTAGAGCCCATGGACATCAAGAAACCTAAATTACGCCCATCATGCTCCCCAAGAATCAAACATGCGCTATGGCATAGAGCAAGAGGGAAAGAACATACTTGAAAGTCCACGCTATGTTGTTCAACAAATAAGCAAAGAACACTTGCAAAAATTAAACATGAAAGAAGGGACAAATTCAAATTTAATGGCATATGCACATTCAAAACAAGAGCAACTACTTCAGTGGCCATGGAAGCTAAGTAATAAGTCGAGGAGGATTCATTCAACCCCGAAACAAGAGGCACAAAGTGGAATCTATGTAACAACAGATGAAAGATGTTGCAACAACCACCAGCAGATATTGCCAAACTTCCTTGCTTCTTGCATAAATGCCACATACCGATATAGTTTTGACTCACTTAGTTCATGCAAGAATGCTTGTAAAACCTACCCTTAGAAGGTCCAAGAGTTGGTAAAACACTTATCTCTACTTTTATATTGTAATAACTTAAGATAGCTAACTTAAGTGTCAATGTAATAAATATCTCTTGGTACAGACAACATTATTTGCTTTGTTTTGCATTGAAGTTCCTTGCTATATCTAGCCTAACTTAGGCACCATCTTAATTCACCACAATCGACATCTAGACCACTCCCCCAAGCTACCATATTCATATCAGATTGACTGTCTAAATAGTAGATCTGTATATATTTATTTTGTTTCATTTTGTTTGATATTCAAGCAATTTTGCCTTGTTCTGTTGTTTGTGAAGTCCACATTCTTTGTTCCATCCCACGACCATTTCTTTGTTTGTTTGTTTGTTTGCCTGTCTGTCTATCTGTGTGTGTATCTGTGTAGTTGTCTGCCTGCCTGCCAGGCTGCCTGGCTACAGGGAAAAAAATAGTGGCTAATCTTAGCTAAATGGCAAAATTTTAGACTTGTTGGGAAAAAAACGGCTAAACTATGGCCCTTTTTGGGCCAAAAAAAAAGAAAATATTAGCCAAGTCTATTTCACGCCCCACCTCCATTTCATCCGACTTTAACTAATCGCAAGAAAGTATAAGTGCCAAAAATTGGAGAGTTTAGCCAAAACTTAGAAGCTTTTATTTCAAATTTTGACGTACTTTAGCCAAATTATTTTACAACCTTTATATCTATTATGATTAGTTCATCTTTAGGTCTTAAATTAGTGCAAAATAGCCAAATGATAGAAGATTTTTTTATTTTTAAATATAATATTAGTCAAACATAAGAAAGTAGAGGTGGCAAAATTTGAAAAGATTAGCTAAACGTTACAAGCTTTCATCTCAACTTTTGGCATACTTTAGCCGAGTCTATTTCACCACTTTGGATTTAGAAGTTCCTTATTTTTTTCCTTGCCTGGCTGTCTGTCTGTCTGAAATGGACCAGATCTATGCCAAAGCTAAATGAAAAGCTCTTTTTGCGAATTTTTTTTTGACACTAGATAGGCTATCAATAACACATGCTGACTATTCAAATTGCAGCAAATTAAAGCCACAACTAAGCAGGCTTGACATGTTGACACATGAAGAAGAAATGTTCAATCCTCTCATCCCTCTTTGCACACAAGGGACAAATTGCAGACACTTTTGAACAAAATCTGTGGGCCAGAGTATTAACCTAAACACATCGATGAATGATTTGCCAACATATAAATAGATACTTCAAGAGAGCAATTTATTCCAAATCTATTTCTACACTGTTTTTTGGTGATCCCTAAAAGGCCACTTTTCTGAGGAGGCAGGACCTGACAATATGTAGAATCTTATACATGGGTTCATCCATTTATGTGCTTTGACATGCTCATGGACCATCCAAAGCTAGGGGGTATCCATATCCACCTTTGCTATTGGAGGAAGATGCTTTTTGAAGCTTCACTGATTCTGCACGCCAATGATAGATTTTGCCTATGGAGCTCCATGCATTAGCAAGTCCGATTTGCTCCTGCTCTAAATCTCGTTGTACACAACCGTTCCTCAAATCTGCCATAATACAGAATGTCTTTTGTGTCTCTGTTTTTCCACCATGGTTGGTTGGCTGATTAGAACTCGAACCAGCAGAACTCCCAAAACTATTACTGACTCGCATAGAAACCTGTTCGCTGATTCGACGGAGTTTTACTTCTAACTCTTCATCGTCTTTGAGAACGCCAGCTATGGCGGAAGACTAAGTGCATATGGAACCAGCCGATCCTTGCCCTCTGACAGCTATACAATCTAGGTATACGACCCTATCTTCTAGTTGCCACATGCCCTTTTCAATCTTTCTTTTTTTATGGGTTTTTTTTACTTTCAAATGATCTTCCCTTTTTCTGGGTTTTCGAATTGTCCATGCAAACAATTCTCCTTTTTTGACTAAAGATTTTAATTAAAACTAGCAAAAAGCACTTTAGCAAGGTATTGCTTGTTAGATATAAAGCTTTAAGTTTTGCTTGTGTAGTATCCAATTTTGATGAGAGGAGCTTCAGAAAGTTAGTAGGCATTTCTTGAGGACGACTTTTGAGCGCTTAAGAATTTAATTGTTAATAACATTCTTGTCAAGGTTTAAAATTGTAAGTAACAACTTTTTATGATTTTCTGCTCTCTCTCTCTCTCTCTCTCTCTCTCTCTCTCTCTCTCTCTCTCTCTCTCTCTCTCTCTCTCTCTCTCTCTCTCTCTCTCTCTCTCTCTCTCTCTCTCTCTCTCTCTCTCTCTCTCTCTCTCTCTCTCTCTCTCTCTCTCTCTCTCTCTCTCTCTCTCTCTCTCTCTCTCTCTCTCTCTCTCTCTCTCTCTCTCTCTCTCTCTCTCTCTCTCTCTCTCTCTCTCTCTCTCTCTCTCTCTCTCTCTCTCTCTCTCTCTCTGTGCGCGCATGTTGCATGTTGCATATCTTACTAGCAGTGTTCCTAATATATATGCTACTTAGCCAAATGAACAGTTTTTTGCATGCCATATGTTGGAGTTTCTAAATGTTGGCTTTTCCTACACGTTTGCTACATGATGCCTTAGTAGCTGCCTAGTGGCAATAACTGAAAGATAGACTGAAGCAGAGTTTTGATGGGTGTTGCCCAAGGTCTTCTGGCAGCTCAAATTTAATGTAAATAGGCTGCCATAACTATTTCTCCAAGGCAAACAGAGCACCGACTTTTGTGCTATATACCTTGATCACGCCATTATGGTTTTTAAAGAGTATATGCAATGGTTTTTTGTGTATATGCAAGCTGCTTGCGTTTGCTTCTCTTACTCATATCTACATGAGAGTAATGTAATAGTTTTCCTTTAGGGAATAAATCCAGGGGGCCGACCCAGGTTCTCAAGAGTTCTTTTATTAGAACAATGAGAGATTGGACCATAGGTTTGCAAAGATACAGACTAAGAAGCTTTAACTAGGTAAATACCTCATTGTTACCATTTCTACACTTATTGCTTGTTATTTTGCCTTAGCCGAAATTGGAAAAACATTTTTTCCTTTGTCATAGCTTGTTGTGGAAAAACATTTTCTTCTCAGCCGAAATGTGGCTCTCCTCTCCATCTTTATGAATGGAGGCCGATGGTATTTATTAGGCCGAGATTTGCTGGATGCTTTACTGGGTGCTATCGAAGGTCTTCTGGCAGAACTACGGAGATTCGGCTCAATCTGTGCAATGTCCTGAATATTTTTCCATAAGTTATCGCTTCATATGTCGCAGATCCGGCCCCTTTCTTGGTCTGAATGGCATGCAAATGCTTCTGGGTTAAAGTTTCATACGGGACTTGTTTTTTGCTTGAACGGCATGCTACAGGCAGGCAGGAGCTTCTGAGTTAAGTTTACCTTTTCAAGATATTGATCCACTTCCAATCTCTGGTTTTTTCTTGATAAAAATATGGCCTGTGTATATCCATTTGCATATGGATTCATTGCTTCAAAATATGGAGCATGCTTCAAGAAAGTGTGGTGCTACAAGTGGCCGTGTCTTACTGTTATCAAAAGACATACACCATGCTGGGAATTTTGACAAGGCTATGGCGAAGTATCAAAAGCTGATCCTGTTCCTGATACTCAAATGCAAGAATAAGATGTTGGGTCTGATTCTACGAATAACAAGGTAATGCAATGCATTTTCATATTAGCAAAGAATACTGGTAGCTAGTGAAGCTCATAGTCTCCTAGAGCTTAAATACGAAAGATGACTTCATATTGCAGACCAAATACAGTCTTGGAGTAAAAGGTTTGATCAGCGGAATTGCTTTGATTTTTCTGAGATGAAAACATTTTTTGAATCGTGATTCTTGTAAACGCTTATTTGCATTATGTTCTGTGCAAATATATGATCTTAATTCTCTGTTTCTCTCTTGTACTTAAACTAAGTTTGTTTCTTACCATGCTCATTTAATCTTTAGGGCAAAATGCTTACATTAGGTGATCGGTTGACAACCGAGAAGCCTAAGGTACCTTTTGGCCCTTGCATCTTTACCCTTATCAGGCTAATGATGTATTGATTGGTCAGCAGTGCAGGGCTTCTCTTCTTAATGTATCCCTTTTGTTCATAGAGACTTAGGTGAGCTGGGAACTTGGCAACGGATGATGACTGGATCAAAGAATAATGAAGTTGAAGAAATGACCCCAAAAAAATAAAGTCTTTAGTTCCTTTTGGAATTGGAGGCAGGTTTACATGTTGTAACTGTACTCTTTAATACGATGCCAAGGTAATCTGCTACATATTGCTGGTTTGCTGTTACAAATGGCTTTTGACAGTTGCATACTCTAAAATTGGGTATTCAGGCTAGTAACAAACATTGGCCAGTTTATAAGCATGTTTTTTGTTATGTTTGTACTCAGGAGGAACAGTTTATCTGATTATCAGTCTTAAAAGTTTAGAGTACAAGTTGCACAACATTTTAGTTGTCACGTTTTGGCCTTGTGCTCTTACATTCTGCTGTGAAATACATTATAGTTATGATGTTAGCTCTGAAATTTGAATCGAGTTGGATACTATTGCCATGCTTTACATATATTCTGCATGTATTCTATTCTATTCTATTCTATTCATTGAACATATGTTTCAATGCTAGTTGATACTCAAGCTTGTAAGTAGGCTTGTGGTAAAAAATGTTAAGGGATTTTTTTTTTTGTTGAAGGGATTTTTGTAATTGTACACCAAGGAACGGTATGTTATATGATAACGTAGATGCTGTATACCAGGAAAGGATGGTACCATCTAGGACTTAACGGTTCTTGTATGGCCAGATAAGACAGCGGCAGGATTGACCAATGCTGATGTTTGTGCTAGTATAGACTAGTTCAAGCCGATTTTTTTCATGACACTTCTGTGCATTGGTCTTACCAGTGCTGCCAAACTTTCTTGGTAGGGCTTTTAGCAGGTGTTTTCTTTAAGATTTTGAGTAACTATTATGCTCTATTTACTTAAATGCAAGTTTAACCTCATGATTACCTCATGTGTCATTGGTAAATGCAGGTTGTATTTGTTAATCAAGTAGAGCCAAAGTTCAAGATGATCATTCCTACTTGGTATGGTGAACTAATGAGCTGGGAACATGAAAAAATTGGAGGCCCTGATGTATGGATCTTATAGGGCTGTCAAAGCCTTTTTTTTAAGAATTCTGGATAAAGAACACCAGAATAAGACTTGAAGGTAAAATGTTTTTTATGAATTTTATGATTGGAATAACATATTGCACCAAATTTTAATATTGGTGTTTTTGAGAAAATTGGAATACTTGAAGCACATTATATGGCATCCTACTTGGAATCCAGAACTAGTGAGTACTAGTGCGCTGAGGTTTTTTATATCAATACGTTTCAGTTATTCAAGTGACAGGTTTGGCATATTTTATGATATTATCATTCCATGACTTGATATATTAATGCAGGAAGATCATTGTGAATCAAGATGAGCCAGAGTTCAATGGTTATTCCTACTTGGAATGTAACTCTTGGGTGCTGTGAGCTAAGAAATTTTCTTGTATGCCTAGTGCAACATAGTGTACTAATCTAAAAAAATTCTAAGGTACAATAATCAGTATTGTACTTACAATATACTGCTGTTGTAAGATGTGCATGCACATTATATGCCACTGGACCGCAAATTTAAAAGGTACGGATGTCGCAGTTTGCCATTTGGCACTGTGTGCCAGTCGGCCCAACACATATACATGGACTAATGTCCAATATTGCCACTTGGCTAGACATACCACTTGGTTTTACTTCCTAATTTGCCATGGATATTACCAACTTGTTTCAGGAATTTATGGCCAAATGGTTTTGATTGGTGGAAGAAACTTAAAAGGAGAGTATAAGCATGTCCCAAGCATCAAAGGTGCTCTCAAGGATATCTTACAAGAACGTAATATGAGTTTTAAGGTACTTTATCCTATCTTGTGCATTTATATTATTTTCAAGTTTGGCAAACAGCTCTCATAAGGTGAGGCATGATTCCTGCATTTGTAGGGTCTGCCATCCCTATGAGAACTGTGTTGCAGGAAGATTATTTTCCTCTCCTTACGGTAGGAGGTAGGGTTTTTTTTGTGTGCGCATGTTGCATGTTGCATATCTTACTAGCAGTGTTCCTAATATATATGCTACTTAGCCAAATGAACAGTTTTTTGCATGCCATATGTTGGAGTTTCTAAATGTTGGCTTTTCCTACACGTTTGCTACATGATGCCTTAGTAGCTGCCTAGTGGCAATAACTGAAAGATAGACTGAAGCAGAGTTTTGATGGGTGTTGCCCAAGGTCTTCTGGCAGCTCAAAATTAATGTAAAGAGGCTGGCATAACTATTTCTCCAAGGCAAACAGAGCACCGACTTTTGTGCTATATACCTTGATCACGCCATTATGGTTTTTAAAGAGTATATGCAATGGTTTTTTGTGTATATGCAAGCTGCTTGCGTTTGCTTCTCTTACTCATATCTACATGAGAGTAATGTAATAGTTTTCCTTTAGGGAATAAATCCAGGGGGCTGACCCAGGTTCTCAAGAGTTCTTTTATTAGAACAATGAGAGATTGGACCATAGGTTTGCAAAGATACAGACTAAGAAGCTTTAACTAGGTAAATACCTCATTGTTACCATTTCTACACTTATTGCTTGTTATTTTGCCTTAGCCGAAATTGGAAAAACATTTTTTCCTTTGTCATAGCTTGTTGTGGAAAAACATTTTCTTCTCAGCCGAAATGTGGCTCTCCTCTCCATCTTTATGAATGGAGGCCGATGGTATCTATTAGGCCGAGATTTGCTGGATGCTTTACTGGGTGCTATCGAAGGTCTTCTGGCAGAACTACGGAGGTTCGACTCAATCTGTGCAATGTCCTGAATATTTTTCCATAAGTCATTGTTTCATATGTCGCAGATCCGGCCCCTTTCTTGGTCTGAACGGCATGCTGCATGCAAATGCTTCTGGGTTAAAGTTTCATACGGGACTTGTTTTTTGCTTGAACGGCATGCTACAGGCAGGCGCTTCTGAGTTAAGTTTACATTTTCAAGATATTGATCCACTTCTCTGGTTTTTTTCTGGATAAAAATATGGCCAGTGTATATCCATTTGCATATGGATTCATTGCTTCAAAATATGGAGCATGCTTCAAGAAAGTGTGGTGCTATAAGTGGCCGTGTCTTACTGTTATCAAATGACATACACCATGCTGGAAATTTTGACAAGGCTATGGCGAAGTATCAAAAGTTGTTCCTGTTCCTGATACTCAAATGCAAGAAGAAGATGTTGGGTCTGATTCTACGAATAACAAGGTAATGCAATGCATTTTCATATTAGCAAAGAATACTGGTAGCTAGTGAAGCTCATAGTCTCCTAGAGCTTAAATACGAAAGATGACTTCATATTGCAGACCAAATACAGTCTTGGAGTAAAAGGTTTGATCAGCGGAATTGCTTTGATTTTTCTGAGATGAAAACATTTTTTGAATCGTGATTCTTGTAAACGCTTATTTGCATTATGTTCTGTGCAAATATATGATCTTAATTCTCTGTTTCTCTCTTGTACTTAAACTAAGTTTGTTTCTTACCCATGCTCATTTAATCTTTAGGGCAAAAGGCTTACATTAGGTGATCGGTTGACAACCGAGAAGCCTAAGGTACCTTTTGGCCCTTGCATCTTTACCCTTATCAGGCTAATGATGTATTGATTGGCTGCAGGTACGGGCTTCTCTTCTTAATGTATCCCTTTTGTTCATAGAGACTTAGGTGAGCTGGGAACTTGGCAACGGATGATGACTGGATCAAAGAATAACTGAAGTTGAAGAAATGACCCCAAAGAAATAAAGTCTTTAGTTCCTTTTGGAATTGGAGGCAGGTTTACATGTTGTAACTGTACTCTTTAATACGAGCCAAGGTAATCTGCTACATATTGCTGGTTTGCTGTTACAAATGGCTTTTGACAGTTGCATACTCTAAAATTGGGTATTCAGGCTAGTAACAAACATTGGGCAGTTTATAAGCATGTTTTTTGTTATGTTTGTACTCAGGAGGAACAGTTTATCTGATTATCAGTCTTAAATGTTTAGAGTACAAGTTGCACAACATTTTAGTTGTCACGTTTTGGCCTTGTGCTCTTACATTCTGCTGTGAAATACATTATAGTTATGATGTTAGCTCTGAAATTTGAATCGAGTTGGATACTATTGCCATGCTTTACATATATTCTGCATGTATTCCATTGAACATATGTTTCAATGCTAGTTGATACTCAAGCTTTTAAGTAGGCTTGTGGTAAAAAATGTTAAGGGATTTTTGTAATTGTACACCAAGGAAAGGTATGTTATATGATAACGTAGATGCTGTATACCAGGAAAGGATGGTACCATCTAGGACTTAACGGTTCTTGTATGGCCAGATAAGACAGCGGCGGAATTGACCAATGCTGATGTTTGTGCTAGTATAGACTAGTTCAAGCCGGTTTTTTTTTTTCGTTTGAAGGCATGGTTGGTGGGACTTGCACCCGCCCACGTCTCCCACGCGATGGTAGCCAGTGGGTTTTGAACCTGGTGGGGATCACCCCAATCCAAGGCCTTACCACTAGACCACCACCGCGATGGGCTTTGTTCTTTGTCCTATATAATTTTCTTTGTGTTGTTTTATGGTTTCTCAAAGGGTTGAATATAAGTTACATGCTTTACATGATGTTCCTTGTGGTGTAATGTTCGAATACAATAGTAAAGGACATTATGATTAAATGTTCCAAATATGAGACCTTTCCTATGAATAGGAACCATTAAGTTGTCAATAACACTTGATAAATGGAAAATTCATTGCAAGGAGGTTTCTAAAGCATGATGGCCCATGGATCACGTCAAATAGTAGTCTAGGTACAAATAGTAAGTTATTGTTTTGCATATTAGTCATCTGTAGATCAAGCACAAGAAGCAAAGACATAGATAAATATTAATTTAAATTCCTAAATTTGTGTCATTTTTTAAAGTTAAAGGTTATAAATGCTGGACAAACCAGCCTTTAAGTTCCATAAGACACCCATTAATCCAACTATAACTTGCATAATAATAGAGCCTTGCAGAATACTAAAGATACTAAAGCCTTCTAATAGCTAGTTTCTTCCTTCTGCAAACTCGGTTAAATTTCCCTTGTAGCTTAAAGTTTCCTTTTGTCAAAGGCAATCGGTTGCACTTGACTGCCATTGTCTTACAAAGCTTCTAAAGCTCATGTTCAATGTCTTTCATGGAACAAGAAACATTGGAACAGAACATATGCTCATCCCCTTGTGTAATTCAAGGATGTTTGCCATGGTGCCAACAAAAGTGCCTGGGTATTTCAAGATAATCCTTGATTATGTCAAGCCATAAATATGTCAAAAATTCTATTTGATGTTAGGTGATGGTCTGAGACAAGATCTATCTTACACTTTCTAACTTAATGTTATGATTTAATCACATAAATCAACCATTTTCCTGCAAAGAGAGATCAGGCTACACATAAAGGTCACTATATTCGAGGATATGAAGATCTCATCTGTGTTCAACATACCATGTGGGGACCATGTGATGAACACAGAACATGATATAGATCTCTAACTAACAAATTATTAAAACCTATCAGTACAGTATAGAGAGTATACTACAATTTCTTCAACCTAATAAGACAGACTATTGAGAAGATGTGATAGCTTCAACCAACTGATCCAATTCAAAATTCTCCTTCATTTCTTCAGATGTTCTTATATAACATGTCATAGTCATCGTGATTTAATGCATGTATAATACATATACATGCCTAACCACAAAACATGACATCTCGTGTAGAAGAGAATTATTTCTTAACCCATTCTTCTGCACCCATTCTTTGTCGATTTTATGTAAAAGAATAAGAGCTTGTTATATGGCATAGCAAGAGGCAAAGATAAGCAAGTGGAATTTAGGAAATTCTATAGAGATTATTATAGTATATGAATTTCTCATATCCATTAATCAGTTTTAGTTCAAGCCTAAAGCCTATCGTTGAGCATCTGGTATCAGGCTGTCCAATGCCATGTTTCTTTATGACCGTCTAATGCCATGTTTCTTTGTGGTAGATCTCTGTTCAACCTTAGAAACCTCCTTATACCCTTTGATCATTTTCATTCACCTGAAAAAGACGCTAGACATAGCTCCATTGATTCCTCAAATCCCACCTTCGCATTGGGATAGGCATTAGAATTGTACCCTTAATTTGGAAGAGCAGGTGCTCACGCGAGCATTTCAATGCCCTAATATGGTTGTTCTTTGTTCATGAACAATTTAAGTTAGCTGCATTATGGGCTCGAGTTATTTCACCTCTGGGCTTGGTTGAAGTGATTCGACTGAGTTGATAAATTTATATCTTATGCAGAGTTGTGTTAAGAGATAAAAAAAGGCATAAGACAATGTATACTCGTGGCAATTGTATGTCCATATAATGCTGAAGATATGCAGTATTCACATGGAACTTTAGTATCTCGTGCAACTTATTGATCTGGGTCTCCACCAGGAACAAGCTGAAATCATGACACAACTGCGTTAAAAATTTTTGAATGGCAAAATAAGATACAGATGTCCAACAATAACATCACACAATGTTACAGGTGAAACTAAGAAAAGAGGCATGATGCTAGATCTAATATTAAACCCATTACAATATGTGTCATATTTCTAAATTTCCCTCTCCGTGAATAAGATTTTTCAACGTCCATGGAGACCAACAGGACATGGGACCCATACAATGGGCTAGAACAACCCAAAACATCACCAAACATAATGGAAATATTATAAAGCTTGGGCAAAACCCAGATGAAACTATGACTTGGCCTTTAGGCCAGACAATCAAAACAGGCTTTACGTACCATCACAAAACACAAATAGAAATAACAACATAAGAAGAACATGGATATACAAAAATTGGCCATGGATCAGAAGGCCACTGATCCCTAATGATAGCCTGACCTCCTATGTATACTGCCCACTTCCGTTGCAGAGGAGCTTCTTATACTCGACATAATTCCTCTTTCCCCTGGGGGTGTCACTTAATATAATTCGTATGTACCACGTGCGTGGACAAAAAGGGATTTTTTTTGGGGTCTTACATGTCGTATACGTACTAGTAAAATAAGGTATTTTGTTTTTTAAACCATATCCGTACGACGAGGGGTCAGTGATGGCGGGATAGGAATTCTCGTATGGCACGAGATGGGTTGATTGCTTAACTCAGAGCTAGCTAAGAAGGGAGCTGGCCATTTTTCATTTCGATCAACTATTCAAAGAAAGAATTTAGATTCATAATTTACCCATTCTTAACTAAGCGTTAATGTCCTGAATTCAGTCCCTTAGCTAAGATCACGTTACCTGTTGCAATCTCACAGCAAATGCATTTTTGTTAGTTTTACATTGACATTTATTGGTGATTTGCATTGTCTTCTTGCAGGATTGGACTTTGGAGAGCAAACGTCTAGTAGTGGCTTGAGGACTTGAAGACCCCAAGAATTCTTCGTCTGTGCATCTGGTAATGTTCCTAATGCTCTGTTAATGCTCTCTAGGTTCTGCAGTCTACCGATTTCACTAGGAATAGAACCCGATAATTTGTTAAATGATAAATATAAACCTTTCAAATTGGTGCAATTTGTTAGCATACTCTTGGGAATTGTACCCTCCAAGCTATTATTATAGAGAAGAATCCTTTGCAGATTGGAAAGCATGCCAAATTCTGATGGGATGGGTCCTGATAGATGGTTTTCGGCAAGAGCAAGAATTGTAAGGCTAGTGCAATTGGAAAGAGATGGTGGAATGGTGCTGCTGAGTCTATTATGACTGAAAGAATAGAAGAATTCCTATAGGGCATGGATACTTGGCTGAGAAATGACATGAGAGAGTCTGCATCTTCTTCATGCAAAGAACTTGCTGAAGAACAAAGCACATTAGAAGCAACTCCTGTTATAAAGACAAGAGCATGAAACAACCTTCACTGCAAAAATGGTGATGGCAATGATGATGATCAAGCTAGCATGCATGCTGCAGCATTCAAATTCATGTTCTAAATACAGAATAATCTGCGAAAGGAAGATTCGAATAGGGAAGAAACTTGAAGAAAAAATATGAGGAGTGAGGGTGCAGGCAGGGAAGGGATCATGTGCTTCTTTGGATCCCTCTGCAATAGACAGATTCACGAGATTGGAACTGCCTCCACACACCAAAACCAATGTAAGAAAATTCGTAAAAAACAGTAATGCAGCATGCTGATAGATGCAGATGGGACGAAAAACCCTGACCTCTTGCATCCCTTGGCTGCCAGCTGGAATGGAATGCATCACTTAGCAGACCAAGTTCAAGTGGTACTGTACCACTTAGCTGGTTTGTATACAACACTAGCTCTTGTATTAAAGTGCAGTTGGCAAAGGACTTAGGTATACTGCCACTCCATATGAACCAGGAGACAAGTTAAATCGTGACCTAGAAGGTGAACCATGCTCGGTTACAGTTTACAGACAATTGGTAGGGTCTCTCAACTATACTATCACACGACCAGACATTGCTTTCGCAGTTGGTCAAGTGAGTAAAAAATGCAGCCAAGAACCATCATCCAATTAAATTGGGATTATGTCAACTCCAAAATCACGCCAACCTGCTATTGTCTTCTAGGGGGTTTTTGTTTTTTTTAATCTTTTTTTTTGGACTTCAAAAATAACATAAGGTTGCGATTCATGTGTGACGTTTCATATGCGAATTGAAATATGCAAAAATGAAGAGCAAGTTGCTAACATAGCTGAGACCAAAATTGCTTGCTTGATAGATGATAATATTAGGTTTGATAATAACAGATTGCATTATTTGCGAGGCAATTCCAGACTCGAAATTATCGATACATGGCACAAATATCATACAAAAATATCATATATTCCAATAAAACATTAAGGGATCAATCCATGTTTTTCCACGTATTTAACAAGGTGTGGTTCCATGTCAGCCGTTCTATCCAGTTCTGGGTACGAATCTAACACTTCACCCACCGTCATCCCCATAGCCAAATTATGCATAATAGACACAAACTTCACCAGAAAATCATCACATGCATAAAAGTTTTTGAATCGTAAGATGGTGGATTCAGGGCCTGTGTTTGATTGTAGAAGCATTTGAGAGCATCATCATCCACTATGATTATGTCATCCTTATTCTCGATACCAAGTTCGTCCATCATGTTAAGTGTTTGATGAAGATAGGCTTGCCTGTTGGATCCTTGGGATTAGTGAACTTCACACATTTGTTCTGATCCCAAAAGGTCAACCAATGTCTACGCATTTCCCCCAGTGCCTCCAAAGTATCCTTGATGTTCCTTAGTTCCATGGATGACCAAATACCAACTCGAAATAACCTGAATGCCTCATCTAGCATCTCCTTCAAGTGCGGCCGCGGATAGATCCACTTGGTGTTTGATTCTACTGGTGTCTGATGAAACTGTTCTCTAGCCACTTTATTTTTCGGAAAAGTCTTGCAAAGGACTCCGTTTAGGTCGAACGCCACAACCTTCTTAGAAACGCAATGGAAGCTGAAACATCAAACATGTATCCGGTCAGCAAGATACGATAACACAAACAATACAAACGCGCCAAGCGTGATTTGAAATAGTCATAACCAAATCGCGCTCGGCGTGATTTAGTTTGACAACGAAAAATAATCAAAGCACGTTTGGCGCGATTTAATTCAAAGGTAATACAAATTAAATCACGCGTGGCGTGATTTCGTGGGCAAGGCCATACCTATCATCTTCAGTTTCGTTGCCGTCATCGGCGTCATTCTCCCCTTCGCCACCCTTAATCTTCGTCTTCTTACATTTGTTAGAATTGTTATTTTCTATTAGTTTCACAAGGTCCTTCTGGCCCGACATTATTTTACTATTGATTTGGCAAACACGTGAATCACTAGAGCCGCCTTCGTTGCCTTCATTTTTCGGTTTCCCCACAATTAGTTCATTGTTAACTGTGAATCTACTCTATTGTTGCTTGCATCACCCGCAATGTGGGCAAGGATATTCCCTAAGTTCGCCGCCATCACAGTACTTTGAGCAGCCAGTTTAGCAGCTATTTGTTCATTATTGCTTTCCAAGTCTTTGGCATGCTCATCACTCACAAAGCAGTGACATCTTCTTGCACCCATAAGAGCCTCTCGGGCAATATAACCTCCAAATTATGAAGCTCAAGCAGGTTGTAATACCTGAGCAAATGCTCTGACGAGGTAAGCGTACCAAAGTAGACGGAAATCCATTTTTATTTAAGGGCCCTTCTAGTTTGTAGCTCAGACTTGATTTCCCCACTAGGAGGGTCCCGATCCTCATCCTTTCCTCGGGATCATCCTGTTTCAATCGATCCCGATCCATGCTGAAAGAATATAGTTCTTAAGTCCGACTCAGCAGCAACATTCCCACGCTACGGTCACCCTTATCCTCTTGACTCATCACATTACGTGATCACGATCCATATGGAAAGAATATAGTTCTTAGAAATTACGGATCATCTAGAAGAAAACATTCCCATACCTTTGCTATTGTCACCCTTGGCCTTAGCAGTATATCATATTCCTCGTCTAAACCCGGCATGGATATCATAATAAAGATCCACATGTGCCATCTTAAGATTACATTCGCTGACTCATTATCCTTAACACATCATATATTAGGCATCCCTCACACAATAACTTTTGAGGCACTCCAGGATCATGGCGGCCGGATGAGTCATCTTGAGATGTGACTCATCACGAGGACAAGCGATGACAATAGTAAAGGACCTCTCGGTTGTCAATCCTATCACATTTGGTAAAATTTGCTTGTAGTCCTTACGGTTCATGCCCATATCTCCTCTCCACCCTATTTGTCCAACACAAAGTGATATATTTTTAAGGCGAGGAAGTTGATTCTAGCAAGAGACCTTTGTATGATAGGTTGAATCTTTTGGACATTTGTCTTCTTCTCGGTAATCTTTCTTCCGCAGCGCCCACTTTTCTTCTCTCCTTCGGCTGATTACCTTGGGGGTAGAGTCTCCTTATGTTTTGTATTTTAGCCTTCCAATTCTTTAGGAAGTCCTTTGTGTGAGAATACAAACTTCTTGATGTCATCATTCTTGACGCATATTTATCCCGGTAATCAATTTGGTGTACCCACATCCCGATATGCCTATGGCGTCGACTCCCTCTGGTGACTTCGCCCCAGCATCGCGATACATCCTTCACATGGAGCAAGCCTCGGCGAAGGACATCCTATCCTTAGTGAAGCCTCTTCTTGTATAAGACTTCTTCTTTAGAAGCCTTTGGTCTAAGCTGAAATGGTCACCAGCGTCGTCTAGCCCTGAGTCTTTCTCATCACCGCATCACATTCAGAGTCAAAGATGCCCCATCAGCAGGCACTACCATGAGTATCGCTTCCCTTGTGCATAAAGCGTCAGGGAATTATTCATTCCGCCGAGGCCATCTTTGCCTCCTTACAAAACCACAATCTTATATCACGAATTACATTTGGTCGACACGCTAGATGAGCTTTGAGGAAAGGATGCAATGTCATCACCACAGCACCTTTGATTTTCTTGCGTTACTTCTTCTTCCTCCTGTATAATTATGCTGCGGCGGGTAAAACCACGCGGCCGGCTTAGATGCCTCGAGACTTTGACCCGCCTGTCACGGTGGGCAGTAGGCGACCATATTCCACCTTGTTGTGGTAGGCCTTGAGTTGTTCCCGCGGTATGGTACCAATAGTCTGGACATTGGTCGGTATCATAGAATAGAAACCGCAGCCGAGCGTTTGAATAGAATTGATCAAAGAAAATCCGCGTCACGGCGTGAAATGGAATAAAGTTACTAATGCAATTCCGCCCGAGGCGTGCTTCAAATCAAACCAATTCACGCCCGAGGCGTGTTTTCAAATCAATGAATTCGCGGTGATTTGAAAACACGCTGCCGCTCGTCAACAATTGAAAACCGCCTGGCGTAAATGAACTGATTGAAAACACGCTGGCGTGAATTCAATTTATGAAGCCGGGTTGGTTTGAAAATACGCTGGCGTGAATTGGATTTTGATTTGAAAATCGCTGTACGTGAATTCAATTTATGAAACCGGTAGCGTGAATTAGGGTTTTGAAGTTAAAAAGGGGCCTTCAAGGCAATGCCAACTAAATAGCCAAATGAAGATAAATGAACTACAATGAAATGAGCTTTGTGGGTCAGTCGGCTAAAGCTGATATAACTTAACTCATTGGATCACATTTTCTAGCATAACTACTGATAGAAAAGTCAAATGAGCTCTAGATTTAGTGCAATAGATAGATCTTGTTGAGATATTTCCAACCTTAAGATGCTTTGCACATATTTTAACCACTTATGATTGTCAAAACGCCAAAAATATGGTTTTGCTATTTTTACTATCCTCTGAGAATTTAAAAGATATACAGAGCCACCTAAGGTTGGAAAGATCTCAATGAGAGATCTATTACGCAAACAATAGCTCATTTGGACTTTTATCAACACTTATACTTCAGAAAGTATGATAAATGAATTAGTTATAACCACTGTGGCCCAATTCCATTTTACGATTGGTAATTCACTCTCTTTTCAATGTAATTCTTGAAGGCCTTTTATGATCTCAAAAATCACTAATGTGAATTTCAGGTGCAGATTTAACCGCATTTGGCGTGAATATATTAAAATGCTAGCATCCTAATGCGATTGAATTTACCTTTTTGTATAGAAATGTCTTCCCCATTTCATTCAAAGTTGCACTAATCTCGACCAAATCTGCGGTGAAGTATTGGCATCAAGATCTGACACCTCCTATACACATAGTGATTGTAGAACACTTTTTTGGCTGTTTATTACTTTTACTTTGATGATGGCCTTTTATTGCCTCAACGGAATCTTTGCCCGTCGATGATGACATATTTAATATACATCACTTGTTAATGGCGCTGGACATTACGTCCACCGCAGTGAGCTTGTTGAGATCATATCCCAAGGTAGCACATCCGTGGCATAGGCATTTGACTGGATTACTAATCACGTATACGAACAATCTCCTCCATGGCATATGGATGTATCTTACTTGCTAACATAAATGGAGCTTAGTGAATGGATGAGGACTTCACATGGATCACTTAAAAGGATTTCCTTAGACCAATGGATATGGAGTGGAGTATTTATTGACTTGTTCATGGCCTCTGGAATTAGCCACTCTTGTCTGTTCATTCTAAGCGACCTCCATGCCTTGACGAAGCTACTTGAGTTGAACATCCTTCCCTGAATCTAGGACCCTCTTAGAAGCTGGGTAAATTTGGTTTCCCTAGCTTAACGCAAATGGCTGACGAGGTAGCCGGTTTCGTGAACCTCTCACTTATTTCACTGTAACCCCTTAGCCAAGCCGGTCAAACCCGTATTGCTACATTAGTTTGGCCAACCATACTTAAAACATGTCTCACGGTTCCGCATACGTCCTCATGAACATATCCTTGTATCACATTAGCTCGGTGAGTAGAGTAAAGCGGATCTTTCTGTGCACATACAGCTGCCAATCTCCAAAGCAATTTACAATTGGTGTCATCCTCTTCCTCACAAAGAGTTTAGGATCCTTGTTTTTGGCCATCTTATGCCTTCCTTTTTTTCCTCGAGAAGAGAGTTAAGTCGAGGCTTGCCATTTGTCTTGGCAAGGTCAAGCATTATACTTTCGGCACCCTCGTCCATTTCACTCTTGAGGCGGGGGTGGAGTGTTGCTATAAGAATGGCCCTTCATCATCTAAGGTGAGATCATATGATGCTGCATCTGGGTAAATGCTGCCCTTGCTATGGCGAGTTAGGGCACGAATTATTAGGGTTTTCTTCCTCTTAGGCACTACAAAGAAGATGAGCACTTTTAGAGTACTTGCTTTCAAACAAGAAGTCCGGCAGGCGTTACCATTTTAAACCTAAATTAGTCTGAATCAAGCAGAAGCGTGATGGTAGCTCCTATTAGTGACCATGCTATCGTGAATTTGAAACTAAATTATTTTGCATCCACATTTTTAAGCTACATACCCTTCATGAATCCATTTTACACTATTTAACCTCATTGTTATTGCTATCTCCAAAACATCTAACAAGCTATATTCTATATATAAAAGCCGAGGCAAAATTATATTTCTACAAAAGCGGACCAATGAGGCATTAGTGATGGTAATACTTAAAATTCATGCAAAGCATAATAACTCAAACTCATGCAAGCATATTAAGCGAAGGCAAAATATCTCAAATTCATACAAGCATAATACTCTCACCGCGATTAATGTGTCTGTGAAAAGGTCATCATGAGTAGGTTTCTGTGTATTCTGTGTATTCTGATCAACGTCCTACTCAGAAACTTGAGGGAAAGAGCGGGTTTAGAGATTCCTCTTCCATAGCTTCCTCTGGCCACGTCAGCCTCGACCTCGATTAGATTTTAGAAGACATCTCAGGGTCGCTGAAATGCTTGAGTGGAAGGTCGGCTTGGATCTGGCCTTTCGAGGCCTTTCGAAGAAATAGCTTTTTCTGCAGCTGCGAGAAATAGAGATTTGATTTCAAGAGAAGTACAAAATCTTAGTTCCAAGTATTCTTGACACATACAAATAATATAGCTGGCCGAAGACGATGTAGGCTTACTTTCGTTGCAGTTTTAAAAACCAATCTACCCAAAAAGTATCTGCGCCAAATTTATCAGCCTAAAAGCGTAGTTAACCTAATCTTTCCTTCCCTAATTCCAATTTTTCCGGCCTTGAGTTTCCATAAGCGCTGTGATTTGAGAACTCAAATCTGACTTCGAGAATGGCTCTGTGAGTGCGGTACTCATCTCATTCAATATAAGCAGACATTAATTTCCAATAGTAGGTGTCACGAATAGCAATTTTAGCGATTAGCCGAAGATGAATGTTTCATATTAACTACAAATCGAGAAGAGAAAGTAAGTTATGCAAGATGCGACTCCATGATCCGATTGCATGGCTTATCATGGAATTAAAACAAAGGGGATAAGTATGTCCAGGAGATTCTGATGATTAACTCTTTAGCGCTATGGATGAAGCTTTTACCTGGGGACACCCGATTAGGGAATCACGGTTGGAGAAAAGTATTTGGAACATTTATTATTTGCATAGCCAGAAAAGCAGCAAAAAGGTATGTAACATGTATTACATTGTAGAAATATAGAAGTAGACAAAATTTGTTGCTTTATTCATTGGAAAAGTTCTGATTAGCATATAATCTGGATAAAATTTGGATAAACCAGGACAAATCAGGACCTCTTTGTTTCAAGCCCGATCCTCTTGAGTAGGTGGGCTATCGTCTCCCATTTCCATAATTTGGGCATAGTGGAAGTCGAGGTAAAATCCAGCCAAAAACACGAGCTCTAGCTCCACCTCCCCACTTTGCTCCACCTCCACCTCACAACTCCACCTCTGCTCCATTGGATTTGAACCTCGAATTAGCATCATTATCACACTTCTTACGGTGAGTAAGTTCCATTAGTTGGGCCATCTCCATTTGCATCGTATACACTTTAGTGGTAATTAATGGTTAGGTGTTAAGGGCATCCCAGGGCATAGAGGCTAACCAACTAAGCCTTGACCTCATTTTGGTCGAGGATCTTGAGATTCCTCGTCAATGCATATCTTTGCATTCGAGTGATTAGATAAGAGGTGGCCCGACCTCAGATGCGATTGCAAGGGCCAGGCGGATCCTATCATTGCCACTGCGCTCTGCTTTGCCATCATCATTACTTGATCCAAGTACTCCGGGGGGTTGCAAGGCGGTGCTCGATTGATTTGGTGCTAATTTGCAGTTCCATGCGGTTGGAGATTAGGTACAGCGGAGAATTTGGGTTTTGTGTGATTCTTTGGCCCAAATGTAATTCAATGTATCTTTGTCCTGGCAAGATTTGATTAATGTAACTTGGCATCTATCAATATGAAGTGGCCAATTATCGGTATTCACGCTGGCGTGTTTAAGCGTAAAAGTTGAAACTAGGGATAAAATTGTTTTACCGCGCTCAGCGTGTAAAGCTGCTATATAGGAAAAACTATACCTTTCGAGGCGTGCACTCGTGAGAGGGAGAAAAAAAAACACATGCAGGATAGATAAGTAAATAGATAAAAGGCAGGGCAATTATTATTCATGGTGAAGGCTAAAAGGTTAGCATAAAACGGCTTAGCGTGTTTAGTAACCTCTTTCGCGTGTTTCAAATATTATCTTCCAGTTACTTTCTAATGCTTTCTACTACACTTATTCATAATAGAAACTTGCATACAATAGCATGATTAATTCGAGGAAAGAAACTCAAGGAATTTTCGAAACAAAAGAAGCGGATAGGATTTATAAAAACTATTACGGTTTTCATAAACATCATACGCTATACGCACCGAGCAAATCACAGCTTGTCTTCTTGGATTAAACTGCCATTGAGATGAAACTTAAAACTAAGTAAAGAAACTAACCTTGAGTTACGAGAATTTTGGAAGGATTTAGAGAATGGGAGGATTTATGCTTGTAGTTTTAATTAGGGGCTTTTTGATTCATGGGACCTTAACAGTCCTGCCCTTCTGAGGTCTTCTAAAACTAAAAGTGAGTCTTTTAGTAAGTTAAAGAATGCAAAACCAAACATCTAACATTCACTGAGATATAAATCTGCTCACCAAGATTCGGAGAGCGGATCAAACTACAACGAGAAAGCATAGCCAGAGCAAATCATTATGAAGGAAGGGAAGAAAATGTAGGAACTTTGAGGCGTGAAATGGATTTATAGGCATAATTAGAAATAAGTTAAGCGTGAATAATTGATTTATGAATTAACCGCGCTTTGGTACGTCACAGTTTCCTTGGACGCATGACATGTATATGGTATATATGGAGAATGTGCATTTCATGCAATAAATTCTCCGCGGCATTTTATTCCATTTTATTGCATTAGAAAAAATAGAATTTATAAATTTTATATAAGGCTAAATTAAAAAATGATTTTAAAGGCAAAATTATCAAGGCTAAAAATGACTTGTAAGGTTGGGGGAATTGTTTTTAGGTCATTATAGGAGAAATTTCCTATAGTTCTTGTGATGAATGAGAGATTTCTCATGTGAGGATTTGATTTATAGTGTTCAAGAGACTTTGTTGAGACAAAATTTCGCAGAATACAAAATTTTAGAAAGCGGTGAGACGAGCAGGCAAAGAAATAATTGGAGAAAAGCAGGTTAGTTTAATTCAAATAATTTTTATATACTGTGAAGGAAAAACATTGAAGAACAGCATTTTGAAGAAAATTTTATAGAAAAAACAAGATTAGCGTATTAAGCGGGGAGCAAAATCCATCGAAGCGAGGCGAAAGGAATATTCCTCAAAGATTCCTTTTTCTAAAGGGGTAAAACTAGGTTAAAAAAAGATGCATGAGAATTCTATTTTGACCCCCTCCCAAATGACTAATTTTTTTTTTTGTGCAGCCAAAAGGAATTTGACATTTTTAAAGTGTCACTTTTCTTGTGAAATAGAATGTTCTTGAAGTATATTTTGCAGAGAGAGAATCTCTAATTTCGAGAGGATAAAATATTTAACAAAAATTGAGTAGAGTAAAAATGGCTGGCGTAGTATTCTCAAAGGGAAATTTGAAGATAGAATCTTCATATTCACATCACAAAATTTGATCTTTCTAAGACTTCGGTTATGTACAAAGTGTGAGGGAGTATTGAGAGAGGGATCCGGGGACGTCATCATGTTCATTTATAATAATCCTCATCACCTTTACTTCTTTCACTATCAACCCCAGAGGAGTGCTTGAGTTATCTTCCTCACATCCCATCCTTGAGATGGTGAAGCATTGCCACCACCTTCTTCATCCCTCTTCTTACGTAATTACAAGCTTTTTTAAGAAGCAAATTGGTAGTCCTGCAGCATAGGCGTTTGTCAGTTCAATTTAAAATCATAGCATAATATAATTAGCATCATTAAGGATGACTCATCCTACAACCCACCTTCTTTGGGGCTTTCTCCTTTTGGCAGCTTCTCCATTTTCTAACTCATACCTTCAAAGCATTTTTAAAGCGTGTTGCAAACCAATGAATCTTGAGTTTAGTAATAAGCGCTTCCTCCTTGGTATGCTCGAAACACTTTAACTATGGAAAGGTGGGCAGCGTAGCATCCTCCTGTTAGGAAAACGAATTAGCATACCCTTGGTAATTTACGTGATATTACCTTGAGGCTCATTCCTAGCGTCTTGAGGTAAGTACATGGCTGCAGAATCTCGTCTTCTTCTCTGCGAGGTGCTAGCGTAGCATTGCTTGGACTTTTGCTTAGTGCTTTGGGGTTGATGGAAGGTGTTAGGCCATTGGAAATGGTTCTGCATCTTGAGCTACTATTTTTCACAACAATTTTAAATTTAGAAGGAAAAGTTGCTCCACCACATTAGATCTTCTTTAAGAAGTACTTGGACACGAAATTCCATTTTCTATGGCTTTTTTAAGGATGACTCTGGGGTACTTTTCTTACCTTGGACTCCTTAGGATTTTTGAGAGGGAAGTTGCTCCATTACCGCGTTCTCTGAAGGAAGTGTAGAATATATTTAGGCGTAATCCCTCACGGTGGACTCGGTCCTTAGTTGTAGTATACTTCTAACGCCTGTAGAAACTGCGGTCATCCTTCAAGTAGAACTTGATGTGATGTTGAAAGGTAGGAATCATTCAATTTGTTCTGCGGTTTTGTTCTCGTGAGCGTTGAGAAAATAAAAACTCTCACAGAATCAGCGGAGTCTCTTTTGAGAGGTCAATCGCTGGGTAAGTGTAAGAATCTTTAATAATTGAACTAAAGTAGGAGAGAGAGAAAGCGCCCTGCTTCATGGTATACCAGAAGAAAATCTAACTTTGAACATTTGGTCAATTTGATCATGAGTGTGGCCTACAAGTAAGAAACCAGCTTCACTTTTCTAAAGATCCCTAAGCTCCACTAACATGGCACAATCACATAAAGAGTGTTTGGTTCTTGTTCTCCCTTGTAAGTATCCAAGTTCACGAGAGTAAAACTACTGAGTGGTAATTGCTCTTGCTCACCGCAGGACCTTGTTAAAATTGTAATTGTGAGGTTAGGGTCATCATGCAAGTTTGAATAAGTAAAAGAATACTTTGCACTTTGGAGCTTCCTTTGAAGAGGGCCATAAAAGCTCCTACAAAGGTGACCTTAACAAAAACATTCCTCTGGCACATCTTTAGGAATGTTCAAGAAATCTTGATAGAGTAGTTTTTTTTGTCCATTCCATCAATCACAATAGACATATATTCGCGATTGGACGTTCAAGGAGAAACTTTTACATGTTTGGCAAGCTTTCTTCTCTCTGCTTTGCTTGTTGTTCGCGTCTTCTGGCAAGGTTAAATTGCACAATATCGCTAGAAGAAGCTGAGGTCAAAGCATTTATCTTTAAAACAAGTGAGAGATTGGAGAGCACTTCTTTCAACCTCTGTCTTTGCGATTTCTCTTTGACTCTTTAATTACACTTTTATGAACAAAGCAGACGGTATGTCTCACAGGAATTTTCACTAAACCGAATTCCACTTTTCCACCCGATGCAGTGAAGTGTAGCGAGTAAGGGAATGTCTTGAAGAATTTGAGTACAGAATCTGCTTTTGTACTCATTAAGAAACATCTTTTGGTGATATTGCTCCAGTTAAATACGTATTCGCATTAGGCTGACTACTCACATATTTCTGCAAAATATTTCTCCATCCGACCTGTGTGAGGCATGCATAGTTATAACTCTTCTTGGTCACAATGATCATCAATTCTTTGGATTTTTGTCGATCTTTTGTGTATTCTAGACATTACGGTGGACCCTAAAGCGATATGGACAACCATAAAGCATTTAAAGCAGAAACTTCTTGGCGGTTAATGTAGTGCAAGAAGGTGTTGATGCAGTCTTACATGATAGGCCAAATAGGCGATGCAGTGCATGTATATTGAATTGTAGTTGTCTCTATTGCTCGTAATTTAGCCATATTCGTTGTTGGTAGCAATGGCTGACATTTACTTCTTAAAAGAAAGTCTTCTCATTTTGTGCCGTCACATAAGGTTTCTTCTTCTTCTGAAGGCATGCTCTCGAAAACTAAATCCACCTTGAATTTCTTGGTGGATTGGCTAGAAGAATGTGTAATCGTTGCGCCGTTGGTGTCTTCATCTTAGAAGAGGGGGATTCTACTCTTGGGGTGACCTCCTCTATACCATAGTGGTGTGCTTGTAGAGAACAAACCCGTGGAAAGGCATGCGGATAAGGCGAGAGTGCGAGTGTTGAATGAAGAGAGATGGGCCACCATATGATGTGCTGTGAGGGTGTTATAGCGTCTTCACGAGGAGTCGTTCAAACATGTCTCTTAAAGCGGTGAAATTACGCAAACCCAGCCAATGTCCTGCGTTTGTGTGTGAAGAGGTGTAGATGCTGCGGGGTCGTCTTCATTTGTAGTGAAATGCGTGGTGGGAGAAGCGATGGGAGGATCTACGCGGTCTTGAGGAGCGTCATGCATTTCTCTCACAGCATGTGTAAGTGAGATGGAGGAAACAACAAGCGGCGGAGGTAGTGGGATTTAGAAAAATTTCTTTGAGAACCGAGCCATTGCTTAATTAATGAGGAGGTTATAGGTACAAATGGTGGTGGAAGATTGCCCCTAATTACAGCGGTGAGGGGTTGGAAAGAAGGTGGTGGCAAGTAGGTTTCCCTCTTTGGACTTGGAGAGGGTTGGAAAGGTGGTGGCGATCTGCTAATTCTTGGACTCGGAGTGTCTTGAGGAAGCAACAAAGACCTTGTATGAGGTAGGTGTGAAGAAGCATCATAAGATCTTGTGTTCCATCTGAAGTAGAGGTACTTAAGGCAAACAAATGGGTGGTGGAAGTTTATTTCACGGAAAGCGGTTAGCCATGTCAAACAAGCGCAAAAATTGTAGGGCTTGTTACTAACTCAAAGTCGATTGGACTAATATTCAAGAATACAAATGCTATTAGGAATGGTATTTTGTGTCGCGACATTCTTTGTGTGTGTGCAAAGATGCTATTCGAATACACTTGTCCAGTGTTTGGACAAGGCGTATGCATTACATAGAAAACACAAGTAGCGGTGGCCTACCTTTAAAAGGAGAAAATCGGAGGCACCTCGGTTCGCGTATTAAAACTTTCGAGGAGATTTGAGTAAAACATTGCGGCCCAGCCAGATCAATATACATTTCTTTGTATTCAGATTTACATGTGAGGAACCAGTAGACTGAGGGTAAGCATATATAAAGTACATAGTCACGTCTTTCTTTTGTTTCACGATTTGGTTTGTAGGGCAAAGTGTATTAGGAATACACTTTTAACTCCTTTGGCGAGTGCAAAGTGTATTAGGAATGCATACGCGCCGAGGATGAAGGCAAAGTGTATTAGGAATACACTTTTGCTCCTTACGAAGAGGCAAAAGTATTAGGAATACACTATGTCCGAATACACTTTGCTCTTCACAGAGATAAAGGGTATATTAGGAATACTACCTAACTTGTCTTTTTAAGAACTCTTGTTTTAGCACTTAAGTAAGAGACACCTTTTGTAGTATTTACCTCACCGCATATTCCATAAATATGCATTTTTTTATCTTATGGTGTAATAATTTTTTCCCTCTCATTGACTAAAAAGGGGTGCAATTTGCCTGGAGTCAATGAATTGCCTCTCCAACTCAAGATGGTGTGCAACATATTGAAAAGAGCAATATCGGCGAAAAACCAACTCCTACGTAAAAAGAGAATGTTTGAAGAAAAACAATTAGTCCTCTATGGTAGGGTGCAATGGAGGAACAAGAAGGTGAGAATCATGCACAAGTGCAACAAAATAGTAGGCCAAGGAGTCATTGTGCTAGGGATCACGGTGAAATTTGTGTGATGAAAGGCTAGGGAAGACAATATTGGTAATTTGCAATTTTAGATGTTGGAAGACATATTTGGAAAGGTAAAGGTTTGGGTGACAAGGAATGTTTGGTTGTGTGAGAGCAATTGGAGGTTCCTTGCATCATGGCATGGCCTATAAGTAGTGTTCAATTTGTGGAGGATTATATTTTTTGAGCTGAGGTTGTTGGGGACAATGATTGTCTTGATATTGATCCCATTGGCGATTTGGAACTCTAAACACAGGCAAAGGGAGAAATGCTCAGTTACTGAGACATTATCCTAACAAAGAGCCAAGGTTGAATAGTGACACCAAGCGTGAGACAATAGTGAAGGTTAGGGGCTCAGTTATTTGTTGGAGTGCTTGTAGCACAATTCTTTACAATAGAACAATTGGGTGGAAGCCAAGAGCCACTTTTCAAAGAGTACACTTTATTGTTGATGAAGGGAGGACCTACATGTACACAATCTTTGAGGCATACTTCAAGATAGAAAGAAACCCAAAGCGAGAAAAAAGATACCCTTTGCTAGGCAAATGGATATGTGCAAAAGCATGGCAGAGTATCCATGCAATTCCAACTTCTTCATAGCATAATTGCTTAAAAAGCGGTAGAGAGGAGAGCAGGATTGCTTTACATGGAAATAATGGTTTATTTGAGACCAACGGCTAAGGACCTTGGAGCGAGGGGAGATATTTAGAAAAATATATTGATTTCAATGCGAGAGTCTATGCCACACAAAAGTAGAAGGGATGAAAAGGAAGAAGCGGGTTGTTGAGAAAGGTTGCCATCACACATTGTACTCAAAAGAGTATTTTGGAAGAGTAGATTCTCTGCCGAGGGTGGAATTCTTCAATATCTAGCTCTTTAGTAGGTTATGGAAAACATTCGATCATGTCACCATAGCAACTTCAAACAACTTTGCAAGTGCAATTTATGTACTAAGTTGAAGGAGACTCTTGATAAGGCTGTGCAACTAGTCAAAGGGCGCTAGGATAAAGGGAGCAAAAGGACCATATATTTGACCAACTATCATATGAATCATGTTGTTATTGGATGTGGAGGACTTTATATACGCATTGGAACCCAATAACTATTTATATTATTATACACGCTGACAAGATGGACCCGACCAAAGACTTGTCTTCCACAATTCCAAATTACATACCAAAGTCATGTGGGAAGATCATGCACCTTCTGATCAATGGTACAGGGCAATCTTGCATAGGCGGAATCAAACCTACTATGGCCATTTTAGTTTGGGTTGTGGGTGATGGTGGTGCCATTGGGAGTATCATGAGGTGTTTGAGAAACTATAGAAATGGATACAGTAAGTTACCTCGGGACCTACAGTAAAAATGGGCACTACATAGAGCATTTATTGCCAGATGGAAACCCTAACAATATTGAAAGTTCAGCAAGGCAAGGTTTAGGAAGCATGGGTCTAATAGACATGTTGGAGCTTCAACTACATGTGTAAAACTCAAGATCTACCAAAAGGTTTCTACTCTTACTAGCTTGATAATTGTGGCCAAAATAAGAGCAGTGGATGTTTTGCTTTTCTATCACACTGCTTAACATCACATTGGGGACTGTTTGAAAGTTAATTTAGGGTTTTCTTATGCGGGCATACCCATGAGGTGGCAGTTGCATTATTTGGCAAATATAGTTGCTTATCTTTTGAGAGCTGACAAGCGATGACCACGACTTTCCTAGGTAAATGGAAATCTTGCATGAATGCGCACTGCTCCCAAACCCTCCGGCTACTCATAGAAAGTGCCCGGTGGAAGAGCTTTGTGGATGGTTATACATTGGATCTTTGAAGGTCATTCCGAGGCCTCTACTTGGGTTCACTTTTTGGGTGAAGATGGGATTCAATCTTCGATGGAAGATGAGACCTTCGGAAGGATGAGTGGAAGGAGGGAGGAAATATAGGCGTAGAGATGAGAATGCTTGAAGCCTATGATACTATAGGTCAACCAAAAGCACAAAAACCCTCTTGAAGAAGTAGAAGCAGTGCTGGGATTAGTAAGGAAGGAATCAAGACTATATAAAGCATTGGCAAACCAATCGAGGATGAAGCACCAAGCGGGTACCTTGGTGAAGCTACTTTGGAAAGAAGGTGGTCTTTGTTGGGGGAATATAGACACATCCTCGGATGAATTGAAAGAAGGGTGGTTGCCTAAAACTAGGTGGAGAGACCTTAGCGGTCTTGAGGATTTTTGATGACAACTGTAAGTAGCATTAGCAAACAATATGCTCCTACCTCCATACGACAAACACTATGTTGGTCCTAAGAACAATAGGCCAAAGTTTCTAGGCATGGATGCTTGCGGGCCTTCAGCATTTTGGAATGCCACCAATTTGTGGTAAGTAAAGCCAGCTGATTTAGATACATATCGGTGTAGTTTGGGGTTCACTATCTACGATATTTGCAAAGAAGAAGGTAATATTAACTTCAACCATGTATGCTTGAGGGTGGAATGGTGGGTATCCGATTACATCGGTTGACAAAGCGTGCTCCGGATAAAGAAAGGTGCAGTTGTTGGACAAAGAGATGGAGGAGAAATCAAGTGATCACGATCTTTGGCTAGACTATGAGAGTGTTTTGTACTCATGGACTCCAAACACTATTCCGGCTAAATCGAGAATTACAATACCTGGGATTATGGGGAAGAGGCTATGATGTATTTAGAGTGCTTGAAGAAAGTTGAATAACTATATAGAAATTTTTGTTATCACGTTTTTATGATATAGTGCCTATATTTGCTTGAAATATTGACTATTTTGTAAATAACATGATATTCACATTTTCATATTTTGAGGTGAAATGTGTGAATTTGAATATACTACTAAAACATGCAATATGAAATTTGTCAAAATTAAGACATAAACCCAATTTAATTGAATGATAGTTCAAAACAACTGCCTATCTAAAAGGGTGCAATGCGAAGGATTAGATCATACAAGGCGATCCCTTATTTTTTTCTATCTGGTATTTGATCATCTGAGACAACTTGGGAGCTATATCTTTGGTCAAAGGTTTTATTATCACCCTGATACTTAACATCTTGATGTATGCGATTCTGACCTCTGAATCGAAATTTGCTATGGGATATCAGCTGAGATGGGATATTAAAACCTCTTAATAGCACACCCTTTAAAGGCATGAAGGTCTCTCTTTGGTCTCTGATCCTCAAAGCAGTGAAGCAATTCTCATTTTTCCTTTACATTTTTTAGATTAGAGTTGGCTTTTATTATTAGTGGTTTTAGGTAAGACTTCTATGCTTCGCTTAACAATATATAGAAATTTGACCCGGATGACCATGTCATCTAATGCCACGTCATGATACACATGGCTATATAGCCTTTATCTTTCCTTACATCTTTCACCAGGTTTCCTCATCAATATATTGGCTTCTTCTATTTCACCTAGTTTTCACACATTTTCAATAACGTTTCGAACAAATCCATCCAGATTCGCATCTCAGCATTGCTGACACATCGTCATTATTTCATGGCTTAATATGTTGGATTATGCTGAATGTGACTTCATTTCAAGTGAATTGTTTAAGTTGCTATTTTTCAGCCGTCATTATATTCAGTAAGCGCAGAGTAGATTCTCCTCCATTGCTCGGTCCTAAGACCTTAAATGTTACGCCTATTTGACCCTCAACACAGCACCTCAATTTCAATTAAAACCAATTTTTATACCGCGACACTTAGGCACCATCAGGATGGGGAGGTGGGATATTTTTCTGTAATACTTTTGATTAAGATAAACTCATGACTTTTGTACCTAACTTTAATGAAATAAAATCGGGCTATGCACCACAAAGCGTTGCCAATTTACTTGGCAAATGGAGGCGGCAGCGTAGAAATTTGGATTTGTCAAGATCTGTGAAGGAGCAACATATCTTTGAGTACAGCGGCTGAGAAGATTGAGAGTGATGGTACGCAGTACTTGAAGAGGGCCCGGTAGTTTAAGGTTTTCCTTGGTATGAGGAAGGATTGCGGGTTATGCATGAAGCAAGAACAAAAGTACACTTCGAGAGGGATGAGATACATATCGGTCGTGGATAATCAAATTGGAGAAAGAGATTTGAAGCCAAGTATAGATGAGTCTATTGTTTTATTGCGGCTGAGGCGAGAAAATCCCAGGATATAATAAGTCGAGGATATGAAGGAGATAAGAGAGCGATGTAGAGGGAAGTTAATAAAGGCGGTTGATGCCTAGTAGTATATGTGTTCAGGATTGAGGCTGATTACAAAGCAAGCTAGCGAGGAGAGCCTGAGTTATTAAATGGCAAAGAGACTTGAATCAAAAGATGGCCAGATAATTATTGGGAATCCTTAGTAGGAAAGATCGATTAATGAGATAATGTCTGCTGATGTGAATGGGCGAGGGCCAAATTCTATGTTTGAATTACATAGGTGTGATATACGGTATGGAAAGAATAGAATAGAAGATAGAATAGGTTTTTAGGCGTCAGCACGGGAGACCCAATTGGCCTATAGGACCCAAACAAAAAGAAGCGGCAAGCATATTCTTGACATGATTAAAACCATACGAAGGAATTTGAGGAAAACTGCTGATAATAAGCATGCTACAGCTGCTATTCTAATTGCATAGAAGACGGAGTTCAATGTAGTCCGCGGGACACAAGCGAGCCCGTGCATCCGCCTTAACCTCCACGGAATCTGACCCCAACAAACCCGGCCAGTAGTCAATAAGCGGTACAGCGGTGGCGGGGCACTAATGTCGAACATATAAGCTCACCGGATGCTGGGCAAATCTTTGGAATCGAAGAGGCATGACATTCATCCTCAATGGCATACAGGTGGCAACAGCAAAACCTTAACTGCTCTCGTGCTTCAAGACTAGCATACTGTTCAATCGCGGGCTGATGTGCCCGTGCAGAATGGAAGCTATAAGGTACCGCGCTTCTTCATGGGTAAATTTGGGTGTACAAGTCTTGGTGTGGGCCTCTTGTAGGCCTAGGATTGACTTGCTGGCGATAATTATTACCCGACAACATGTGCTCGACCTACTTGCATCCCGAGCTTGCGAAGGAAAGTAGCATCAAGTACATACTTTAAGTGCCTCGCTTGATCCTTCTTTGTCTGACACGGGCCTTTATCACATTTTCACCCGGCACACCCAGTGAGAACCCGGAAGCTTGCTTGTCTTTCAGCCAGGATTTGTTGGGACCCATGTAGCCAAAACAGGTGGGGCAAAGCGTGTATGATATAAGCGACCCCACCTTTTGGGGAGTAAACAAAGGTAATCATGACACAATTTATAATTTTGTAAAAACATCATTGTAAGACTAGATCTCATGTTAGGAATTATGGTATAGAAGCACCAAAGCCTTGAACCAAGAAAGTTTGTTGGTAACTCTGCGGTGAGAACATCAAGAAAAAACAAGAGCAGGGGTGGTTATGTTTAGCCGATGGAAGTAGCTAAGGTTGTTGAGAACGGTGTTCGCACTGAACTCTATGAATCTCACGGTAGGCCGTTGGCCACTAAATCTAAGTGACATAAGCATAATTTACGCATATGTTTGAAGACTTTGGCATTGTTTCCGCGTCTTTGGTGATCTTTGTTTCAATTTAAAGAGGAGCACATCGGAGTCATCCGAGGCATGTCAAAGTGCAATGAAGCGAGGAAAAGATCCACCGAAAGAAGAGCGGAATAATGTTGAGGTGATGCGTCAGGAAGGTGTAGCAGGACCAAAGCAACTCGGTTGTTTTTCTTTAGATTTACGCGAGGGTGCCATTTGTTATAACATGCATGAAAAAAGATTAGGAGTTAGGGTGGTTTACTTGGTTTCTTGAAGAATCTTTTTGCTTGGTTTACTTGTAGTTCTGTTGATCCATATCATTTACTTGGTTTTATTTGGATCTTTGCATGTTTTGCTTTCCCTTATTGAGAGGCTTTACGCATTTTAGCGTGGATGTTTCACTTTCCATATATTTGAGGAGGTTTCTGACATGTTTTTCTGTGGCATATTCAAAATTTGCTAAAGGTAGGGTTTAAGTATTGCTTTGGTGTTTCCTAGAACTCACTAAATTGGATAAAAGCAAGCGCATTTCACATAGACAAAAAGCAACTTGTTCATTTTAGGCATCGTTGGAGTGTCATAAAGGATTTTTGTGGATCGATTATATAGTCTTATATAGTGTGATGATAGTGCGAACTGGTCAGGCCACCACAATCAGAGCCCTCGGTGCATTCAATCCCGCGACAAGTAGTAGTTTAATGCAATCAGCAATTACTGTCCAATCCGGCACTCACTATATCCAATCCGGCAATGCTAAGGGAATTAACTTTGAAGGGCTGTACAATTTTTCAATGCTAAGGAATTAACACTTGAGGGTTTAACTTTTGCAATGTGTATTTATAGTTTTAATAACACTCACTTGCAAACATACACTATACATGGGACATGTGCATGGAATACATTCAAGTTGTCACTATGTATTTCATAATCAATAGACCACGAATTCTTGACTCAAAAGAGAGCATGACATTTAATTTTCAGGTTACATACATGCTGGGGTAGGTTTTGTACTTCATTTAACATTATGGAATAACATGCAGTGCTTCATAGGGAAACAAAGGAAGTGGGATCGACTTCAAGAACTTCAGTAAAGTCTACTATCATTTTAGCAATATTTTTTAAGTATCTTTGCGAGTTCTGAGGATGTTCTAGAATGGTAGCCTACTCTATGCTTTCCGGAGTCACCATGTTTATCATATTTATGTATTTGTTGGGGATTCTACCAAATGAAATATAGATTCTGGCAACACTAGATTTAAGACCATTCTTGGAGAATAATTTGGAAATAAATGGTATTGTGAGCCTAAGTTGGAAGCAGAGCTTGAATATAAAGGAGAAATTGGCCAAGGAATTAAAAAAGGACATTTTAGGCATATCAATTGTACAAGGATTTCAAATGATGGAGAATGTTTAGAATTTGCAATGCTCATTTTGTGCACTCTATTCCCAAGGAAAAGTTTTCATGAGGGTTCAAAGAGACAACATGAAGGTAAGCCTTGAGCCCGAAATTAGGAAGCCGCAGTGAGGGGATTAGAGTAGAGTATTTGACAAATCTTTGAAATAGCCAAATTAGCTAGAGCAGCGAGGATGGAAGTAAGGAAGTTAAAGAGAGAGGTTAGGTAAACAAAAGAGCTCTTGCACTTTCAAAGTGGGCAAAGATCTTTGCATGGAACTTTAGTAGGAATCTATCATGGTAAGTGTACAAAAGTTACGCCATGATATAGTAGAAGGCTCATCGTCTAGGTAAGTTTGATGGGAGTTTGATGGGAGGCAAGGGTTATGGACTTTTTCTTACAGAGATATTGCGCGGAATATCATTACGGCCGAGTCGAACAAAAGATACCTTTGCACTACAAGGCACTTTTTGGAAACAATTCTACAAATATGGGAGGCACTAGGAAGCATAATTTCTTGTCCATCAATTTCTTTGGTCAAGCATTTTTATGACAGAAGATCTGAGAAAAGTTTTGCATACATAAACTTGGCATACAAGAACAAGCTTTTTGTATTCATCTTGGAAGGAACATACATGAAAATACAAATTACGGTTATCCTGGTACGATGTAGTAAGCTAGGGATGAGGCGTGAGTCAAGCAATCAATTCATTGGCTTGCTAGGATGATTGCTTGATTGGTTTTGTAGTAACAAGGAAAACCACAAATCGACACATCATTTGTTGTATATGTTGGCTCAGTGATGTAGGCTATAATAACATTGTTCAAGCTTTTTAGAAAGGCGTCATTTGCACGTATGCGAGGTTCTGCCGTTAACCCTTTACATGTGAAGTTGCCAAAGCTAGTTTGGTAGTCCAAATTGACTTACAATAGAGTTTGACCACACTCATGTGAGATCGATGGCAGTTACGTAACATTGCTCAAACTTCTTTGATTGGTTAATGTAGTGCAAGAAGGTGTTATGTGTCCGAAGTTCATATGATAGGCCAAATAGGTATCTGTCAGCCAATGCTTCGCCGAACTTATGTTGTCTCAATTGCTCGTAATTTAGCCATGTTAAATTTGTTGATACAACCAATGAGCAAAGATTTACTTGAAAAGTCTTCTCATTTTGTGTCATTCATAAGGTTTCTTCTTCTACAGAGGAGCATGTTTCAACCAAAACCTTGAATTCTCACGAGAATGCACCCACAGGCCTCATCTCCCCGAGAGTTCTACTGGGGTGACTCCCACCCTTAGTAAAAGGAGGAGAACAAAACCATCATATCTTGATAAAAGTGAGGTGTGTTGAAGACAACACCATGGCGATGCTCAAAGCGTTGTAGCGTCTGGTGCCTGCTCAATGATTCTCCTTAAAGGATCGAAATTTCAAACCCGCATTGCTTGCGGAAAGAGGTGTAGATGCTGCGGCACTGGGAACGCGGCATAGTGCTATGGAGGATCTCATTTTAACGTGCTGTATTCCCTGCATGTGTAAGATGCTCAACAAACCACGGAGAATGGCCCAAAATTTGTTGAGGTCGTTTCATTGTAGCGTCGGGGATGGTACAATGTGGTGGTGGAAGATTGCTACGTGCAACAGGCAGGGCTGGAAAGGTGGCAGCCGTTTCCAATGGACTTGAGAGGTCGGTGAAACAGTCATCGATTCTGGAGTTCTGAAGAACAGACCTCGTCGAGGTGCCGGCCAGTTACCCGCCCGTGTTCCGCGAGTACTGGCAAACAATGGTGGTGGAAGTTTGTTCAGCGAAGCCAACCAGCGTCAAACAACTGCAAAAAATTGTGTTTGTTACCAACTCAAAGTCGGATTTAATTAATGATATCTGCCACAAATGCTATTCCCGAATAGACGAAAAAAGATTGCGAAGATGTTATTCTGCAATACACTTGTCCGCAGTGTTTGACAAGACGTATTCTATTACATAGAAAACACAACTGGAAGTGGTTTTAAAAAGGAAAATTGAAAAATTCTCAAATGGTGATTCCAGCTAGAGATTAGTCACTTTGTTTTTCTCCGATCAATATACATCATTGGGGATTCACTTAGCTAAATGGGATGCATGGTAAGCATATAAAGTACATAGCACGCTTTTCTTTTGTTTTGACGAAATAGAAAGTGTATTCGAATACAGATTTTGTTTGATTTCATAGTGTAGTAGAGCCCGAATACATTGCTCTTTCGAAAAGGAGCAAAGCAAGCCCTTAACACACTTTGCTCCTGCTTCCGGGCGGGCAAAAGCGGCCCCAAAATTATTATTCTGTGATACTTTGTTTATGTATCTGAATACACTGTTTGTCTTTTGGAAACCTTTGTTTTAGCATAATTTAATGAAGACACCTTTAGATTTATATTCCAATGTACTTTTTTATCTTATGGTGTAATAATTTTTTCCATTTATCAAAAAGGCACTTTGGTTTAGGTCAATGGTGCCTCCAATCAAGATGGTGCATGAAAAGAGCAATATCAATGAAAACCAACCTCCTAGCAAGAATGTTAAAGAAAACAATGAACTTTATAGTAGGGTGCAATGAGGAACAAGAAGAGAATCATGCACAAGTGGCAAATAGTAGAAATATGAGTCATATCCGTCAAGTCAAGAACCATGAAAGGCGTTAGTGGGCACAAATATTGGTACGTAATTTCGGTGTTAAACATTAACCGGAAAGTGTAAAGGTTTGGGTGACAAGGAACGTTTCACGTGTCACAATTGAGGTTCCTGCATCATGGCATGGCCTATAAGTAGTGTTCAACGAGAGATTGAGATTTTTCCGTGAGTCTGAAGAGGTTGTTGGGGGACAATGATTGTCTTGATATTGATCCATTGGCAGTTGGAACTCTAAAACCTGAAAGGGAGAAGTATCACTGCCGACATTATCCTAGCAAAAGAGCCGTTGAAATGAAGACACCAAACGCAGACAATGTGAAGGTTAGGGGGCTCAGATCATGCTTGAGCCTGTACAATTCTCAAACAATTGCAAGCAAGAGCTACTTTCAAGAGTACACTGATGAGAGGAGGACCTACATGTACACAATCTTCGAAAGCATGCACTTCAAGATGAAAGAAACCTAAACAAAAAGTTATACCCCTTATGGGCAAATGGAGATGCAAAGCATATGAAAGTATCCATGCAATTCTTCAGTGGCATAAATTGGCAAAAAACAGCAGAGGGGAACAGATTGCTTTTATGGAAATAATGGTTTGTTGGAGACCACAGCCAGGACCCTAGCTTGCCAGGAGATATTTGAAAAATATATTGATTTCAATGCGTAGTCTATGCCACAAAAAGGCGATGAAAAGGGAAAAGAGCAAGCTATATGAGAAAAGGTTGCCATCACATTGTACCTAAAGAGTATTTTGAAGGCGAATTCTCTACTTCGGAATTGGGAATTTTCCAATATCCCAACCTAGCTTTTAGTGGTTAGCAGTTATTTCAACTCCATGTCACTGCTAGAACTTCAAACAACTTCAAAAGTACCCGCGTGCTAAGTTGAAGGAGACTTGATAAGACTGCAACCTAGTCAAAGGGCTAGGATAAGGGAGCAAAAGGACCATATGACTCCATCAACTATCATGGTGATCATGTTATTGATGTGGGAGGACTTATCCGCATTGGAACCCAATAACTATTTATATGTATTATACATGACAAGATGGATCAGCAAAAGACTTGTCTTCCACAATTCAAGT
Organism: Isoetes taiwanensis; assembly: GCA_021234155.1. NCBI lineage: Eukaryota > Viridiplantae > Streptophyta > Lycopodiopsida > Isoetales > Isoetaceae > Isoetes > Isoetes taiwanensis. The sequence continues at coordinate 10,327,373 of JAJEKV010000037.1, forward strand.
ACATACTAAAGTCATGTGGAAGATCACACTTTTATGATCTCAATGATCGGGCAATTCAGTGAATCAAACCTACTATGGCCATTTTATTTGGAGTTGTGGAGGATATCCGATTTTCATATTGGGAGTATCATGAGGTGTTTGAGAAACGGTGAAATGGATACAATGGTCACCTCCGTGACCTTAAGCAAATAGTCGCACTATGAGCATTGTTAGATGGAAACCCTAACAATATTGAAAGTTCAACAAGGCAAGGCGCTTAGGGAAGCATGGGTCTGTCGAACATGTTGGAGTCAACTTCATGTGTGCTAAAACCCTCAAGATCTACCCAAAAAGGTTTCTCGCAACTTGATAATCAGCCACAAATAAGAACAGTGACGTTTTCTCCTATCCTACTTAACATGATCCGTGGGGATATTTGAAAAGAGTTTAATTTAGGGTTTCTATGCCCGGCATACCCATGAGGATGTGGATGCATTATTTGGCAAATATAGTTGTATAACAAGCAAAGAAGGACCAACTTTCCTAGGCTAATGGAAATCTGCATGAATGCACCATCTAAACCCTAGTTTCTCTCATAGAAGAAGTGCCCAATTGGAAGAGCTTTGTGATGGTTATACATTGGATCTTGAAGGCCCCAGGCCTCTCTGCAGCTCACTTTTTGGGTGAGAGATGGGATTCCAAATCTTCCTGGAATGGAAGATGAGACCTTCAGAGATATGGAGAGGAGGGAAAGTGAAATATGGCGAGATGAGAATGGCAAGCCCATGATACCTCTAGGTCAACCAAAAGCTTTAAAACCTACCGAAGAAGCGAAGCAATTGGGATTGACTCAAGGAATAAATCCAAGACTATATAAAGTATTGGTAAACCAACCATGACACCAACCGTGCCTTTGGTGGCTTACTCGGAAGAAGGTGATTAACCCGTTGGGGGAGATAGACATCCCTCGTATGGAATTGAAAGAAGGGCCAGTTTCAAAACTAGGTGGAAGACCTTAGCAGGCCGAGGATTTTGATGACACCGTGGCAGTATCTGCAAGCAATATGCGTCTCCTCCTTCTCGACAAAATACCATGTTGGTCCTAAGAACAATAGGCCAAAGTTTCAGCATGGATGCTTATGAATCCTCCAACGACTCGGAATGCCACCAATTTGTGGTAGTAAAGCCGCAGGATTTAGATACATATCCGGGCAGTGTGGTTGTGGGTTCACTATTCTATATTTGCAAAGAAGAAGGTAATATTAACTTCAAACCATGTGCGGGTGGAACAGGTGTCCAAAGCAAATCAATATCAACGATTGATAAAGAAAGGTACCTGATTGTTGGAGCAAAGAGATGGAGGAGAACCGAGTGATCCCGACCTTATTAGACTATGAAAGGGCATTGTACCTATGGACTCCAAACACTATTCCAAATGAAATGAATTACAATACCTCGTGATGTCGAAGAAGGCTATGATATCATTAAAAGTGAAGAAAGCTGAATAACTATAAATTACCACGCTTTTAAGGATATGGTGCCATATCGTGAAATATTGGATCATTTTGTAAATAACATGATATTACGCTTACAATTTCGAGTGAAATGTGAATTTGAATATGTCAAAATACAAAATATGAAATCATCCCAAAATTAAGACATAAACCCAATTTAATTGAATGATGGTTCAAGCATAACCTTGCCTATCTAAAGGGTGCAATGTCTGAAGGATTAGTCATGCAAGCTGATCCCTTATTTTCTATACAGGCAGGCGTTGATCATGCAGACAACTTGGGAGCTATATCTTTGGTCAAAGGTTTTATTATCACCCTGATACTTAACATCTTGATGTCATGCAGTTACAGCCTCTGGAGCTTGAAGACTGCTATGGGATATCAAAGAGCAGATAGGATGACCAAACCTCTTAATAGCACACCCTTTAAAGGCATGAAGAGTCTCTTTGGTCTACAGTCACTCAAACAGTGAAGCAATTCTCATTTTTTTCCTTTCTGTTTTTGAATTAGAGTTGGCTTTTATTAGTGGTTTTAGGTAGACTTCCTACACTAACTGCTTAACAATATATGACTGGACCAGATGACCATGTCATCTAATGCCACGTCATGATACACATGGCTATATAGCCTTTATCTTTCCTTACATCTTTCACCAGGTTTCCTCATCAATATATTGGCTTCTTCTATTTCACCTAGTTTTCACACATTTTCATGTAACGTCGCCGAACAACCATCCAGATTCGTGATCTCAAAGATCACGACACATCGCCATTATTTCTGCCAGCTTTAATATGTTGATTATACGAATGACTCATTTCAAAGTGAATTGTTTAAGTTGCTATTTTTCAGCCATCATTATATTCAATGCTTTGAAGTGAATTCTCCTCCATTATCAGTCCTAAGACAACAAATGTTCTGCCCTATTTCAGCCTCAACTTGCAACACCTCAATTTCAATTAAAACCAATTTTTTTATACACGACATGAGCACCATCCGGAGTAGAGAGGATATTTTTCGCCAGCAATACTTGATTAGATAAACCATGACTTTTGTTACTAACTTTAATGAAATAAAATCGCTATGCACCAAAAGAAGGTATACTACTTGGCATGAGGGCGTAAGCGAGAAGTTGGATTTGTCAAGATAATGCTGCTGGAGCAAATATATGTCGAAATATGCAAGAGATTGAGAGTGATGAGTCAAATTACTTGAAGACCGTAGCTGTGCTCTTCCTCGGCGATGAGGATTGCAGCTGGCCCAAAGTGCAAAACAAAAAGTACATACTGGAAGGAGAGATACATGTCAAATTCGTGGATAATCAACAAAACGGAGAAAAGGGTGAAGCCATATAGATGAGTCTCACTATTGCAAAATTAGAGCAGAAAATCAGATATAATAGAAAATTAAGATGAAGGAGATGAAGACGATAGAGGAAGTTATTAAGATGGTAGTGTCTAAAGCTATATGATTACAAAGCAAGTCAAATGAGGAAGTACAAAGTTATTAAATGGCAAAGAGACTTGAATCAAAAGACAATCATAATTATTGAATCATAGAAAGATCAGCTGTGAGATAATGTCTCATTGATGTGAATGACAAAGCAAATTCTATGTTTGGTCCAGTAGAGGATATGCAGTATGGAAGAATAGGAAGAAGGGAATAGGGTTTCTAGAAGGCCCACTTTAGTACCAATTGGGCCTATGGGACCCAAACAAAAAAGAGAGCAGCAAGTTATACACCGATATGATTAAAAACCCTTACCGGGTTAAGGGTTTTCGCGGAAAAACCTTAGCAGAATAAGCAGCTCGGCACACCGTGACACCCGTATGGCCGCTCAACGCCGCTCCGCAGACACAAACGAGCCCGCGGCATCCAAGTAACCTCCGGAGGTGTCACCTCAATAACCCGCATCGGCTGTAGTCAATAATTGATGCAACGCTGGCTGTGCACTAGTAATCGAATATATCGCTTCTTGAGCAGGGCAGGGGCAGCAGACCGAAGGGCATGACATTCATCATCCTCAATCGCGCCTCGTGGTACATCAAAAGCTTTACCAGGTTTCGGCCCACCAGCCACGCGGAGCAGTGCTCTGGGTATGGGCCAGCTAAGTCTGCGCTTTCAAGTGGTAGCTGCAGCAAGGCACCGGGTGTGGGGCCTCTTTGTGAGCTTCCAGGGATTGACTTGAGCCGCTAAGAAAAGCAATTTTAACATAGCGAGCCTCCGCATCCCGTAGCTATGGAAGGAAAGTAGCACTGGCAGTATACTTTAAGTGCCTCAGATCCTTTGTCCTCACCGGACGATCTGCTTGCTTCAAGAGACACCTGGGTGAGAAATCCACCGAGCTTGCTGGCCTTCCAAATAGATTTCGTGCGCTAGACCCATCATTGCGGGCCAAGGCAAGGTAAGCTGTATCAGCCAGCAGCGACCACCTTTGAAGTAAAACAAGGTAATCATGACACAATTTATGTACTTTTGTAAAACATCATTGTAAGACTAGATCTCATGTTGAAAATTATGAGCGCAAGCACCAAAAACGCACACGAAAGTTTGTTCGTAGCGCAACTCGCAATGAGAACATCCAAGAAAAACAAAGTCGAGGGATTCAAGGCTTTTCCGGTCGTATTACGGAAGTAGCTAAGGTTGTTGAGGAAACCGGTGTTCCTTTTTGAGCCTCTATGAATCTACTAGAATGGTTAATATGCAAATCTATGGACATAAACATAATTTTGCCGATATGTTTGGCGACTTTGGCATTGTTTCCACGTGTCGGGTGATTCGTTTCAATTTAAAGGAGTACACTGGGTCATCCGGTGCATGTCAAAGTGCACGGCTGAGGAAAAGATCAAAAGAAGGAACGGAATAATGTTGGTGGTCGCTCCAAGGAAGGATGTAATGACCTGGAAGCAATCCCCGCCTTTTGTTTTCGCTATGACGAGGTACCATTTGTTATGTTACGTACATGAAAAGATTGAGTTAGAATTGGTTTCATTTAGTTTCATCAAGGAATCTTTTACTTGGTTTACTTGTAGTTCTCATGATCCACATTCTGCTTACTTGATGCACACGGATGTACCTATGTTTTGCTTTCCTTATATCTGTAGGCTTTCCTCGTGATTTTCAGCATGGATGCTCGACTTTCCTATATTCGAGGTTTTACAAGATGTTTTCTGTGGGTGCTATCTGGTGATCACAAGTGGCTTATATTGCTGTGGTGCCTAGAACTCACTAAATTGATAAAAGCACCGTCACATAGACAAAAGCACTGCTCATTCGCATCGCTGAGGTCATAAAGTTTTGTGACTCACTATATAGTCTATGAGGCATAGTAGTCATAGTACCAAAGCCCCGTCCGACCACCACAATCCGGCCACCTGTGTCCGGCCCAATAAGTAGTAGCGTTTAATCCAATGTCTGTCCAATCCGGCAGACTACGTCCAATCCGCAATGCTAAGGGAATTAACTAAGGGCCCAGATAATTTAATGCTAAGGAATGAATTTGCCTAAGGGGGTTTAACTTTGCAATGTGTATTTATAGTTTTAATAACACCACTTTGCAAACATACTATGCATGGGACATGGAATACCCATTCCAAGTTGTCACCATGTATTTCATAATCAATAGACACGACTATTGACCCAAAGAGTATGACATTTAATTTTCGTGTCTCGCTTCTTTCATACTTGGGGTAGGTTTTTGTGCTTCATTTACGACAGGAATAACATGTGTGCTTCCATCCGAAACAATAAAGGAAGGGACCGACTTCAAGAACTCGTAGTTCATTATCATTTCAATATTTTTAAGTATCTTTGCAAGTCATTTAGGATGTCTTGAATGGTAGCCTCACTTATGCTTTCCAGAGTCACCATGTTTATCATATTTATGTTGGGGATTCTACCAAATGAGAAGATCATACGGCAACACTAGATTTAAGACATTTTACTCTAATCCAAAGCTGGAAATAAATGGTATTGTGAGCCTAAGTTGAGAGCAGGCTTGAATATAAAGGAGAAATTATTGAAATTAGCGGTATTTGTGCATGTCAATTGTACAAGTGGATTTCAAATGATGGAAAGGTTTCGAGAATTTGCAATGCCTATTTTGTGCCTCTATTCCCAAGGAAAAGGATTTTCAAGCATGAGGGTTCAAAGACAACATGAAGGTAAACAGGCAAGGGGTAATGAGAAGCACAGAGATGTGATTAGAGTAGAGATTGACAACACCGAAGAGCTAAATGCTAGCTAGAACGGCAAGGATGGAGGTAAGGAAGTTAAAGAGAGGTTCAGAACAAAGAGTTTTAATTTTCAAGGCGGGTGATTCTGTATGGAACTTTGGCGGAATTTATCAACTGTGAAGATGTGTAAAATTCGCGTATGATATAGTGTAGAGGCTCATCGCCTAGGTAAGTTTGATGGGGAGTTTGATGGGAGGCAAGGGTTGTGGACTTTCTTTACAGATATTGTGAATGGAATACCCGCTGTGTCGTAGCAAAAAGATACAATCGACACTACAAAGGCACTTTTGAAACACTAAAATACATGGGAGGCACTAGGAAGCATAATTTCTTGTCCATCAATTTTACCGGTCCAAGCATTTTATGACCAAGATCTACAAGAAAAGTTTCGTCTTATAAGCTTGGCATACAAGAACAAACTTTTATTCATCTTGAAAGACATATTACATGAAAATGCACAAATTATACTGTCAGTACCACAGTAATAGTAGCCACAGGATGAGATCGGTCAAGCAATCAATTCATTGGCTTGCTAGGAGATGATTGCTTGATTGGTTTTTGTGGTAATAAGGAAAACCACAAACGCGGTTACATACCATTTGTTGTATATGTTGGCTCCGATGTAGCTAGTACAACATTGTTCGTTGAAAAGAACGTCATTGCACATTGGTGCACCTAGTTCTTATAGTTAACCCTTTACATGTGAAGTTGCCAAAGTTAAGCGGTAGTCCAATTGACTTGCAATAGGCTCACCATGACTCATGGAGATCTCAATGGCGTGGAAGATATTAAGATTATGACGTCATCAAGATCCATAATAGCCACTAATAGGACATGCATCCTCAGCTAGATGCAGATGTAGAGCTTGCATGATTACACATCACATAAAGGCAAGAATTGTTATGCAATACCATGGAAGGAATGATTTTCAATGCAAGTATAAGGGAAGATGGAAGCATATATGGCTGTATGATCGATTTCATCTATACGGAAAAACCCATAAAACCCAATGGATAATGCAATCATGAGACTATACCTTTGAAATGACCCTAACTTTGAATGATGTCCGCATGTTTTTGATGAATTATTGTCAAGGTGAACATGGATTAGAGTTAATGATGGAAAGAAAAGACAGCAGACTTTGAGAGCAACTCTCAACGACGTATTTAGGAAAGTACAAATGTGTCTACAAAAGCTTCAGAACGGGTTTTAATGGGTCACCAATGGAGAACCCTAGGTAATGGAAACATATCTTCTGTGTTGGTGGTAATCAGATCTTCAAAGAAGTTGGATAGGTATATTCACCCCCTTATTCCTTAATCTACACCATGAAAGTCTCCTCGCTTTCAAGTATGTATACAAATTTGCTATACCGATAACAAGACTGCAAAATACTATAAGATTTCAAAGTTTTAATAATTATACGGTGTTGATTTCCCCAGACGCGTAAAACATGTTTCATGAGGGCTCGCTGCCCCACGCCACCCCCGGTGAATATGCACCAAACCAAAAAGGGGGTTTATGGGGATTTTAATTTAAATACGTTGGACCTAAATGTCAGGTTAATTAATGTCACCAGAGTTATGCCGTTGTCATAACGCCACTATTGGCAGGTGTTGGTTGTTGTGCTGGGATTTAATTTTTATATGTCGATGTTGGGCTGCCTGTGTTGCAAAAAAATTTCGGTTCCTTCGGGCCTTAGGGACACTGATGACCCCACCCCCGGTGTGACAAAAAAATTTTAGAATCTGAAACCGTAAAAAACTAGAATTCATTCGAGGCTTATCACCCATACCCACAAATGTAAAAGTCCGAAGTCATAAAGTTTTGGTAACACCCATACACAAGCATTTTTCAAACCGAATTTAACAACAGCTCTCCATGATTCGTGGTGAGAAACCAAAGTGGAAACTTTCTGCTTGTTAGCACAAGGATTCAGAAGCCTTGAATCTCAGGCTTAATAACCGCCTCAAAATCTAAAAATCCATGGTAATTTTTGCAGCTTTTATTCTAATGAGCCATAAAACAATATCCACAGCGTAATCCTCAGATAATTCCGCCTGGTGACGCGAAAGTTCTACCAAACCTGGCCGAAAAATCAAGGTTTTAGCATAATAACTTAACCAAATATCCATATCATACACTATCAAAAAGATCTGGAAAGAGCTCTAAAGCAATAAAAATCATCTAAAACAGAGCTCTGATCAAAAGTTAAGTGATAAGAAATGCGAAGAAAACCTGTGACCACGGGCGTCCTCAAGTCCTTCTCTACGTGGCCCAACCCTGGCTGAAAAAATTGTTGTTTTAGCATAGATAATTTTAACCAAATATATCCACATTATACACTATCAAAAAGATCTCGGAGAGAGCTCTCAAAGCAATAAAACTGAACCGCAATGAGCTCCTGATCAAAAGTTACGAGCAAACGTGTTGCCGGTGGGGAACTGCACCTGGCACGCGCCCTAAGCCTTCTGGCCGCGCCCATTACGCACTGTACACACAAAAAGAGGGCTTTTAGTTGTGAGCCATTTATTGTCAATATTATGCACCAATAACAAAAAGCGGGCTTTTGTTGTGGTCATTGGTTGTCACCATCAAAAAAGCAAAACCGCCTTTTAAATTAAGAATTTGGGATGTATGGCCAAGACATCCATTCAATACACTGCAAATCATAGAAAACCTGCAGAAAAGCGCGACAAAACACAAAGAAAAACCCCTCGTTATTATGCTACATATTGACATCTTCTATCACCCACCATGGGCTATGATCGAAGCAAAACCGCCTGAACTGTCTTTTCTCTCAGTATTTTTGAATATGTATTTACATTTGTTATTTTAAGGAAGCAAACACACACCAATTTTCCACATGAACTAATATATGTGCGTTAGGGTTATGGAGGTTGTGTCATTAGATCATGATCAACATCAGATATCCAAAAAATTTGTTAGTCAACAAACTTATGGAGCGATATCTGCATCTCACACGCTAAGGTTGTGCCATTGATTAGCATATTTTAGAGACAATTTTGGGTGCATCTTGGTCGCTCCATTGAATCTACAGTTCGGCTGTTTGTGAAAATTTCTTTTCCAAAAATTGGAGGTATGGTGAGAAATGAGATGTTACATGATGTTTATTTGCTAGAGAGTTCAAGTGCATTGAATCGTGGTAGTCAATTTCGAAGCTTGTCGAAAGAAGCTTTTCCCCAAAGGCACATGCAAAAATGTGAACATATTTGGCAAGAGCTAGAAAAGAAAGACATGGATGGAAAAGAAATAGTCTGCGGATCTTCCAATTATGAGCTTATAAGCACAAATTCCAAGTTAGTGGATGCTTTAAAGAAGGATTTTCAATTTTTAAGAATTGTGCAAGGTGGTGCTTGGAATTGTATGCGAAAAAAATGGAAGGAATTGGTGGGACATGCCTTGTATACGAGGATTATTTTCATCCCGATTATTATACACGCTTGGAGAGCAACCATATAGGGATGAGATGAGATATTGTGGGAGACAAGTATAGAACTTGGACATGATCATTATGACATTGAAGAGAGTGAAGAGGTGGTCAGTAATCGAGCTAAGGCATGTGTTTGATGAGATGTTGGATGAGACAGAAGTTTCCCTAATGATATGAAGATTGATTATGAATATAGATGGAAAACAGATTTAGAGTCCACTTTGGTGAGCCAATTGAATTGTAATCCTTTTGCTTTCTAAGGATAGATTAACTAGGGTGAAAAGTCAAGCATATTTGACGTCATCCAAAAGAAAAAAATGCAAGGACATCAATAGGAATTGGTTCCTGATTGTCTTTGTTTTGACATAGATCCCAAGAAGATGTGAGTTATAAAAAAGGAAAACGTTCGGTTAGAAAAGGAAAGCAAATATGTGCAAAGGTGATTACCACGAAAAGGTTGGTACATAGGTAGGGTACGAGCATGAGACAAAAAGTGGGTAATATATGGAAAGAGAGTAGAGAACCTATTGATTTGAGTGACAGACCAACATACAATGTACATTTTAACCTTGCTTGGTATGCTGAACATGAAAAATTGACGCCGGGTTGCACATGATTCACTTATGACTTGACCGATAATCAAGTTATTGAACTTGAATCGATCGTCTCACTTGTATGTTTGACATATGACCCAAAGAAGATAAATATAAGTTGGATGTGAATGATAGGTTCTAGCTTGATAAGTTTGTAAATGGCACAACCATAGATGGTATGTGTTTAACATGGTTGATAAAGTAAATTCATTTGTTAATTATTTCACTTATCTTGCAGGGATGAAAGGGAAGCAAAAGCTTGGATAGAGTTGCGCTATGCCCTCCACTATATAAGATGTAAGTTTTGATTTTTCAAACTGTTATAATATTGCCTTATTTATTTCAAATTGACTTGAAATGTATATATGCTTTTGGCATTTCAGATTGCTCTATTACAAAGACATATCAAGTGGCATATTGGGACTAGGAGTTTGGTAGATTGTTCACAAAAGTTTTTGTGTTACCTTGTACCTTTTTAAGAAATACTTATACTAGAACAAATGTTCTTAACATCTCATTTTAATATATTCTCCTCTATTAACATCTTCGTATTATATGATAAGGGGTATGCGATGTGTTAAGTTGAATTTGTATTTATACAAAGAAGGGTCATCAATATTACAAAAAATAAGCAGTATAAATACGATATGGGATAGATAAAAGTTGGAAACATTAAAACGTATGGTATGGGGTTTTCTTAAAGAGATTCCGTATACGAAGGGGTTTTTTGGACCCTCGTAACGCACATGGCGTATCCATATATATAGAGCTAATACCCCCGGGCTCTTTCCATCTGCAGAGCTGTGCTGGAGTTAGATCCTCTTGAACAAAAAAGGTGGACCCTTTCAAATGATTGTGCCTTACTATATGCAGAATAGAAATAGCATCCCTGAAATGACTAGGAGGTGACGACGATGGACGGGTCGTGCTGCTCTTATCTGATGTGCCGAGATGATGCCATCTGCATGTATATGCATCACCTCGATAAAAAATGTCCGCCTCATCCAGAAAGTAAGACAACCACTGCCTCCCTCAATACCGACAATATGCACATCAGGCCAAGCGGTGTCGTGATCATCCTCTAGTGGCCTACCCATCTTAATAGTGGCAAAATTTGCCTGTCCAGTGCACAACAATTCCTCATTGAAGTTTGAGTGGACATGTCTACCCGGTCCACATGCTCAGGCACGGTGACACACTGGTAGTGGCACCCTAATATTATTTGCTAACTCAAGCACTAGCTTCCAGAGTTGTATCTAGCTTTCCAAAGGCAACTGAACGGATGTCCCTGTGATGATGCTGTTGAACCGGATCGTTTGAATCCTGACAAGAACTGCTAGTGGTAGGCATTGAATATGAGCATCCAGCTTAACCAAAGCCGTATCAAAAATTGTATCTGAAGCTGTCAGTGCATCTGTTTGCGTCAAAATAGGTCGTTGGGGTCCAAAAAAAGGCGCAACAAGGAGATATAGTTCAATGGTAGAATCATAGGGTTTTTCAAAGGCCTTCAAGGGTGTCCTTGTCATGTTCTTAGCTTTGCAGGTCTCCCTTGCCCATGGTCTTGAGTTTGTGAGTCATGGTAGGTATCTGTGGCTGTGTTGTGTTGGGCAAGGGCAATTTGAGCTTTGTAATAGATATTTTCAATCGAAACAAATAAATACCTTATGCTGAGATGACGCCTGGACCAAATCGAACCAGTAAAGCCAAGATTAAGAGTGAAGAAGCAACATCTACAGACCTGGAATTGGCCAGCCCAAGGGAAAATTCTATGATGCTATGCAAATGACATATTAATCAACTAGTAGGGTGTGAAACCCGATCAAATCGGCCTGGAAATTTGTTGTTTTGGCCTAGAAAACTTAACCAAACATGGGTATATCATACACCATCAAAATGATCTTGGAGAGAGCTTTCCAATGCAATAAAAGCACTCAAAACAGAGTTCAGATTCAAAATTTATGATAAAAACCATATTACCGTCAAATCTACATGGCATGCACTCTGGAAAAAGGTACCCGAATTGAAAAGAACATAAAGAAGGTACTATCGTGATTGATCTGGATTAAATCACATGCCAATGGAAAGCTCTTTATATAAGCTTTCAAAAGAGCCTAAAATTTTCTGAATCTGACTCTGTAGCTCAAGTTATGAGCGCAGGAACAATTGACATTCTCTCTTTAGTGCTTCTCTCTCTATGAGAAAACATGCTTCTGCTATTTTAACCATGAACATTAGGCATGCCATCTTTGTATTTCGGGTGCAATAACCGACCAACTGCATTTAGCAACACAAGATGTCAAACATAAGAAGAACTTTAGAAGAAGCATAGAGACACGATTGAAGCTTGGACAAGTATATCAAAGCTTCATGTATATGGAGTCCATATAGAAAGAGAATTGCATTGCAAAACTTGTTTATAGGCATTGAAGCAGACTTGTTACATGCAGAGAATTTCCTTTCCTGACATGATAAATACAGGAAGGAATTCACAAGAAATATAGAGTCCATTTTGAGTTCCATCCAGCTCCATGGACAAGAAAACTAACATGAAATACATGGACTAGAATCATTCGTCTAGCTCGAGGCATACCAGTTGATGCCGCATGCAAGCATCGATTGGAAGCCCTTTCTTAGCAGGGAAGAACTCTCATTAGCCAACTCCGCAAATGCCCAACCACCCGTGCTTATTGTCTACCTAATGATGACAGGATTTTGTGCAGACTGCCCTCATCTGCAAGGCAGGAAGGGGAACGAGGCAAGGAAAGGAAGCTTATTGTGGCCTATGAAGTATACGCGATGATCAAACAAGAAAAATGGCGCCTCTGGTATCTCCGTGTCTTTTCCTTGGCCATTTTCTAATTTCTCAGTCCATGATTTATAAAATGGGGGATCTAACGGTGTAGACTCATGCCATCTCAGATTTTGGTGAGGTGGAAGAGACACGTGGATAGGATAGAATTCCAAGAAAGGCTCTAGGCCCAATAGGGCTAGTGTGCTAAAAAAAATATTTGTAAAAAGCATTTGCAAACCTTATCACATATTTGAACAAAACTCATGCAGAATAGTGACTGACAATTTAATCACCTTTCAAACAAAAAAATATAAGCTATGTTGCTGCTTCTCGTTGTTGTTGTTGTTGTTGTTGTTGTTGTTGTTGTTGTTGGCCTAATAGTGGTCCAACCTCACAAGTTTAGAACAAGGAATATTTACTAAAAGAACCTTGATTGTTGACTTTCCCAAAAAGTCGTTAATATTTTTGAAATTTTCAAAATACTCTTATTTCTTAAGTATTTTCCCAAATAAGGCCTTTTTTTTCAAAAATCACCAAAAGCCATGTTTTTAAATAATGCAAAAGGAAGATGAATGAAACTACTGGGCATGCCTTTTCTAATAATATTATGCAATTCAACATGCAATCAATACTTTTTCTAAAAAATTTGAAAATCTTCTCGTATGTATTGTTTTGGCTCATGTGGAAACAAATTCTCCCTAAAAAATCAGCATGCATGTCTATTCTGCAACGAAACTTTTCTCCTTTTTCTGTTGGGCATCTTCTTCCAAGCATCGCATATGTAGCTTAACAAGCCATCAAGAAGAAATTAGTAAGAGGGTGCTGCAATTGAGCAATTATGCAAGACATCCAAGAACACATTAATCAAAATATGATGCAGTGTACAATTTTAATTCTAGAATTTGCAGAGTGGAACTTGAAGAAGGATTTTGCCAAGAAATGTAAGCACCAGAGTGCGAGCACCACCAAAAGCACCAGAGCAGCTGTTGGTTGCAAAATCTTAATGGAATTTGGAGGCAAATTGGAAAAAATAAAATAAGTAAGGGTTTTTTTTTTGGATTTTTTAAAATACTAGGGGCTTTCTAGGAAATATATCAAATACTTTGTTAAATTTCCATTAAGAACAATAGAACCGCCACTCTTCTAGGGTCTTATAGATATGGAAGAATCGTATTCTGCAATCAAGAGCTTGGAACAGCTTGCCATAGCAGGGCAGCAGAAGGTAGATGCCTCCGTCCAAGCTGCCCAAGAGATCCTTTCTTCACTCGACGAAGTTTTAAGTAATCCGGACCTTTGGGTGGTACCTCCTCCTGCCTCAGCTGCCGAGCCAGCTACCCAACAACAGGAAGCAGGTTGGGCTGCTGTAGATGATGCTCGTCTTCGATATAGACAATCCACTTCGGCTTTAAGAAATATAATCGCTGCTATTTTCAATAATTCACAGGTTTTTATTTATCCTATCGCCTTCCTGACTAAGATGTTTTAAAAGATAACATTTTTATTTATCCTATCGCCTTCCTGAGTAAGATGTTTTAAAAGATAACATTTGCAGATGAAACATGAAGATGATGACTGCTTGATGGAGGAGAAACGGGATGCTGAGGAATTAGACAAGTTAGAGAAGCAGGTGGCCGATCTGAGACAGGTACATTTGTTTGATATAGTTATTCCTGGCTTAAGTTTTCATCTCTAAAATGCCACAATAGACATTGTGCATAGAAAACAGTGGGATTTTGTGGTTGTTTCCTTCTTGTATATACATGCTAATTTTGAACGCATGTAAAAACCATGATCTAGAATGTTTATGAGTTTAGGGCCTGTTATAAATATGCCGTAATAACTGCCAATGGATTTATCTTTATAGTTTGCTAGTTACCAAATTTGTTGAGGGACTGTTGTGCAACCTCGCCTGAAGAAATAATTTGGCATATGTCAGGATGAACATGGCGTGTGTAGCTGTTTTCCTTGAGGAAGGGCAGAACTTTGGCTAGCTGAATTATCACTCCCTGTCGCAGCCATTGCCTTCTCAGTTTATTTTTTCTTTGTATACGCAGTTTCCACTATGCTACGAAGGGTTGGGAAGTTAAGAAGGTAGAATTCTAGAAGATGCATGGTACCTATTGTCTTTTCCTGTGCTTTTACATGTATATATTTCTGAACTGCCATTGTAACTCTGTGATATTTCTTTGTGTCTCACAGGAGGTAGAGCGGAAAAATGATATATTAAAACAGCTTATTTCCCAAACACGGGAACTTCTCATGGATATATCAATGTGGCAAAGCCCAAACACATATCTTTTTAATGACAAGCAGGTATGTTAAGATTAAGTCTCTAATTTTCATTGCTCGCTAATCATTCTATCTTTATACTTTGCAGAATATCATGTAAGGTTTTTCAACTGCCAGAGCCCTTGGTAAGATTGCAACTCTGTAAATCCTTTACGCTTCGTTAAGGAATTTATTCTCTACCTATTGGAGACTTGTCCCATGATTTCCGCAACCCTTGAGGTATCTCTTGTAGCATCCTTGAAAGTGTACATCCAAAGATTCTTTCTACTTATATTTTAGAACTTTTGGATGTCAATAAGTTCGAAAAATTACATGAAACTTATGCACTTACATTTTATTTCTATCATGCTAATTTTATTAACCTAACATGCTACTATTTTTCCTTTGTACTGCCCTTTGGCAAGCCCTTATCATTTTTGCTATGAATTTGCATATGCACAGACTAAGTTGCTTAGGCACATGCCTAGCAGGGCAGAAGTTGGTTGAATATGTCAAGTGGTTGCCAAGAATAAAGAAGATCTTTAGTTGACTAGGGTTTGTATGTATTCTGTTCTTATTGAGAATACATGTTAAAATGGCCGTTTGTACGTAATTCTAACCCATCTCTAACATTTAAATTTCTGTGCGTAAGCTGGCTGGAGACAATAAGATTAAGATCAGAGAAATTTAGGATTGTCTAAAAAACACTGTCTAGCCTAATTGCCTAAATGTCTGAGGTTTTACTTTGAGGCATGTTATTGTCCATATAAGAGCAGAGCCAAGTGGTTTGTCTTCTTACCTAGAAGTTAACCATGAAAATTCATTCAATTCAGCTCTGATTTCAAAATAAGAGGTACTTGGATCACGAGCATCAGATACTGTTGTTCTTGATGGATCATGAGGACTCCTTCACATTTCAGAGCCATAAATGAGATTAGGACACCAGAGATGTTTACTGTACTGTAGTATCCTTTAGCAAATTGCATTTTCATCAGGGTAAGGTTTATCCGGAGATGATTTGGTTATGTCTTAAGGATTGTAGTTTTAGTCAATCACCAGAACTCAATTGCAGTATGTGTTTCGTATGGCAATGCTCATTTGGTTGACCAATGTAAATATGAAGCGAGATGCAGTGGTCTTTGTTTGTGTTCTTGCTGCTTATGGTTATGTAGGGTTGGTGAATAGAGGATGTCATTTTTGGCTATAGATTCAGGTCAATTCTATAACGTTTGACATTTAATTACAGCTTCCATGGCCCTCAATGAGATGATATTTGACATTTGATAACACAACTTCTACAGCCATGTGATATTTGACATTTTATTACAGCTTCTGCGGCCCTGAATGAGATGATACTTGACATTTGATAATACAGCTTATACATGGCCATGGAATGTTGGCATGAAAGTTGGAGAATATAGGAGGTTTTGGCTGCATGGTTTAGAAGAGGCAATAAGCAACATGTAGTTGGGAACAAAAATTATCCCAAGAGGAGATACAATATGTTTACATCCTAGGTTTTAAAGGCTTAGATTTCACCTTTTCATCACATGGCATATACCTATGCTCGAGCTTTCTTTCTTAGTTTGCTTTGAAGGATTTTCCTTTTCCTGTGCCTCAAGACAAGAAGGAGAAGATGGACAGTAATATCATTGAAATGGTTATATGCACTGCCGTTAACCACAAAACAAAACTATGGTATAAAAAGAAGTTAGGCTATGATGGTGGTTGTATTGCCAAGTGGGACATAAACAACCCTGAATGTTGGACACAGATAACATGCAAAGAATTTGTTATTAAACTGAAAATTTCAATGGTGCAGACACGCATTATTGATAATTCACGCATCGGATGAAATAGGCTATCTCTAAATGTTTTATATTTTCTGCTGTTATAACGTCAATATCTTTGCCCTTCAAGCCTGCAGAGGTTTTTGACCATTGATCAGCATATTCTGCCGACATGGTACAATCCTATCAGGACAAATTAGAAGTCCTTGAAGAAAGGTTTATTCAGATATTTGAGCTGTGAGCAATACAGACCAGGTTACTTGTTTAGGATTTGAAATACAATAGCAGGGCAGTTTTGGGGCAAAGAACAGTGAGGCAAGAGCAAGGAAAGAGGGAGTGTATGCGAGGATGAGGTGGCGACAAGAAAATATGTTGTGAACCATTGATTCAATGGGGTGTCTTTGCATTTTGAACAAAATAGAAATGCAAGAGTTTTGTGAAGCATGAAAATGCCCAATGGGTCCTTATAAAAGTTGAAACAAAGTTAATAATTTTAAGCACTCCAATAGCAGGATATACTTGAATGAAGTAGTTGCTATCTTCTTATCTCTTATATATATACAATACCGCCTTGTGTTCAGTGTTCCAATATTTTGAGGTGGCGTCGTCTGGGCCGTTCAGATTTGAGATCGACGGTCTGAATTGACCCACCACTTAAGCTCCACCCTTATCCAGTGGTCCAGTATTTTGGGCCATCTAGATTTGAGATCGACGGCTAAGATAGTGCCACATCGATCCACCTTAAGCAGCCCCCTTGTGAGTGAACATGCACCATATATCTAAGCCGTCGGATGAAAAGGGAAGGAGAAATCCTAGCCCTTGAATTTCGTTAGGAAGGTGCAAGGAAGGTGCCAAAAAGTGGATTTAGTATAGTAAATTCTAAATGTTAAATTAAAAGGTGAGAATAAATCCTAGCCATTAAGTTTTTATATTAAATTGCCTCTTCTTTTTTTTAAGAGATGAGGTGGCACTCTCATTAATAAAAAGTTAGTGAAGAGGCTAAGCATTTATGAGCGGACTTTTCAAGAAGCTTTCTTTCTTTTTTTTTTTAAATCGCCTTCAAAGACATGTACTTGCAGTAGAGGGGTCGGATGAAGGTAGAACCCACGCCGTTGAATCTCTCTCGTCGAGAGCTTTTTAGTATGTAGTGCTTTGGCAGCGTTCCGTCGCAGCTGGAGCCCACTTGATCGGATTCTAAGAATTCTCTTAGAATCTTAGGATTTTACGAAATCTATCTAATTTAATGGAATCTAGGGGATTCTTCATGGGATCTTTAGGAATCTAGAGGAATGTCTATAGAACCTTAAAGAATATAAGGGAATCTCAAGAGGATCTTTGGAAATCTAGGGGAATCTTCGTAGGATCTTCGAGAATCTACATAAAATCTTGCAAAATCTATGGGATTCTTGGGAGAATCTTTGGTAATCTAGGGGAATCCTCATAAGATCTCAAGAAGCTAGGAGAATCTACATAGAATCTTGGAGAATCTAGAGGAATCTTGGAATAGTTTTTGGGAAATTAGGGAATCTCAAGAGAACCTTAGGGACTGTTGGAATCTCAAGAGGATCTATGGGAATCTTGGGAATCTCATAGAATATTTGAGAATCTAGGGGAATCTTGATAGTATCTTAGAGAATCTACATAGAATCTTGGGGAATCTATGTGAATCTTGGAAGAATATTTTGGAATGTAGGGGATTTCTAATGGAATCTTTAAGAATCTAGGGGAATCATGATGGAATCTTCGAGGACCTATGAAAATCTTCATAGGATCTAAGGGAATCTACATAGAATTGTGGGGAATCTAGGTGAATCTTGGGACAATCTTTGAGGATCCATGGGAATCTCGAGAGAATTTATGGAAACCTAGGGAATCTTCATAGAATATTTGAGAATCTAGGGGAACCTTGATAGGATCTTCGAGAATCTAGGAGATTCTACATAGAATCTTTGACAATCTAGAGGAATCTTAATAGAATATTTTAGGTTCTAGGCAATCTTAAGGAATATTAAGGAATCTCATAAAATCTTTAGAAATCTAGGGGAATCTTGATGAAATCTTTGAGAACCTAGAGGAATTTTCATAGAATATAAGGGAATCTAAGAGAATCTACATGGAATCATCGAGAATCTAGGTGAATCTTGCGGCAATCTTTAGAAATCTAGGGGAATCGCGAGAGAATCTAAGGGAATCGAAGGGAATCTTCATAAAATATTTGAGAATCTAGGGGAATCTTCTTATGATCTTACAGAATCTAGGAGAATCTATATAGAATCTTGGGAAATTTATGCGAATCTTGAGAAAATCTTTGAGAATCTAGAGGAATCTTGGTTGAATCTTTGAGATTCTAGGGGAATCTTGATGGAATCTTGAAGAACCTAAGGGAATCTTCGTAGGATCTAAAGGAATCTTCCTAAAATCTTTAGTAATCAAGGGGAATCTTGATAAAATCTTGGAGAACCTAAAGGAATCTTCATAGAATCTAAGGGACTCGAAGAGAATCTACATAGAATCGTGGGGAATCTAGGTGAATCTTGAGACAATCTTTGGGAATCTAGGAGAATCTCAAGGAAACCTTGGGGAATCTCATGAAAATCTCTAAGAATCTTGAGGAATCCAAGGGAATCTTCATAAAATCTTTGAGAATATAGGGGAAGTAGGGGAACCTTTACAAATTTTGAATGAATCTAGGAGAATCTACATAGAATCGTGAGGAATTTATGAGCATCTTGGAATAATCTTTGAGAATCTAGAGAAATCTTTGTATAATCTTAAAAATCTAAGGGCATCTTCCACTATCCACGTCGTAGGGTCAACCTCATGTAGTCCTTCATAGTACAAACACATGTATATATATATATATATAATATAATATAAAGTTATAGTGTAAATGTTGGATTGAATCTTGCACTAATTTGGTTTAGATGGTGTAAATGCTCTAATCAAATGGCCGAGATTCACTCGCTTCAATCCCACGATAAAAAAGGAAGGGGGAAAGAGAAATAGCAAAAAGGAAAGGGGGAATAAAGAAAAGAAACGATAAAAAAAGAAGGGGGAAAGGGAAATAGCAAGACGGAAAGGTGGAATAAAGAAAAGAAGGGGAGAAAGGAGAAAAGGAATGAATGGAATGTATTGTTATCGTCCACGGAGATGCTCTAATCAAATGCCTAAGATTCATTCGTTTCAATCCCACGATAAAAAAGGAAGGGGGAAAGGGAAATAGCAAAAAGGAAAGGGGGAATAAAGAAAAGAAATGCTAGGTGTCTTTTCAATAATATTACATGAGAATTATTACCTTCGTGAGAGGGCGGGTTTACAATCTAGACCTATAACTTAACTAGTTAACTAAATGCTTTCGAACATGTCTAGT
Organism: Isoetes taiwanensis; assembly: GCA_021234155.1. NCBI lineage: Eukaryota > Viridiplantae > Streptophyta > Lycopodiopsida > Isoetales > Isoetaceae > Isoetes > Isoetes taiwanensis. Next base: position 10,347,364 of record JAJEKV010000037.1, read on the forward strand.
TAAGTTAGCCAAAGGCATAAAAAATTATAAGCACAATTAACTATACTTAAAGTGACCTCTATGGGGTGATTTTCTAATTTAGTTAACTTTTAGTTGATTTTGCTAACTGAATTGAACAAGGTGCAAAGACAAGCTTAGTTAGTGTTTTTGGTTAAAAAAGTTAACTAAATTCTTAACTAAATTTCTTAACTATATGTTAACTTAACTAGTAGTGCGAATGTAAATTCTGTTAAAAATCATAATTTAACTTAACTTAACCGCGGGTCCGACATTGACAAATCTTGTGCTCGCATGCCTCCCAAGCCCATCTACTTGTCTCAATGTGGAGGCCATGAGCTGAGCCCTCATTCGAATTGACGCTATCGATCTCATGCTTCTTCTTCATGGGCCGGTTACGCGGTGGTGTTAGTAGAGAGGGAGAAATAATAGTGCCAATTGAACTTTCTAGGAAAAGTAGAGTGAAAATTGAGTATGGACCCCATGCATCCCAGTGAAATAGGCCGAAGAATTCTAATTGATTTTCTTCAACAGCATCAAATATTTTTAGACAGGAAAAGGACTCTGATCTAAATGGGCGGAAGCGGCCCGGCTAGTGCGGGGCGGAGGAGGCTACTCGCGCCCACCACACTCCTGATCAGCCCAGACTTGAACAACTTGATTTAGGGCTGGAGGCCCGAGCCAAGATGCATTGGCGCCAAGATTTAGTGTCATAGGCTTTTCCGGTTTTTCAAGAACGCATGCAGCGTAAGCGATCTTCTATCTTGGTTTCAGATTTGGTTGTATTTTTCTCATCTTCCTTGGGTTCTTAAAGGATTAATCCACGATGGGTCACTTCTTTGAGTCCGGGTTGGGCACGGGATGGATTTAATTTATGCACTGATTTGTCTCAAGTTGAAGCGGATTTATGTTCTAGATTTGCTGGGTAAGCTTCATCGGTGAGATAAAATCCTGCGGTTATGCAAAGCATTTTGGTTTTACTCTTACCCTTTCTTCTTGGCCCGGAAGGCAAAATTGTGTTTTAAGGAAAAGATGATTTTGAGCACTTTTTGGGCTCTCTAGTTCTATGCAAATAGGTTGCAAGATTGGTTTCGGATTGCTTATCTGGCTAGGGTTATTATGCAGACGGGAAGATATCTATACATCTTGCACCGGGCTTTTGAGGGAGGAGTCCGGCGGCTGGGCATATCTTTTGTCTAGCCAGACTTGAGGTTATTTGCTTACCCGGCAATGCAAAGATTTGATTTGAGTCAGTTCACAAGTGATCTTCTTGCGTACGAGCCAAGAAACCAGAATCCATGAAGCGGTGGCAGCTTCTATGAGCAGAGTGACAGGCTGCTCTTCTTACACTGATTTGTTTTCTTTCTTTCACTCTTTTCTATTTTAGTAAGAATAAATCTGTGCAGAAATAATTCCTACAAGATCCATGTGGGATCGTTATGTATGTTACATGTGCAGAAATACTTACTATAAGATCCATGTGGGATCGTTGATGTAATTCTTCCTATCATATGAATAAAAAAGCAGTTCCGTTTCTTCAAAAAAAAAGAAAAAGAAAAAAAAAGAAAAGGACTCTGATATTGGTGAGTAAACCATTGGAATTGAATTATATACATTTCCATTGGTTTGTTAGGAATTTGAATTGGATAAGCGAATCTAAATTTTCCAGTTACGATGCTATATTTGGCAGTTACTATAATATTTTTTACAATCATTATGAATTATGCCACAGTTTAGTGCCAGCCTCGCACCACAAGAGGAGGGACAGGGGGGACATGCCAAGTGATCCATTACGACGTGTTTTTACCTAGCAATCCCTCTAAACAACCGCCAATAAAATGTAAGGTCTCTATGAATGTACCAATTAGTTGTTTTTGCTGCCCATCTGCTACTCATTTGTGAGGCCCATCTGCCTACTTCCAAGGACAATTGTGTGCTAGAATCATGCTGCTTTAGCCAAATTCAATACCATACTAGGAATTGAAAGGAACCATCTTGCCGGATTAAAAGTTTGAGTTGCCACTAACAATAAAATGGCAAGTCTAATTGACCATGTTGGTAGTGATATTGCTTATGACAAAGGTTTGAGCTTTTTGTTATGGCATCGTCTATCACAAATACTATGTAAATCCTAGATTGCTTCCATTTTGTGAGCTAGTAGAAGCCTGCAGGTGGCGGAGCTTTGACATTACCGCTTTTGAAAGTTTTGCAAGAAATAGAGCATAGCATTTTGCTCCACAAAATAGTCCGCAAGCTAAAGATCTCGAAGTTTTTTTAAATTGTCAGAATGACCAGGAGGTGAGGCAGTAAAGTGAGTCTTTATTACAAATCTGGAGCTTTTGAGTACAAGATTCAACAGGGAGAGGAGGATCGGGTCCAACATCTGCGACCTGCCTCAATTCAACAACGAGATATAAGACCTGCCTCCAATGCAATATAAGATTCAACAGTGGATTATAAGACTCAAGAGCAATTGGATTATTGAACAGAGCACATGGATTATTTCAAACCCCAATATTGAACAGAGCGCAATAGACTCTCAAAGCATCTGCTCTCGATTCAACAGTGGCGCCCTTACCTTTTGCACCAGAGCCAACAACACAAGGATTAGAAGCCATCTCCGGTAGTGCGGCGGAAAGCAGACGCCTTTCTAATTTTCAATTTTTGATGCAAGTTATTAGCAGGGTTGCCTAACCCGAGCTGCCCACTTTCCTGCGTTTCTAGCTATACCATGTATCGTGCCACGTCAGCTGTAATCATATTGAGCCGTCTGATTCTGTAATTTCGGATCGTAGAGCCAGGGAAATTAGAAAAGCCAAGTAATTTTTGAAGCGGCTCAGATCCGACTGGAAGGAAGCCATGGCAGACGGCCGATGCCCATCAGCGGGTCTCCGAAGGGATAGGGCAGCGGATCTAAGTGGGCTCAGGTGCTTTGCCTTCTGTTTTACCAGCAACACCCCATCCGATTTGCCCAGCTACAATTACTAGTCCAAGCAGAAGGTGATTTGTTTCTTCATTCTTGTTTCTTAATTCCAGTCCAGACAGTAGCAATACAAGAAGAAGGTAAAACTAGCAAATCATCCTGGCAAAGCTCATAGGAGATGAAGAATAGAATAGAATAGATGAAGAAGGTAAAACTAGCAAATCATTCTGAAAAAGTTCATAGGCTGAGTGTGGTGCTGGAACTTTTATGGCAAATCATTTCGATCGCCATTACTGTGGAAAGTGTGGCCTCACAAATGTATAGCAGAAGGCTGGATGAGATTAGCCTAAATATTTATAGTTTTGTATAAGGAATTAAGCAGGGTCGTTTCTTCATTCAAGTAACAACTGTAGAAATTGAATAGTGCACAAGAGTATTTCTGCTGGAAAGTCACAAATCTATAACATAGTTCGTTACATTGTAACCATCAGCCTATAAAGATTTTTTAAAGTTTCCTTTGTTGTTGCAACAGCAGGATGGATGTGCTTCAAAAAATACATATTTTTTCGCATGGCCTTTATCCTAGCAAGGTATAAGTTGTTTCCAAACTTGATCATTTTGAATGCACCTCCAAATTTTGATTTACCTGACGACACAAACCTCACATTTATTATTTCATAAGGCTTGGCTAGGATTTATTTTACGGATAGTTCACTGATAGTTTCTTGAATGCTATAATTTAAACAATGCTTAGGACATGTAATCATGTTGCTTTAATTTTCAGAAGCATTTGCAGATATGGGTTTTGCTTCTAGGTGGGGTCTGTAATGTATCTGGATTTGACGGTATGTCAATGATAAAAGATGTTTCGAATATGTTTGCAACAGGTAATTTTACTACATAATACGAATTCTAGCCGTTAATTGTAATGTGGATTAAGTTTAACTTATATAGACCAGTTATAGTCATTATTATTAGAACTTGGTGTGACCAACACTATAAGTATGGCATAGGGTTGAAGGAGTTTTCTCCTCAAAACATCTATTCAGAGCTCTTTTATGCCTATATGAAGCATCAGTCTATCTATTTTACATACAACACTCAGGCGCTTAGTTTTCTTTGCCTCTGGGTTTCAGATTCCTTATTATGCTGCTAGAATATAATTAACAACACATCATGTATGTAGATACAATTGCTTTGCCTCTTGAGTTATATACTATGAAACAGGAGTATTGTTTTACCAAAACATTGAAGCAGATATATTCCTACAATGATCTCCAAATTTATATTACAATGATACAGATTTATGTTCTTACAAAAGGTGGAACATAATGTTTCGAGCAATGATCTTCAGATGCAGAGAGTGCTGTAACATTCACAACGAGCAACAGATGGAAAAAAACATGCCTAAACATGTTTTTCTAAGAAGCATCTCATCTTATTGTGTCAGAGCTTTAGTAGATTGTTCTATTTTATGAAATTAGTTTGGGGAGGCTTCCAATTTGCATTACCACATTGTTTGAATCATTCTTCTAATACTGTTAAATATATTTCTTTTTTGTAGAACTGATTTTTCAGAGATGCAGTTGAAGTGCGTGCAATATTAACGGGCATGTTGGAGGAGCAGGATTTTATGAAGGCACTATCGGTACCATATGTCATTTAGATACATGCTCTCTCTCTCTCTCTCTCTCTCTCTCTCTCTCTCTCTCTCTCTCTCTCTCTCTCTCTCTCTCTCTCTCTCTCTCTCTCTCTCTCTCTCTCTCTCTCTCTCTCTCTCTCTCTCTCTCTCTCTCTCTCTCTCTCTCTCTCTCTCTCTCTCTCTCTCTCTCTCTCTCTCTCTCTCTCTCTCTCTCTCTCTCTCTCTCTCAGCGGGTTTTAGGCGGGGAAGGGCTACTTTAGACCATCTATTAGTGTTAAAAACTATATTTGACATGGTTAAAGGTACTAAAAAACCAGTTTACATGGCATTTGTAGACTTTAAAAAAGCATTTGATAAGGTGCCACGTGACCAATTGTGGGAAAGATTGGATAAGTTGAAGGTGCCCAAGGAGCTTAGAGATGCAGTTCGAGTTCTGTATGAAAAAGTGCTTGTGCAATTATCTTTACCATTTTCATTGGATATCCAGGACCATGTTGAAAGTAATCTTGGGGTCAAACAGGGATGTCCGCTATCCCCCACATTGTTTGGACTTTTTATTGATGGTTTAGAGGATTGGTTGCTTAAGAATTGCCCAGGAGGCATGGAAATACATGGATATGTGATCCAGTTGCTAATGTATGCAGATGATGTAGTCATTTTTGCACGCTCTAAGGATCATATGCAAAAACACTTGGAAGGCTTGGCTGGTTTTTGTGATCAAACAGGTATGCAGGTGAACCTCGAAAAAACAAGCATTATGACTGTAGGAGCGCTTAAACAAGAACCCATCTTCAGATATAAGGGGAGTTTGGTAAGTATATGTGATTCATATAAATATTTGGGCCTTGTATTTAGCAGGAATCATAGATGGAATGCATGCATCACACAACGAATTGATGGAGGACAAAGGGCTTTATATGCATTGCAGAGCATGTGTAGAGAACACACCTTTGGTCATGGAATCTTAAGGTGAGACTCTTTGTGTAGAGCGTAGTCTTATATGGATGTGAAATTTGGGGACCAAGTTTGCCACAATGCTTATGGGATGATATTGAGCAGGTCTTAAAAAAAATTTTGAGACTGGAATTAGGAGTTAAAGCCCAAACCCCTTATTCTATGATGTTAGCAGAATGTGGTCTCATGCCTTTGGAAGGGGAAGCGATCCTTAGATGCATTACGTATTTTAAGAAGGTGTTACTCATGGATGATACTAGAATTACACGTAGGGCTTTGTTAGCCAGCAAGGAGAATGGTTTGTTTCAAGATGTCAAGAAGTGGCTCAATAAATGGGATATACAATGGGATGAAGTGGTCTCAGTAAAATCTGATTTAAGACAATGGATATCCGGGGAAGGTAGATAAGAAGATGTGGTCACGACCAAGACCAAAATGATTTTGTATAAGCGAATATTAACCCCACATTGGAAATGGCGGGCACCGAGGGAAAAATATTTCTATCCAAAAAGACATGCTATTTGCAGGATTCGGCTTAGTTCACATCATTTAGGTGTGGAAGTGGGTAGATGGGGACATATTATTCCTAGAGATCAAAGATACTGTAAAATATGTGGGGAAGATAAAGTAGAGGATGAGGATCATGCATTGCTTCAATGTACGGCATACAATGTATTACGTGATAAGTTTGGAATATACTACGAAGACCGCCAACCTTTTTCACCCTAAATGGGGATATATTGGGAAGTATTTGATTGAGCTTTTACAAGATAGAGAAGTTTGTATGCATAATCATAATGTTGATGATGATGATGTTTGAGTGAGAGTGATGAGCTAGATGAGGACTTCGTAAAACTCATCTATTATTTTACTGATGACATTTAAAATTGTCGTCTAATAGGCCTTGAGGCCTCCCATAGACAATAATCTCTCTCTCTCTCTCTCTCTCTCTCTCTCTCTCTCTCTCTCTCTCTCTCTCTCTCTCTCTCTCTCTCTCTCTCTCTCTCTCTCTCTCTCTCTCTCTCTCTCTCTCTCTCTCTCTCTCTCTCTCTCTCTCTCTCTCTCTCTCTCTCTCTCTCTCTCTCTCTCTCTCTCTCTCTCTCTCTCTCTCTCTCTCTCTCTCTCTCTCTCCCCTTTTCATGCAGCAAGGTGCATCCACATTAACACTTGAACACTTTGCTCTGATACTAAGTTTTTGTACAATCGATTGTGCCTAAAGAAGCATAAAACTTGCAAACAGTTGTCGAAAAACATTAAAATACCAACACGAACCTGATTGCCTAGCCTTCTTCCCAACCCTGCAGTTCTGCTAGTTTCCTGATTTTTTTCCCCAGACAAACTTAGAGACATAAGTCAATTGACTAATAGTATGATTAACACCATATTAATAGTGGTAAGGTTCAACCATTAGAAATTTAGTAGGGGAAAACACAAAAATACGTTTAAGCTTTGTTAAGATTGTCAAAATGCCCTTGGTTTAATGGTATTTCTTATGCAAATGTTAGCAACTTTTTTGTGATGATCCAATGGGAATTGTCTTTTTAGATGCATCATAGATGAGGATGAGATATTTTCATCAAATCTAAAATTAGTTGAATCAGATTCCAAAATCTTAGTTATGGTCTCCTAAATCTTTACAACTTTGTTGTGTATTAATAAACTTGCCACAATTTATATTTACAAGAAATTTATCGCGGCGGCCAAGGCCGCCGCGAACATTTCTCTTCCCTGGCTTCTGTGTGCTTAAAAAAGTCATTGAGTAAAGAGGAATATTTGCAATAAAGCTTTTGCAATTTAATTCATCACATTCTTATATTTTTATATGTGCCTCCAAGGGGCTTCTTCTTGTTGGTTTAAAAAACTTGGTTATGCTTATTGGTTTGATTGACTTAGAAAATAGCTAATGTTTTTCTAATCTAACATACTTCTAATACTCTTAGAGGGCACGCCGCCTTATGCACCCTGTCACCCTTTGTTACCTTTCTCCATTTCTTTACTTGTCTTTATTCTGCCATACTTTTCTCCATTTCTTTGTTTAAAACCAACTTAAATGTCAGAATCCCTTCCAGCATTAACGAGTGCTTTGGTTAGAGATCGTATCCCTTAAATTTGCTGCAAAGTAAAACCAAAGCAGAATGAAAGCTTATTCTTACCATTAAGACCCACGGGGGAGTTTGTTCAAATAGCGTGTTTCAAAGAATAAAGGTATCAAAGCGATCCGCATAATAGGGTAAGGAATTAAATTCGAGATAGTCGAAAGTAATATATGAGAAGGGGATTTTACCTTGGAGCTAGTTGTGACCCAATATTTGTGTTCGGTTCTACTTCTTGAGCCCCAAAGCGTCCTGCAAACAAATGCCTCCCCACTTGTTCAACTTGTGGAGCACCACATATACTCAAACCATTTCGATGCACCTTTTCCAAATTAGCTTCTTATGTTTGAATTCATTGTCATCAACTACATCCAACAATTTGAATAATGCGACGATTACCATGTTCAATTGTACCAACCCAAGAGTTTAGGTGAATATGCAATGTAAAAAACAGTATTACTACACTTGTTTGTTCTAATGTCAAGAACCGCATTCCAACGATAATTTAAGCAACGTCTCGCATCCAAATTTGTGCAATATTCATCTTTTAAATTCTAATTCATGAATTCCTGCTGTTGAATTGTATCATCTAATCTACCTTGATCACCAACGGCATGTCCCTAAGATCCTGTACCTCTTTCATAGCTGGCATGTAGTTCATTCATGCCAGCGAGGTTATGGCTATATTCTGATGGATACTTGATAACCTATAGTCTAAAAACGTTCCTTCTCACAATGGTCTCCAGGATGAGCTACATGCCATAAAGTTTTAATGAACTCTTATTTTAAGGTAGCAGAGACATAGCAAAATGTAAGATTGTTAAATATGACTTCAAAAACACAAGAAAGAATGTAAAGACAGCATTCACCATCAACCATATTTTCTCTCCTTTGCCAACCTTGTTGCATGAACCGTCTAGGAAGGCACATTCATTAGCTGAGGTCCCTTTATCTATCTAATCTCGACCTAAAATGCAGGAAGACAATCAGTTTGTATACCATGACATGGAGCAATTTAGGACCCAAACACATAGCAGAGAAGGCAGAAGAGGGTCTTAGGCAACATCTACAAACCTTGCTGTCAGTTGTTTAATCCTGGAGTCTTGGTCGTTTAGATATTCCATAAAAGATACCACCTGTAATGCCTTCATCCATTTTTATCTGCAAGTGCACAGTATAGAATGAAAACCAAATTGTATAGTCGTTGTAGTTTTAACCAAATAACGCAGGCCATATAATCTGTTCACTGCTAAAGGAAATTGTCTCATTTTTGTTAAGCCCTGCTTGTTTTTGTGCCAAGAAACTTTGGCCAAAATCGCTGCAGAACGTCCGTAGCCTTCAAATCATCATATGTTGGAATGTCCTAGGAATAGAGCAAAATTGAGAGCCATTAATCAAAAAAAGTCAAAGCATGCAATAGGGATGCAAAGAAGGGCAAAGTAATCCAGGAGCATGGAGGCGTTTGTGCTCCTGTAACCCAAAAGGAAAAAAACCTCTCCGGTTTGGTCCAAATGCAATCATGCATTGCAAAGTTTGCCCTTTCCCGCTAATTTTTGGCGTAGGGAAGTTGTAGAGAAAGCTTTACCACACAAATTTATTCTACTCTTCATATCTAAAATGGCCGATTCCGCTAGTCACAGCCGGCCAGCTTTGCATAGGGCGATCTATTTGCCAGCCTTCCACGCCCTAGGCCTAGAGCAAGACGAGAACCCCAGGACTCTCAAGACCGTAAAAGAAGAGCGCTAAATCTAGAGGGAAAGAGGCGGCATTGAAGCTTCAACTCACACACGTAAAAAAGAAATCACCTTGTTCGTGCTTAGAGGGAAAAATGAACGTGAAATGCCGTGATTAGAAGCACGCTGTTACTTCCCCACCGGGCCCTCTTGTTCTCAATGCGCGCTGAGGCAAGAAAGGCCCAATTTTTGCTAGTTTCTTGATGCTCTCTTTCCTTGACAGATGTCTCACAGATCTCTCAATCGCCCATTCAAGCATATCAATTGTGTCCCATTTATCGAACCAAAGCAACTCATTGTCGCTTTTATTCAATTCTACCAATGCCTCGACTTTGGTTGTTTGAATAAAATTTGGGCACAATTGCCCTTTTGATTATCTGCAGACATGCAAGAATATTAGATATGAGACCAAGCGGCCTGCAACCCTTTGTCGAATAAAATTTAGCAAAAAGCATCTTCTTCCTCCAAGCGTAGGGATATATTGTCGGAAATGCTCAAGCTTTTGTTTCTTTTTTCTCCTTCTTCCCACCCTCGCCGCTCACATGCCGGGAATCGTGAGGCAATGGGCTTTTTACAAAACTGTTTATGACCTTTGAAGCAGAGCTAAAACACAACCCGTATGATTCAAAAACTAGCAAATGTATTTAGATCGACATTTCTTTGTCTAGCAAAAGAAGCACGGGGATGGACAAAGACCGCCCATCAATCCGAGAAACTAACCGGAGTCCGAAAAGCTATTGAAAGAGGGTTTGGGGATCCAAGGCGCCTTTGAGGCAAGAGGGTCGGGAAGAAGCAATGGATGGAGGAAGTCGGAGAAGAGGCGATATATATATATGCATTGCAGCTGCCCGAGGCCATAGGCTAAGGTGGAATTGGGTGCCGGAATAGGGGATGAGGTTGGATAAGTAAGGAGAAGCTTCACGGGGTTGAGCTTGAGTGATGGAGAAGGGAAAGGATCGGGACAGAGGGTGCCGGATCATTGCTTGCATCGAGGGTGAACAGAGGTGCCAGTTAAGAATGGATTGCTGCTTGAGAGGAAGAAAGGGGAAGATTCACGTGTCAACCATACAATATTTTCTTTTAAAGATTTTAAAATGAAGAAAAATGTGCGTGTCAACCCTGTGGCCGTCCCTCAAATGTAAATATTAAGTACCCTATTTTTCTGAGAACAAATTATACTGCATTACATAAGTAGTGATAACTTTGTTGTGTATTAATAAACTTGCCACAACCAACTCAACAAAGACTCTCAATCTCTGCTTTCGGTAAGGCCATGAGCCGCAGACGAAGATTCCCCATCACTGCTGAGACGAATTTCTAACACTTCCTCCGTGCATCTCTTAGCTCACAGTACAAAATCATACACCTCCTCCTTATTACCCCGACTTACAACCGATTGATCAATGGATTCAAAGATCCTCCGAGCTATCTATGATGACAATCGACTCCCCGCCTGTGTGAGGTCCCACCCCATACCATTGTCACCGCGCTTAACAAGGACATTAGCTAAATGAAGCACAAATGAAATGAAACCAAAGCGTAAAGGCAAGCATCTACATCAAACTACATCAAACTCATCATCCCTAATGTCAAGCGGGATGAAATCGATAGGGATCGCAGGCTCTCTTGACACGGGGCTGCACTCTCCATTTGTTAGCATAGGCGAAGTCATCACTACTACTTCCATCTCCGCACCTCTCCCTCCCATCCTCGAACACGCCAGCGATCCCAAAAGCTTTCTTCTCCTTCCAACACGCCTATTGGGACCACTCCCTACTGGCTCCCAAACAATGCAATGCGCACATCCTTATAGTCGCATTGTCGCGGTGCCTAGCATAATCCGGGCCAGTCGCTTGCACTTTCGCTCCAAACGAGGCATACGCAGTAGTTATTGGCAACACCCAAGAACTTGCGGCCTGAAACTTGCCGGGTTCGCAGATGCATCCGATGGTGTGAAGAAGGGAGACAGTCCTAAACCCGGCCAAAGATGATATGACACATAGTGGAAAGCTTTGGCCATGAGGTTTCATTGTAAGAACTATCAAATGCTTGACCTCCCCGGCCCCATACAATGCATAAAGCTCCTTCCCAGTTTGCACTTGCTCCGAAGATACATTGTGCATGTGAGCTTTAAAGTGTAACTTCCCCATGTCTTTCAAGCAATAGCCCACAAGGCCTTCGAAGCAATGCAGTTTGCTTCCCCTCATGGCTTTGCATGGCTGATCATGGCCCCCACCGTTTCTGAGGGTGTTCCATCCTAGAAAATTCTTGATTATCACATTCAAGCTGGATGGAGTCTTCGCGTCAGATCACATCACAGCTTGGATGTGCAAATGGTCAAGGTCTGACACTCTTTCCAATGCAACCACACCGCTTTGCATTTTCTCCTTCAAACACAATCATCCGATCAGATAACGCTCGTGGGACATCACATCCCCAAACACAATCGTCACGGATGCATCTAGCACCCCGGGCAACTCCACAGCTTCTTCTCCAGGCCCCCCGCCAATGTCAACCCCGACATGCTCCTCTATGAAGCCTGGGATCCTGCGACCTCTCCCACGCCCCCGCTTCCTAGCCCCACCCGGCAGTCCTAACATTGACACGGGTCTCCGCCTCTTCTACACACACTCATCCCATATAGGTTCAAGACCGGATTGGCGTGATTGAAGGCGCCAAGACCTGACCTGCCTTCCCTCTCGGCGCCCACCACTACCTACTCTACCTCCACCTCTACCACCCCTTCCCCGCCTTGCCATGGGTGTATTAGCATCAATAGCGCTGTCGTGAGCATAACAGACAACATGAGCACGTTCACTTATGTATTGATCTATTAGATCAAACCATCTACACTTCTCAGATCGTTCTCACCAGATAGATTATTTTGTCCCTTATCATGTCTATAGTCTCCATAAACTGCTTGCCACTTCTTTCTGCATGCTTCAGTATCTTTATCCAAGTTTGAGCAACGTGAGACTAACTGCAAGTACAATTTCTGCCAAATATCAAAACCTTGCTTTCCAGCTTTAGTAATAAATTCCTCGTGCATTTCTCCACGTAAGTGGATTAGATTAACCACCCAATTGTCTTTCCAGTTTGTGCCTCTTCCTTTTTGCACGTCTCCAGCAGGTGCTTTGGCAGGCTCCTTTGCTTTTTTTCCACGAGGTTTCTTTTCTAACTGGGCTCTGGAACAATTTCAGCAAGGTTTTGACTTGGCTCTGTTATAATAGGAGGACTAGAATACATATATATCGGAGGGATAGCAGTTCGCCTTGCAACTGGACCACGTGGAAATGGAGGTCAATGGAGTGGATAATTTGGAAGTGGCGGAGTAGGTTGAGAGGAAGGTATTTCTTGAGATTCAGGTTCCTCAAGGCTCTGGGTATACAGAAAGGACGAGTATCCTTGAGGCATGTAGGAATAACATCAAAACCATCAAATCCTGCCATGGGGATCTCTAGGAATCTAAAATGCCAAATAAAGAAAAGAAAATAGCATGAGTACAATTGAATGTGCCAAAGTAAATTGCACAAAATAAAACAACATAAGCATATGAATTTTACATGGCATATGATTTTACATGGCAATGGATTCACATGGCCTATGCACTAGGATTCTTCAATAATTTACATGACATTATGTACAATGATTTCACATGACCTATGCATAAGGATTTTACATGAAGAGAGTTATCACCGATCTTCCGGCTATGGCGACATGCCATGGGCAATGTTGTTTATTCATATTTCCTACCTTGCCGATCTTTGCAGCTTGATCTTTGCCGCAAAATTTTTGCCCGCAAATAATGAGGATTCAGCAGAAAACATTTAGGTATGAAAGTGCATGAAAGGAAGAAGCCACAACTGGACGGAATGCCCCTTTGCTAATCCTGGAGAGAAGGCAAGAAGGAGGTATCCAAGATGGGTTCCATATCTGCTTGCCGTGATTTAGAAAGGGAAACTGCAAACAGGGCGATGGTTGTGAATATGCTTATGGGGTTTTTGAATGCTGGCTTCATCCACGCTGCTGTAACTTCGCCCAATTCCGAAGGCGATTTGCAGCGGTTAGACATCGGGAAGATCTTCCGCCGCAAGATTGAGGCGATCTTGAAATGCAAGTTCTACGCATGGTGATTTTGGCTTCAAATTTTCCTAGCCCCCGCTGTGGGCTGTCTGTTCCTCGCTTTGCAAGGGTAGGGTTCTAACTTATGGGGGTTTTTTAGTCAAGCTCACGAACTTTGACATGGCCGTGCCTATTGAGATTCTCGCTCTTTGAGAACAGGACCTTGGTAGAATATGGTGAGAGGAGGGGCGGTCAAGGAACTTGAGCTTTCTCGTTCTTTTCATATCTCATGAGATTAACATGCATTTGAGCCCATTCTATGCAACATAACAAAGATGTTTGAAGGGGTCATTCAATTGCTTGGATTGACTTCAATAATGCATGCAACTTGAGGTGCTTGAAGCAATTCAAATTTATTGCACGAGGGTTTCTTGATGATGTTTGCCCTGTCCATCCTGTGTTTGGCAGGGGAAAAGGCGCCATACATGTTTTGAAGAGGCCCCCCCATCATGTTTCCGGTTCTCGTTGGGAAGTGCATTACACCCATAGAAGGGCACAGCGATGAGCATTTGAGAATGCATTAGAGACGGTATTACTGTTGTTTTTGGCTTTGCTACCTTAAGGTATTCAAAGGCCATAATTGTAACTATCACTATGCCGTGGCCCTATCTAAAGGCATTTTGGGGAAGAGTGGAAAACAAGAGAAGTATTCATCCTATCAAATTCCTTAGAATGTAACTATGGCGTGTCCGGGCCAGTCGCATGAAGACTAGGAGGTGAGCTAGAAGCGCCTCGAAATGCTCCAGCTTTTAGGATCCGTGAGCAAGTTTTTTTAAGCGGCGTGTCTTGTCTTGAAAAGAAAAAAGCCATTTGAAAATGTCTATCAAGGTTTGCTATGAAATCTACCTCTCCCCTTTTATTTTTCGAGTCCTTCTTCTTAGATTCTGGCATTATAATTTTCTAGAAACTTTTTGCAACTTCTTTCTTAAAATGTGCTCTGATTGCAACATTTCCTCTTTTACTTCCATGGTTCCATTATCTTGTTATGGATTTTACTGTTTAAAGATCACTGCAGATATTATGTTCCATGTTCAGATTTAATGTAGAGGGAGTTCTGTGTCTTAGTTTTGTTTCTATTATGTTGCAATTTGCCCTATTAAATGACGGTATCCTTTAGGTTTGATAACTTTCAAGTATATGCTGCTAAACCTCAAACAATGTTTTATTTGTATAGAAAATGGAAAGGGAGCGACTGGAAAAGCTTGCAAAACAGAAGGTATGCTATATTGCAGTTCTATCCTTGTGCCAGGGCAAGTGTGTTTTCATGATTCAAAGGTTGACATCGTTGATTGAGAAAATTATATTAGATTCACATTAAGCATCCCATTTTGAAAGCCTTTCCTTAATATTCAAAGTAACAATCTAATATCAGCCAAGGTGGAACCTGATTGCACAGCAAGAACATTACAGCTGCAATCTGGTGATGACCATTGCAAGGATTTTTGAACCACTGTAATGTAGTTGCTTGGAAGGCAAAACATCTATTGTGCATCACATTTTGCAGGTCAATTATACTGTCATGACTAGGCTTCAAAGTAGTTGTGGAGTAAGTCTGCTCTCTCATGCTTTGGTTTTTATTTTCCTAGTGTTTTGAATTTTAGGCCCAGTGTATTGCTAGTGAGGCCGCATCCCACAATCCACACTAAACCGGTGTCGGAGGAGCTCTTGGAGACCAATCACGAAATCTTGCGGTTGTTCTTTGGAATTGTAGCAATAGTAGTTAGGTTATTTTTTGGCTGAGCCTCGTCTAAAGAAGGAGGAAAGAAGGAAGAGTCTAGTTAAGTATTCAACTTCCCATGTTCTATGCATAACAATAAGCCACTTGGTAGCGGAGAGACCTCAGATTTTAGGTAACAATTAATCTCGGTCCATGGTTTTGGAATTTGTGCAAAGTAACGTTGTGGAATCAAGCATGTTAATGGAATGCCAATAAAAAGGCAACGAGTTTATCTCAATTATCTTTGTTCTGATTAAAGTTCTGTTTTAGAAATGTGAAATGTCAGGATTTTGTTTACAATGGGGATGCAGGATCCTACACGGAATAGGCATGAAGGTAATGGCAAATAAAGTCCTCTTGGACTGCTCTAAAATGTTGCTTGCAGAGGAAGAAAAGGGGAAGATTCACGTGTCAACCATACAATATTTTCTTTTAAAGATTTTAAAAATGAAGAAAAAAATGTACGTGTCAACCCCAGGGCTGTCCTCAGCCCAGAAATATTAGCACCCTATTTTTCTGAGAACAAATTATACTGCATTACATAAGTAGTGATAACTTTGTTGTGTATTAATAAACTTGCCACAATCCTATTGTGGGCAGGTATTCTTGCAATGGTTGGGAATATGATTATTGTATTGTATTGTATCCAAAACCATAGTTTGGCACGGTTTGAGCTGCTTATTTGGTCTGGATGCAATATACTTCAAACCTCTGGGTTGTAAATATCTTGTGAGAATTATGTGATACATGTTTCTTAGCATTGGTTTTTATTGATTTTATGTGCATCGTTGCAAATTTCGTGCGGGTTCCGTTAGAAACATCCGAGGCCCTTGATCTCAAAATATTCCACAAATCAATGGTCCACAAAAAAAAAAGAACACAAACCCATAAATAATATAACTTGTGATTTCAGACTACAATTTAGGTGAGCTTAACTTATTGAAAGATCTCATTCCTCATCCACAATGCATTTGAAGGACATATTTTTATTTGGATCATCACCAAAAAGTTACAATCATTTCTATAAAAATACCCCTAAATCAAAGGCATCTTTGGCAATTTTAGCAAAAAACTTAAAAGTATTTTAGCGTTTTCATTTCAGTTGACACACTTGTGTTTGTGTGGGAATACAAGTGCTTAATAAAACATCACTTACACTTCTGACTTGATAAAATTTAATAGTTCAGTTATCCGTTTTCCTTGCTTTATGACATCTATAAGAAATGTAACAACGTGTAGAAGACATCATCTTATAATCATATCTTTAGTTTTGCTTTACAACATTATAAGACAATTGTAAGTGATAACATTTGAAAACATCCACTCGTAATTACACCCTTCAAGGGCATCGAGCACCTCATCTAAATTGTTGGTTTGCTGAGCTCATCTATAAGATAGTTGTAGATGATATAGATAGTTGTAGATGACAATATCACTCTTCATGTAGGCTTCAAACATCAAATCGAGCACATGCATGCCATAACTGAGAGTAAAGCGGATCGAGAGTTGTAGGAGAAATGAGATGATTTGATATTGATATTGATATTGATTTTACAGGGATCAGAAAGGATTCTAAGTCCCTTGGCAATCTGGAAAGCACTACACACATCTCATCCAGAAGAGAATAAACGTTTGTCAATTCCAATTGAACCATACACCCTAACGAAGTAACCACATATCGCTATGTATTGTATCTCTCTTCATGCTCTTCACTTGTCTTCCTCACGTGCGCTTTAATAAACCAGACTTGTGCACCATTGAGCTTCACTTGCATACTTTCATACTAAATCAAGCTTGCCAGCCACTTCAGTCATGACTGTAGCAGCGCAAACATATGGCTCACCAGGTTGCTCCTCTGCATACAATCTACACAAGGCATGCCCAGCTACAGTCCATGCAAAGCTGCAAGAAGAGCTTCTTTGATTTGCCATATTCTCTCGTGCATGATCACATACAACTTCATATATGGCTGCAGCCTCTTCATAGATTACTGCTAAGGGTTTTGGACACAGCTTCAGAGTCTCAGCTTCGTATAAGATCTGCAAGTTTATAATAGAATGAACAAGTATACTCATTACCAATATTTGTTGGCACTTTATCTGATAGCTATAGTCTAGGTCCCTAGTTAGCATAATAATTTTAAATCTCACTATATTTTAAGTAATTAAAAGTAGAAACTTACCGAACGATATTTTTGTTTGATCTCTTCTGCACGGGATGACTTGAAAGGTTGTGCCAACCTGCAGGCATGACTCATTTCCTTGCGGTACTCATCGAAGTACCCTTTCCATTTGGATTTGTGGGATTTGTATCCACCGTAAACGAACTCAGGATAATAAACTGGAAGAAAAGAGTCAAACTTTAATCCTTGAATATGCATATAGATATGCATATAGAACCTTTCTGTCAAAAATAAAGAAGTACCGAACTTGGAGAGCTATCTTCTGCATCCAATTGATTCGCATTATCTACAATATCATATATCTGGCCCAGTATTGAAGTCGATTTGTAAAATTCCTTTCCCTCTTTCATAAAGTGTGGCCTCTTCTTAGCTATTAAATCTGCAGGGACTGTTACCTGAGAGTAAACATACTAAAATTATTACTAAGACAAGAAGAGTCACAATCTATATTCCTGTAAACAATTTTAATGTCTGGTACATGCTGATTTGGAATTATGCACTTAGCTAATATAAAGTCCATGAAGAAAAACCTTAATTTCTTTCTGAATTAGCAAAATGAGAAGCACCCATGTATTTCGCAACGTATAGAAATAGGATATGAAACTTGTCTTCGGTCGTCTCTATGTTACTAATCACTAGAAATTAACATAAGAGACTAACAATATCGTGCTTATGGAAAAAAAGCATTTTCTGGCATCCTGATCAAGCTGGACTCAATATGATGACAAAAAACAACAATGTTTCATTTGTGACCCAAAAGCGAAACATGGTATTGTTTAACAGCACCTTTTCTCCCGTCTTTTCTGAAATAAGGGCCGCATAATTGATATTCATAAGCTGTGTTAAAATCTGCTCCAGTACTTTTCTGTTCGCATGTTGCTCAGGTCCTAACATAAGGTACTGATCCACATGCGCTAACCAATTTGTTGCACTCATACCAGCAGCATAACTAAATGGAAAATAAAAGCACACTAAAGATGCCATAAAATTGCAAATTAAGTTCTACAGTGAACGAATTAAATCAAATCAAACAAAAAGATCAAAAAGAGGGCAAAAAAATGTGATTGTGGCCAGGTCTATATGGAGAAGGAGACATTTAGTGACATCAGGAATTATAAGATTTGCCCACAAGGTGGTAGATTTTATAATATTCTGCCAACAAAGGAAACAACCTAAACTAACTCTGTCAGTCATGTGTCGCACCTTGGATGATGCATTGTATCAAGGACCTGCTTGATAAGCTCGTCCTCAAGCTGTGAATAGCTCATGTCTGATGGCTTTTGTGACTTCTCTTTTGGTTTTGGTGGATGGCTCCATGGTGCAGAAGAATGGAATTGCTTGACAACCTGCATTTTACTTGTTAAGATAATTTTAATCAAGTAAAACGATCTGAATGCCATTAGATACAGATGAGAACATGCGAAAACAGGTCCAAAGTGCCAATGCAACACCCTCCAATTTTATTTTCCAACAAGAATCATCATGGGGTGCAGCTTTTGAGTTATGGTAGCTCGTTTGTGATTATCTTCTTGTGCTTCTGCTGCATTATAAGGGACACTTCATGATATTGACAACATGAAAGGTGACCGAACAGTATTGATGGTAAGCCCTAATATTAGTATCAGTTGGTTCATTTGAAAAGGTAGCACCAAAACATACCTCTTGATCCATGCATATCCAATACAAGTCGCCATCCAAATCCCCACCTGCAATCTCATCAACAATTGAACGTGGCCCTTTTGTTGGAAACAAGATAACATACTTGCCATCTGCAAGTATGTTTTGCAACTCTGGATACCATGTAGCACGAAAAATATGAATATCACCCGGATGGATCCCAGGGTTCCTGTATACTAAAACCCTTTCACAATACACAGGTCCATTCCTGGCTCCATGCAGCAAAATACAAGAAATTAGCATGCACCACATAGGAGGGCAAGTTATGCCATGCTGTGAAATCCATTCTTCTTGGCCATCCAACAAAGCAAAAAGGGTTCGAATTTGTATATATGCAGAATTTGATATCTTAACTTCGATCACGTCCAGTCCAACTAGGTTAGTTTTAGAATTGCTGAATATTGCATTTCTTAGCATCTCCTTGAGGGGAAGTTTCGGTTGCTGGGCATAGCAGACCTTTCCTCGAATACGTTTGTGGGCTAAATAAGTGACCATCAAGGAAATGATGGCAAATAGGTGTCAGGCTAAGGAAATTATGCAAGACGATATGAATGACTTGCTAGAAGGAGGTGGAAAGTAGAGCTTCTTTCATTCGATTTACCATCTGAAAAAATGATTATCAATGCTTGCAACATTGAGGTACAAGAAGAAAATGTTATGCATAGAACATGTTAATCCTGATACAAGATATAAACATGTCCATGAAAAGCAGGTACATATGAAGCCAAGCTCAGGCAAGTAAGGCTAAAACTTTAGAATGGCAATAAGCAACCCGATATCCTTAATGGGAAATGACAAAAGATGTGTATGCGGAGATGACTAAAGAGACTACGGAGCAGCCTTTAGATCTCATTGGAAAAGGTAGATAGCAAAGATTTATAGCTTAAAGCAAAGTATCACAGTGCAGGAAACATGACTAAACAGAAACAATGAAAGATATGGAGCAGCCTTTAGATTTCATTTGAAAAGTTAGATAACAAACGTTTATGGCTACCACAGTGCAGGAACCAGAAAGTAAAGTGTTCAAACCCAGACTCTGCCTGAGGATTCTGCAGGTGAGTTATGTGTTACGTTGATGAGATAATCACCACACGGATTTTCGTCCATGTTACCCAAATATAGATAGCATAGTGCGATACAAGTGATAACTCACAGCAATATTGCAACTTCATTGCGCTCCAGTCGCCCACTGGGATCGGATGTTCCCATCAAGTAAAAACAATTTTGTAATGGAACTTTTGCTTCTTTATAATCATTTATCTTCATTCTAACAAGGTCCTTCAATACGCTTCGAAGATAAGGATCCTTGAGAGAAATCCCAGCCTTCAACATTCGCACTGCTATATCTTTGCGTTCCCACTCTGTTTTACTGCACACTGTCAAGCAGAGAGATGATAAAATTAATTTCTGATTTCACCTAGTATAGTCTTATTGGCAGAAAGATGAAAGCTATGATAGATCTTTATGACCATATATTGGTGTTTGCATATGAAGCCAAGCGTTTTACTGGGTGACCCTCAATCGTTTGTGACAAGTTCATAAACTACAAGACAACTTATAAACAGAGTTTACAATTATAATGGCCAATTCAGCAGTACATTTCAGTGCAGCAGAACGATCCTTCAAAGTTGCCTCAGCCTTTGAAATTGCATTCCTCGTGGCTTCGAGAAAAATATCACCAGAAACACCGCCAATTGTTAGTAGAGCAACAAGGTATCTTGATAAGTTGGCATCCTTAGGTCTTCGGCTGCAAAAAGAAAGAGCATGTTAGAGAACACATACTGCAAGTGATGACAAAGACATGCTCCATACCTACTTATTTAAACGCACATACACATACCAATGTTGGCTTCTTCATTAGAGTTTTGGATCTAAGAAATTGTAAGCTTGACCCTTCTAAGGGTTAAACTAGGGGCTTGGGTGGCTGCAATCTACCTAACATATCCCTATATATAAGGTATATTAGAACTGGAAAGATCTGCATGATGCATCTGATCTACAGTTTTCGGGAGTTCATCATATGGACAGCAGGAAACACAGCAATAGAATTTCTTCTCCATTTCAAAATGCTATTAGAAAGCACGACTATGAAATAGGACAAACGGAGAAGATAAAGTAGCGGGGCATCATAGAAATATAGTAAGTGAAAAAATCATTTCTTAGAGACACAATAAGACAAATCAAGTGCTGAAAATTCGGTTAGCCTAGAACATAACCTGGATTGTATTCTAATACAGCTCGATATACCTTGTGCTGCAAATCTCCAAGCTGTCATATGTTGCGAAGTTTTCCATTCTTATGTCCCGTTTGACTTTTAGCATGGAATCCCGAATGCATATAGTTTTTGGAGGAAGCTTTGACAAACATAGGTGAAACAATTAGTATCTTTAGTTTAGGATATCCATAGCATAGAATTACAACATGATGACTTGAGTTCACATGTGTCATCATTTTTTATTACGAACTAAGACATCCAAAATGGATCAACCAAATCCATTGTATTATTTCAAGAATTTACATATAGAACACCACATCCCTTTAGGCAGTGGCACATCCTTTTCAAAGCAGGAGTTCATATTTGCTAAAAGGGTCAGTAAGCTTGATGTAGTTGTCTAACAAAAGCTTGAATATTACCGAGTACAACCTATATCCTATAGGAATTACAAGCGGTGGCACTACCAGCTGGCCTAGCATTTCAACTCCTATTGCAAATAATATGAATGCAACAGCTTATGAGAAAGAAACCTGGATGTTATAATTCAACAATCGCCTATCATCAAAGATTTCAGTTTCAACCTTTGACTTGGTTCAGTATCTGACAATATTGACTGCCCTTTCATTTTGAGCAAAGGAAGTCCATAACTAGTAACATATTTCAACAGAAGTACCTCTTTATGTACGAGCAAAGTTCCTTTAATGGCATTTCCAGCGTAGAACAACCGAATTTGTAATAAACTTGGACATACCTGCTTAAAGAACAGGATAGCAATGGTTATGGTTGGCATTTCTTCTAAGCACATACGCTCCAAACAGTGGATGCAACACAACAAAGTTATTGTATACCTCATGCTCATCAGTATGCTCCAAGTATTTCCCTTTAAATACTCCTAAAGGACACATTCTTGCTATATCTTCAGATATATATCCTGTCCCATCTGTGTGTATCAAAGGTTTCCCATGGACATCCTTCACCACCTCTCCATGCATATCCTGCCATAATTAAATATTGAGGTCGTAGCTTCCTTAGCAGAATCTTAGTTATTTTGAAACTGCATTCATGGCAGCACACAGGCAACCAGAAAATCATACCTTGCATGGTACATCTTGTAGTTGATAAATATCAATATCCGAAATATCAATTGCTAATGTGTAGGTCTTTGACAAGAGTAGCTGCAACCTAATCACAAACATCCGATTTATTGTGAGGAAGAAAACAATTACCAAATGTCAAGATTTTTGAATAACTTTTCCAACATGGAAGTATAAGAATGCTAGCTTAAGGAAACGTCCAACTAAATGGAAGAGCCCATAGCTAGATCAAGAACAATACATAAACTGGTGAAACATAAGCATCAAGGTAGACAAGTTTGGAAGATTAATATGAATGGTGTAGACAGTAACAATACCTTTTATTGTATAATGGTACGCTTGCCACAGTATTGATGTGCATCATATATAATCGTGCAAACATGATATCCTTGAACCTTCTAAAGTGAGGATCGTTTTTATCTGATAAAGCCACCGAGGAAATGCATAGAAAATAGCATTTGTACACTCCTTTCTTTTCCTCTTTGTGAACTTGAAAACAAGGTAATTATCAATACTCACACAATACAAGTAGATGCTTTGACCAATAAGGCAGAAGACCCTACCAAAGTACTGATATCTGCGCAGGCCAATGAACAATCCCTCCTTAAGAATTTTATAATGCTTCTCTTTAGAGCCTTGCTTCGAAAAGCTAACAGCAAGAAGCTTGTCAAACCCAAATGCATCTTGCAAGTGAGTGGTCACGTCTACATTCTCGGGCTCCTGCCAGCAATAAACTAATATAAGATATGATTCATAGACAAGTCTATCATGCAGTCAGATGCAAATGGTTTATTCAAGCAGAAAATCAATTTGTAAATAAATATAATTTCTACACATAAATGTAAAATCACTTTTTAAGGAGGGTTTTTTAACCTGCAAATATCAATTCAAAGAAAGACATTATCTTACTAGTAGGGTGCATTTTCCATCTTTGTCAATGCTGCATTTGTACATGTACCTTTGTCCTTGACATTGCAGATCCTTCTGTTCATGTCAAACACTGCAAATTCGTAACAAAGTAAAATAAAAAAACGATTATGAATGAGCAAGCCACCTTGATTGCCATGTCATTGAACTGCACTCTAGGACCATCGATTGGAAACTGAAGGTATGATTGAATCATGTCCAATGACATGTCTGCCGCTGCTTTGATTTCATTTAGAGTTAAACGTTCAAGTTCTTCTCTACAAAATCATGAGAAAGAAAAGTTATGGAAGGCTTTTCAATCTTAGCATTGAAAATCATGAAATGTATGTTCTCACTCTCCAATAGTTCTCAACAATTGAAATCTGCGACCAAAATCTAGCTCTCCTAATGTCAATAGCTTTTCGGAGATGGAAACTTTCAGTGTGCTTTGATCCTGATCCTGTCTATGCTCACCCAGATAGCTATTTCTGACTTTTCTGTTTTGTGTATCTAAAATGCCTCCTGCAACCAACCATTCTTATTAGTGGGGCAGAAAGAAAAGGTAAAGACCTTTGGGAAAAGAAAGTACAGATACTCTCTTTCTTAAGGATCACCATGAATCAGCTCTTAAGATCTATAGAGCTATTAGCCAGGATTGCTTCAAAATGCTGCTGAGTAATTATTTGGCAAACAGTAATTGAGAATGCCAGGAAGGCAATTGAGAAAGCAAGGAAATATAAAATCGTTCAGATCAATTGATACTCACCGGAAAGCGTCCTGGGCAATGCAGCCTGCTTACACTTTGTGGGGCTCTCTAAGTGGGATTCTATCAGCCCTGCCAGAACTTGCAACTCAGAGGAAAATTCTTCAAATGTCTCCAGTGAGATTTGATATTCCTGTTGGGATTTTGAATTTCCAAATTGATAATCCCAATTGACCGATTTAAGCATAGGATCCTCAGATTTTGCAATGCTATGCACATTAGCCTGCTTAATCATATGCAAGATGAGGCCATCTAAGCTTCTAACTTTGCATTTGAACAAATCTTGCAAAATGTGAACAATTATGCTTGGATGAAGCTGGGCCAGCTGCTGCTTCACATGAGGGGAGGCTTGTCTTATCTGGTGAGCTTGAGCAATGTAATCAAGTTGCCTTTCTAGCCACCCTGCGTCCATAGTTCCTCTGCCAAAATAGAGGGAGATTCTCATCTTTTTATTTTTTTGGTGAAACTTCCGACTCACGACTCATTTCAAACATTCCTTAATTTACCCGTTTCAAAAAAGGAAATATCCGGTGACCAAGGGTATTCACACGTGCAAACAGGCTATATTCACAATATCATGTTCCGTCCCGTGGAATCTGCCACTGGTGATTCCACGGGGTTGCTAGAACGTGATTTCATTCGGCAGTATCAAGGCAGTGTCATTCCGTTAAGGGGAATAAGAGGGACCAGATTTCGTCCGATCGATTCCGCCGCCAGGATTCCGCGGGGAGGTATAAACGGACGCCAAAGATGCACCCCTCGGGGCGGACGGCCGGATCCATCAAAGGGTACACCTGACATTGTCAAGGTATGGAAAACGGGACCTCCAGAACGGATCCTGTTCTCGGAGGGCCTGTGATTCCGTGGGATATTCACTGCGATGGAATCACTAAAATTAGGGTAAAGCTATTTTCACCACTATTCACACATCTCAATACTCTTGGTCTACGTGGCACTAGGGTACATGTGAATACTCTTGCTTGCAGACATTAAAGGTAATCGCAGCAGATCCATACTTAAAAAAAAGGGGGGAAAAATATGTGTTGTTATCTGCAACATAATCTGCTTCTAGATCCAATGCAATGCAGATGGTAATGACTTCTACAATGATACAAGGCTTGTAATATTCTCTTACAAATACAAGGAATATATCACGCTGTGAACATTTCACTAACCTACTATTAATGTCTGGCATTTGATAAGTCAATGCATGCTTTCAAAATGGTGTGCAAAGACATCCTTGAACATTTGAACCTGCAATCTTACCCTGTCCTCAAGTTTACTCTAAAACGCCAAAGGGGCTCAAGTCCAATTTCTAGAACCTCAACTTCCCCTTTTTATTTTTATTTTCCTAATTAAACTCTTGCCTAATAATTGGTGTGCAATTTTTTTCCCCGAAGTGGACACTTGGGGATATAAGTCACCATTGTGTCAGGTTGCCTTACTACTTTGGACCTTAGCGTAGATTCATGTTTGAACAACCATTCCAAATGTTGAGCACCTCATTTAAGGAGTTCACATCAATGTGAGTTTGTATGCAAGTGGTTTTTAATTATCTTCGGCATCGATAATTGCATCCTAGGGAGGAAGGCATGGGTAACTGATAAATAAACAACTAGCGGAAATGCAGGGTTGGGGTGGAGGTTAGGGTGTTATAGGGTAAGGTGTGAATTTCAGTGCCATGTCAAGAGAATATGTATTAATATATGAATCTTACATTGGGCATCCCGAAATGGGATCTTGATAGAAAGAATTATGACAAAGTGGGATTTACCACTAGACACGCTTTTTGAATCCGCCTCCCGATGGCATTTGGGAAAAATCTGTAACCCCTTGTAGCCTTTCTGAGGGTTTTGTCGTTAGATGGGGTTAGAAACGTTATAGGGTAAGGTGTGATAGAGATGTGTATGTAATTCTAGTTTGAGGAATAGAGAAGGGTTGGTGCCAAAAACTAGTGTGGTGGCGCAATAGGGTGAGGGTGTGGGATGGAGTAGCTTCATTGATTGACATGATTGTGTTGTGGAGTTTGTGCATTAAGACATGAGCCGAAAGTTGCTTGGCGCCTAGAAGTAGTGCACACTATGCGTGTGGGGGCGCTACTTCTAGGCTTGGTCCCTAGAAGTAGTGTGGGGGCGCGATAGAGTGAGGGTGTGAACTTGGACGCTCCGTGTTAGAGCTTTATGGTGGCAATTGTTGATGGACGCTACTAAAGGCTTTCACGTTTGATGGAAGTGCGCCGTTATCCGCTTTTTCTTTCTATTTTTGATGGCGAAAACATGTATTAATATATGAATCTTACATTGGACATCCCAGAATGGGATCTTGATAGAAAGGATTAGACAAAGTGGGGATTACCACAGGACTAGTTGCCTTCGACGAGGCTTAGATTCCATATGGAGTTAGCAGCCGGTTTGAAGCAGCTACATTAGCAATGTTTTTTCGGCTGGAAGTTCGCCATCATGATTGGCTACGATCGGCAGTTGTGGCCGTTCGGCCACGATTATACGGTTCGAGCATTATCGCATCTTTGTATTGATGCTGCCATAGAGAGATACATTTCTGATTAATTTGTACTGACAACTAGGGCGTGGGTAACTTCCCTAGGGGCAACTGGTAAAAGTGGCTGTAGGTATTGAGCCATGCGTTACTGCACAAATGTACACATTTATTAAGGTGCACACCTTCCGTGACGGCCTGGGTGCCACCAGTTTCAAAGGCAAAAGTGGCCCTTCCAATGGTCCCACATGTGCTTAAAGGAAAATTGGGAAACCTCAGCCCCAAACCCCCTTGCTCATTTAGTGCTGTGAAGTTCCCAACTTGCTATTTTTCGTCCCAGGGTTTCAGGCTCCCTGCTTTGACGCCTGTGAATGCAAAACCGCCTCCCACCTCCTGCCTGCCTGCAACCATTAGTTTCTCCTGGATTCGGGAGAAGCTCCGTGTCAGGATGGTCAAACCTGTTTTATACAAACCAAGACACCTGTGACATAGTTTCCACTTATTAGCTAAACCATTCTCCTACCATAGAATCCTGAGGGTTTAGCCGCATAATTGCCATAGTGCTACCTTAGACCTCGAATTAAAGAACTATGGAACTTTATATATATAGATTGGATCTAGTTCTTAGTTCTTCCGTATATGGATCTATGTATCTCATGGAACTCCCTCAGATTGGGAAGGGGGTAGAGGCCAGCTGTAGTAGTTGATGCCTGCAGTAAACCCTCAGCACTGGGAGCAGCCCGCCTGAGTACAAGAACCACACCTGGTTGTGGGTGAAGGCTGACCGGGTTGCAGAAGAGTTCGTGGTCTCCCACTCTGGAACGACCTCCGCGTGTAAGGTCACCGGGATCATTGTGACTAGGGTCTACCACACCACCTGCGCTAAGCGACCCAAGCACCCGCGGAAGTGGTGTCTACCTTTCCCAGCGGGTTCGGGCCGGTCACGCCTGCAAGGCCCCTAGTCACCTGAGCCCATGGACCTCGAGGGAGCGGGATCCCCACCGCCCCTATCATCGAACCGGGACATGAAACCGTGAATAGCGCCCTGGCTGCTGCGCCTCATGGCTACGTCCCAACACTTTTCTCAGCCTACTCGCAGTGGTGGCTGGGCGGAGTGGATGGAAGGCCAAATTATTGCAGGATTTCGCTCTGAAGGATTCTGAGATCGCTGTTGGCTACCTTTTGAGTTGAGCCTTGGTAGGAACCTTATGTGGCGATGCGCGTTACCACTATTATCTATGTAGATACATGCACCACTTCGAGCGATATTGGTGATTATGCTGTGGCGCATCATTATCGCGCTTACGCTCTGCCGTGCAGGCCTCGGCGACGCAGAATGACCCCTTCAAATTCCCTTCCCGAATCGTGAATCGCCATGCGATGTTGGCGTCCCTCGCACGGGTCGCGACGAACTCCGCCCGTAGAGACGCCCGTCCACCCAGTGGTATCCCGAGCAATGTTCTTGGAGACCAAGAGCAAAGCCGACCATGCTCGATGAGTACTAACTTGATAGGATCCTCAAACCTCGAAAAGTGGGGAAATTTTTTTTTCTCATTTTTTTTGTAGTATGTGCTAAACTAGTACGAGTTAAGTGAATTGAACATAATAAGATTAAAATAGTGAGCCAAAACTTTTTCAGGCGAGGGTGGTCTCTACGTCGGCGGGTCAAAGAACTGAACTTTAGTTTTTGAGTAGGCTTCACGTGAGAACATTTGTTTCAAGAATACCTTAAACTTGATAAATTTCACAAAAGTAATATGGTAGGCGAATTCTAAGGTAAATTGGTTAGAGGCAGTATGTTTCAATCACTTAAATTACTCAAAATGTACAGCGATCTCTGCGTCATCGGTCTAAAAACAAAACTCTAGTTTTTGAGCGAAACATGAGACCAATGCTTTATAAAACTCTTGAAATAAGTGTATGTTTTAAGTAACTAGGTGCCTTGTACGTTAAATAAAACAATTTGATTTTTGACCTAAAATTGCCCAAGCTATAAATAGATGTAGACCCCCTTTTTATGCGTTCACCCTAGAAATCTGCTCCAGCTCCCTAAAGCGATCTTTGGCTTAGACATCGGATGTGGTAACACTCAAATAAATAAATGTTAGGAAGTTCTCACCGGCCAATCCCCCAAAGGCCCATAATCCCGTCTTATGTAGATGTTTGTGGGAGCTTGCACGTGCTGCCTTCATTTCAGCTGAGTTGTCCGAGGAGCACCCCCAGCCGAAATAATGACAACCAAGAAGGGGTGACACAGAGGGAGGAGGATGCCCACTCCACGTCAAACAGGCCCATATGGCGAGCAGCCGATGTTATGCAAAGAATCCTGAAGAAGTGGTATGAAGGAGAAAGAAGAACAAGATCGGGGTCAAGAAGAACGGAAGAGCAGTAGGTGGTACCGGGGACTCCGAAGCCAACCATCAAGAGCAACTCCCAAAGCTTGGGTTCGAGAAGCAGGCCGAGGAGCTAGAGGAACAAAGGGAGCCACTCGGAATCCGGTTTAAGCACGCACTCGCCGGCGGATCAAAGCACAAAAAGAACGCCACGAAAAGGAAAGAGGAAGAGAGGAGAGAAGAGGAAGAAGAGGAGGCAAAAGCAGCCGGAAGAGCTCAAGAAGAAGTGAAGGTTGGGAAGCAGGTAAAGCGCAGAGAAACTCAAGGATGCCCTGCTGAAGACTTCAAACCGCCCACACCTAACGACAATGACCAGCCTCCGCCTCTCCCTCCCATCACTCAAGACGAAGACTACAAACTTCAACACCGAGGGTGGAAGCTCTTCGAAACCCCACCAGCGTGCAATACCCGACGAGCAACCGACTGAGCAGCAGATCAGTGCGCAAGCCCCTCCTTATCCCGCCGGACAGGAAGCAACCATACTTCGCTCCGAGTCCCATGTCACACTCGGCCAAGATCTATGAGAGAGAAAGATGAGGGGAGTGAGGTGTATGTTATGAAGAAGTGGGGAGGTTTACAACTCCTAATGGGAGAAACAGATAGAACGAGGGTGGGCGTCAACAAAGGAGGACCTTAAGGCCGCCTGCCAAGCCCCAAGCCCCCAAAAAGGGCCAGCCAAAGAAGAATAGGAAGGAGGCCAGGAGAGAAAACGAGGAGATTAGGCACTTCCAGTGCGCGGCCTCTAATTCCAGGTACTTGCTGCACCGTCTAGTTAAGAGGGGTCTGAGGACTTCCAACAGCGGCATAAGAGGTCCGCGAGATGAGATCTCTTCGGCAACTGCGCTAGGCGGTGGCGAGGATAATTTACAATAACATTTTGAAGAAAGACTCGACAACTTTGTTCATGCAAAGCGGTAACCCTCATGAGGAAGGACAGATTAAGCTTAATTAGGGAGATCCCAAATAAACATTTTGTAAACAATCAAAAAATTTTTGGCAATATAAAACAATTTTGAGTGGTTTATGTGTCCAACGCTTAATTAGGACAAGTTAGCAAGTAGTGGCTTTTGTTTTAGTAAAATAGCATTCCTAAGTAAAAGTGTGATGTCTCACCCGTCGTCTGCAGTCAAGAAACTAAAGTCCAGTTTTTTGCAGTACGTGTGAGACCTTCAACAAATTACCGCTTGACTCAAATTGACCAAGTAAAGGAGATTGGGTCCATTTAAATTGGCCGAGTGCGTCATTCTTACATCCCTTGGATTTACCCAAATTGGACATGTTTGATCAAAATGGGGTGATGTCTCCTACGTCGCTTGGTCAAAAACTAAAGTCGACTTTTGAGCAGCCCTACGAGACACTACCATTTCTTCTCCATAAATTGTCCAAAAGATCTTCCAACTTGTTGTGTTAGGGTCTTTAGGTAATCCAGTCATGCTCCAAACCCTTAAATTAGTCTTCCAATTCCCATTTAGACCTCAATATAGGCTCGAATTGCCCAACCCAAAATTTTCAAGTCACCCAAAAATTAGGGTTTCCCCCTTTTCTATAAATAGGTCCCTCATTTCTTACATAGCACCTCTGGTTTGCCTGCCCCCCTTAGCCGATTTTCGACTCCACTGAGTGCCTTGCATCCGTTTGCTAGTCTCTTCCCGGATAGATTATGGTAACCTCTGATTTGGTTGTGGTACAGCCAATGCTCATGCCGCCAAGGCTGGCGTCAATGAATTTTCGAGTCTTCCTCGAAAAGAGATAGATGTCCAAGCAACCTTGCACGCGAAACCCGAAAGATATAGCGAGTAGAGTCCGGCTATTCCAAGCTGAGGGTAGGGCCATCCTTAGTGCAGCTCCCACCTGCATAGGGGCTGCTTTGTTCCAGGCAATCCCTTCAAAGCGACCTTAGGCTTATGTTCCAAACATTGCCAAGTACCTCACAAACAAGGCCCAAATGCAGTTGCCAATGGTCCTGACCGCCGAACAGACCAAGTACTTTCCTTCAAGCGGCGCATAGCCATTTTCTTACCCACCGTGCGAACCTCATGGGAGAAACCTCCATCCCCCCATGGGCGTGGACCCATTAGCCCGTTAGTATTTAAAGCACTTTCCACCGGTCATCCTTTCAGAAGGGAAGAGAAGAAGACGAGAAGAAAGTAGTAAGAAGATGTGAGGCCGGAAGCCTCACCCCAAGAGCAACGGCTATCGTAATAGGGAAATCTGCAGAATTGAAAGAAGCTTCAAGAAATCCTCCTCGATCAAGGGCTGCCCACTGGGCCGGGCATCACAAGTGCTTCAGCCCCATCAATGTAGAGAGGGCGAAGAGTACCCGCTTTTAAGTAACATCCAACCTCCCAGAGTGTGGAAAGAGGCATCAACTCCGACGAGCTGCTGCACTAGCTCCAACAGCACTGACTCACTCATCGCCCGAGAACTTCCACTTCCCACTCCAAGTGCAGTGGAAGCCGACACTCATGGAGAGTCCACCTCCATATTCAAGCTTGGCTGAATGCATGATATGGAGTATGCTGTGACCACTGATCGAGAAGAGTCCCGTTCTACAAGAGCAGGATGGGGATCCATAATAAGACCTCGAACATCTTAGCGGCAGTTCTTGACCTCCCAGGAGGAGAGAGTTAGAGCCTGGGGAAACTTCAGCAACGGTCGGGGAAATTCTGAGGGAGCTCACCCGCGGTGGAGGTGGAGTGACTATCTTGGCAGAACCGCAGTTGGAGAGCGAGGAAGGCGAAGATTAAAGTACACAGCAGCCAGTGGTTGCGGTATCATCTTCCCACAGCTTTGATGGGCCGAGGAAGAATAGCGGTAATCACCACAAAATTCACCCCGGAGAGGAAGGGTATCGATGCTAATCGGCTCCTGGGAGCTTTGGCGGCATGCTCCTGGCTAGCTCCCAACACCGATATATACCTCGGTGAAGAGAGTTAGCACTTTCGACATTTTTTACTTAGCCATACCCATCATGGGAAGATCGGCAAAGGACCACCGCCCTACATAGGCGTGGGATAGAAGATTTTGGCCATGAGAGCCTTGGTGGATCTTCAATCCATCACGTCCTTAGGAACTTGGGTCATTCCGGTGGGAGCGGCCAAGCGAAGAAGTTCCTAGAGGATAATCCATCCTCTGCGCCGATTCCAAGAATAGTTAGATTCTTGACCCCGGGTTTTTGTATTAAGATATGATATAATATAAATATAATTTCTTTTGCACTTTAAATGTTTTGTTGGCGTTGTGTGCCACAACTATACCAACAAACACATATAATCTGAAGAATAAATAAAAGCTAACCATAAGGCCATGACCTACTTGTGTATGCAGCTAGAGGCCTAGGCTCGAGGGAATGACAACCCCGAGACCATATGGAAGAAACAGACTCATGACCACACCAAGGAGCACATGAAGAATTTGGACCCATGACCCCTTAAGAGGAAATATCACGTGATGAGGACCGGACCTTGAGCAGAATAAAGGCTCTCCCTGGCCGCAAAAGCTGGGTATGTTAGGAGGGGCAACCCGCCTACCCACAAGCATCAGCTCGCGAAAAAAGGACAAGAGGAGAAGCAAGAGAAGGAGGTCCTCCCAACGGAATCCTCCTCGATTCAAGCTCGGTCGGACTCGGGCTGGGGGAAGAGGAAGAGCAGTGCATCGACGCCGGGGATGGAAGGGGCAGAGGGACACCACGATGGAAGGCGTAGGACACCACGGATGGGCGACAAAGGGACACCGTGGCCTCGGACTACCGTAAGAAGGTAGACTCCTCGTGATTGGGAAATGTTTGGGGCCGTGGCCGAAGCTTGAGCAATTCTCAGCGAGAACGTGCCGGAACATGGGTGGCGAGGTTTACCGATGAGATGAGTGAATATGGCAACGCTTTTATGGTATGAAGGATAAGGATAAAAGCGAAGGTGGCAAAATGTTCCAACCTGAAAGGAGCAAAGACGATTTGGTGGAAGGGTTATGCAAGGCCCATGGCTTAAGCAGGGATGCTTTGTGCGTTGAAAGTTCGCTAAAACTTCCAAAGCCATTATGTCCCGAGAGAGCACAAGTCCAAAGATGATGCGCCAGCTTCTACGAGGTTGCAAACCTGGAAACAAAAACGTCCAGAAATCTGAGAGGAATTCATGAAGGCTAAGGCTTTATGTGCCAAAGTTGGGTGGCATGCGGTGGAGAGCTACATTGAAGGCTGAATGAGGAGATCCATAGCTTGTAAAGGGCAATAAACCCTAAGGCGATTATCGGAAAGCGAGTCCAAGGCAATAAGCTTACGAGGGCGGACCACCTCGGAATAAGCAGGCGAGGCGTGATGTGCAGGGATAAGAGCTAGGAGCCTTGACGGTTATAGCCCTAGGGCCTTGACCAGGTCGATAGAGCTATATGGTGGCAATCGGGGAAACAGGAGAAAGCGAGGTGTCCTTCAAGGACAAGCGGGAAAAGGTCAGAAACTTCTCAAAGCGGTCACGATCCCTGCGAGGCGATGCCAAGGAAAAGAAGCGGTGCATAGAAAAGTAACTGCCGGGTGCTTCCAACCAGACCCGCAGGGCAATGACGCCCCTGCGTCATGAGTCTGGCCTTCGCGGAGAGTTGGGAAGATTAAGGACCTTTCCCCGTGTCCCCGGACGACGGGCAACCCGACTACATTCAGTGAGTGTCATATCTTTGCAGCAATAGATACATATGCGGAAGAGAATCGCGATAAGGTAATTTCCATTAAAGAGGGAAGGCTGGCGCCAAGTCCTTTATAGTCCTAATAGACTCGAAGTAGCCATAACTTTGCATCCCCCGTAATGGTTGAAATGTTGAAGTTGAAACCATCGGGTCGGCAAAGGCCCGCTGTCTTAGCAAGTGGAGCAAGTAAAGGCACGGCAGTAAGAGAATTAACTCGACATCGACTTGCCGTGGATTAATATCCGCATGGGGGCGTATAATGGGCATTGGCAAGCACGACTTGATCATAGGAATGGAGTATCTTGAACCAGCCGAGGGCCATCATTGATTGTGGAAAGCTTAAGGTGACATTCCCAACACCCGACGGCAAGATCATTGAGATCACATGTAAAGAAGTTGTTCCCATCATGCGCAGTATGTCTTCTAAACGTTGTTCAAGTGCATCAAGAGCGAGCAGGTGGGCATACATCTTCAAGCTTGAGATTGAAGAGCCGAGTCAAGAAAGCAAAGAAGACAAGGTGCTCAGCAAAGTTGCCAACGCCAAATAGCTAAGTTGATCACGAGTTCCACGATCTCTTTCCAGACGAGATCGAGCACCTCCGCCCTACAGTCGAGTGTGAGATAGCACTCGAACCGAGAACGAAGCCGACAAGCAAGGCCCCATACGTAATGACGACGCAGAGTTGGCGGAGCTAAAGAAGCAGTGCGGAGTTGCTCGACCTAGGCTTCATTAGACCTAGTGTCTCACCATTTGGGCGCCCATTCTTTTGTCAAGAAGAAGGATGGCAGTTTGAGGGATGTGCATAGACTATAGGCAGTTGAATAATGTAACGGGCCCATGGTAGACCGCTCGGTATTCGAACCTTGAATAATGCCCAATGGGCCCCGGTGACACGCAAACGGCATAAATGGGTAGAAGTGACTACTCATAAATGTCTAGACGGTTTTGCCCAGTTGGTTAAGGGCATGTCGGTTAGGAGAACGTTACGGTTGGTATCGAAGCGAGTCTCGAAGTTCGAAGCTCCATGGGTGCCTATATATGCATGGGCAATTTGCAAAGACTTGGTAATCATTGTGACATGGTATGACATAGACATGGTATAGCCTTGGATGCTCGAGGGCGAGCATAGTTCTGAGTGGGAGAGACCGCTATGCGCCCATGGTAGACCGCCGGTATTCAACCTTGAATGTGCCCCTCGTGGGCGTTCCCGGTGACACCGGCATAAATGGGTAGAAGCGACTACTCATAAATGTCTAGACGGTTTTGCCCAGTTGGTTAAGGGCATGTCGGTTAGGAACGTTACAAATAAGCACACCATTAAGAACAAGTATGCGCTCCCAAGATCAGACGACTTGATGGATCAGCTCCAAGGGGCAAAAATCTTCTCCAAAATCGACTTAAGGTCAGGCTATCACCGTGATCCGGATAAAGGAAGAAGATATTCATAAAACCGGGCTCATTTGTAATGCCTTTCGGCTTATCGAGCATCCCCAAAGAACGTTCACGAGACTCATGAACGACATCTTCGGGAGTTCCTAGACACCTTTGTGTGATAGTTTCTTTGATGACATTTTTGGTGTATACAGATCCCTTGAAGAGCACGTGCAACACTTAAGAGAGTGCTAGAGAAGTTGAAGAGGCACGGTTAATGCATGGAGTTGTCGGGTGCCACTTCAAGGACGGAGAAGGTGTGGAATACCTAGGCCATGTGATCTCAGCCAGAAGGAATCTGGTGGATCCCTACCAGATTGAAGCAGCTGATTCGGCGGCGGCACCAAAGAATGTGCATGAGGTCAGAAGTTTTCTCGCCTAGCAGTAATACTGAGAAGTTGTAGAAGAACTTTATGAAGATAGCAAACTGGCCAACGCAGACCGGACGAGGGGGAAGGTGAAAGATTGGCGAGCATTGGCACAAGAAAGCCCAGCTGGGTTTGAA
Source organism: Isoetes taiwanensis (assembly GCA_021234155.1). Classification (NCBI taxonomy): domain Eukaryota; kingdom Viridiplantae; phylum Streptophyta; class Lycopodiopsida; order Isoetales; family Isoetaceae; genus Isoetes; species Isoetes taiwanensis. Next base: position 10,382,882 of record JAJEKV010000037.1, read on the forward strand.
TTGTTGAAGGAAGTTTTTAACAACCTGCCCAAAGGCGAAAAAGATAGCTACAGTGCGGTGGCTCATGCAAGAAGAGCTGTGGTAGCATATGATTCCGTGAAGATGAACGACGGCCTTGCCAAGCACCCACCCATGATCGTGGAATTGCTCATGGGTTGTCGTGCGTTAAGAATTTGGAGGCACTACCTCTTGGGAAGGAAGTTCCAATTGGATACCGACCATGTCTTCCTCGATGTATTCACGAACCATACCTTAATCCGGAGGCCGGAAGGTGGATGGGAGTTCCTCGAGGAATATGACTTTGATATAGTCTCCAAGCGGGAAGCTCAATATGGTAGCGGATGCTTTCAAGGCATCCCCGACAACTAGAGTGCATTGTAATGTAATTTCGACGCTTCCAAATGACTTTGAAGAAGATTGAAGAGTCCCCCCGCCAACGATGTGGACTTCAAGGAAGTATGGGCAACCTTATAGCTGTGGAAGCAAGAACGTGATAAGGAGCGGAAGCCTTCAAAAATTTAAGAAGGAAGGTAATCTCTTGTACCATAAGAACAAGTTTTATGCGTGCCGAATCATCGGTGTAAGGAAATTGATCCTCCACGATCGCTGCTTGACCCAATAGTTGGCCATGCGATTCATGAAACATATTCCGGCTATTATTGGCGAGAATGAAGAAGCTGTGTAGCTCGCTACATCAAGGAATGTCGATTATGTCGAAAAGGTAAGGCGTGAAACAACAATTCGTGGGCATTGGAGCCATTAAGCGGTGCAAACGCCAAATGGGAGGTCATCGGCATGGATTTCATCCACGGGACTCCCAAGGACCGTAGAGGGAAGGGCGCTTTGATGGTAGTGGTCGACAAGTTGTCGAAGATGGCACATTTTGTTGCCTTGCGGACCACGCACACCGCTATGGATACGTGACTCTTCACCAAAGAGATCTTGAGCTTCATGGCATGCCAAGGGGAGATTATCTCCTATGAGGGGATCCAAAATTCATGAGCTTTTGGCAAGACCTCTTTGGCGAATTTAATCGAAGCTATCCATGAGCATCGCATATCATCCTCGCACGGATGGCCAAACGGAAATGACCAACAGATTCCGGAGGACATGCTACTTAACTATGTCCGGAACAAGCAAGGTATGTGGGAAGAATTTAGTTTGCCTACAATAGCACCAAGCAAGAGTCATCCCAAATGTCGCCGTTTATGATCAATTATGGCTATCAATGCCTAACTCCAGACACTTGGCACAACCCCGCGTCAAAAGTAGAGGTTTCGCAGCCAGATGTTGTCCCCGACATCGGCCGTGGAAGAAGTTCGAGGGTATCTGCTGGCAGCAAGGAGTCGTCAAAAGAGCATCGCCGACAAGCATCGCACAGCTAGAGAGTTCCAAGTTGGAGATGATGTATGGCTCAAGATCAAGGTAAAGCAGGCGAAGCTCCGCATCGGAAATTGCAAGAAGCTTGCTCCAAGGTGGGCTGGACCTTTCAGAATAGTTAAGAGAGTAGGTAATCAATCCTACAAGTTAGATTTGCCAGCACACCTAAAGATTCATAAGGTCTTCCACGTGAGTTTATTGAAGAAACATACTCCCAACCCAGACGAAGTCTTGGACACTCCAACGTTGTTGGAAATGACGGAGGAGCAGCTGGAAATAGTTCCAGAATTGATTCTTGATAAAGCCTTCAAGAAAATGAGGAGATCATAGTTTCTCCAATATTTGGTCAAGTGGAAACACTGCCGAAAAGACGACATGGGTACTTAAGAAAGATCTAGTAAAGCAGTACCCACAGTTTATGGAGCAATGGGACGGCAAGGTCATCTCCGAAGAAATTGGCTCAGGCATGTCGATTTGTGTATATTAGTTCTATGTGTAGTTAAGATTAATCTACGCATGCAACCTATGCTAGGTATGGGTTGCATGCGTTGTTACCGATGATGAGACCACTACGGTGATCTCTAGGGCGTGGTGAAATGTCAATGTAGGCATGACCGGCGTTCCGCTTTGATGAGTGGAAGGTAGATTAGAAAGTCTACTTACTGCTCCCGCGAGTAGACGACTCGAGAGAAAGGAGGTCATTGAGGAATGCATTGATAGGGAAAACACCTCTAGCCCCATATATGCTTTGATAGGAGGAATCTGGCCTTCACGCCCCATATACGGGAAGGACCTATCCTCCACGCTGGGCAACTAAAGGTGTAGGCATGAGCGGGCATATAGGCATATAGGCGCCCTCTCCACGGCCATAATGGAAGATTCACCCTCTTCCTACGGCCTAGAGATTAGCCATACATCCATGTAGATAGGTGGGTGGTCACCATATAACAAAATTTTATTAATAATTAAAATGGTACTAACGTAGTGTCGACCTGCAGCAAATTGCGAGGCCAATAGAGCGCTCCGGAGGGCAAGGAGGTCGAGCTACGAAGACTTGCAACACAAATTTTGTTGGAATGTGTTGCAAGGAATGAAGAGTACCTCGAATAATTATAGATATGAAATGTTAAAATTTTGATAAACTAAATGGTCGTGATAAGTGAATTATTGAGTAACTTGTTTTAACGATGTTACGGATTGATAAGTTATTTCATAAGTTAAGGGCGTAATAATGATTATAAAAATATTACTTTAGGGTAATATTAATAAATGTGTAAGTATCATAGTACTATACTGTATGCATCAGGTTGATTGCAGGTTAGGAAGATTCCAAGGTGGGGAGACCCACGATGCTGCGGACAGCATCATTTCAAGGTGGGGAGAATGTGACGTTCCGGCCAAGATACCGGTTCGAACGCGATATCGTTATCTTGCCACGCCGCATTAACACGCCCCTCGACCGACGCGGTAACGACGTGTAACTAGGCGGGTAGCCCCTAGGGGGCAACTTGCAAGGTATGTGCATTTATTATTAATGTGCACATTTAACAATGTACACATTTATTAAGGTGCACACCTTTCCATGTAGATGTATTTATGCCACCTAGCCATTAAAGGCAAGTGGGCCCTTTCCAATTATCCCACATGCTTAAAGGGGTAATTGGAAACCCTAGCCCTAACCCCTTGCCTATTTAGGTTAAAAAAAACCCTAACTTGCTATTTTTCGTCCTTAGGGTTTTAGAGCTCTGTTTTGGCTAGGAGCCAAAACCGCCTCCCGGTTCCCTCGGCCAAGCCAATGTGCACCATTAGTTTTCCTTTGATTCGAAAAACTCAAGGATGGTCAACTTCAGTCGAGGAGCAACCCAAGGATCAGGTATTTAGTCAATTTAATAGCTTAAACCGTCTTCCAGTCATAGAATCAGTAGGTTTAGGGTAAAAGCATGTTAGGGTGTACCACTTTTGGAACCTGCAAAAGTACATACACTAGGTACTTCAGAACTAGGTACTTTCTCATTTTTATTTTCATTAAAACTAGTACAAAAGTCCAAAATAAAAGTCAAAGACGCATTAATATTCAAAGTTAAGATAAAGATAATGCTACTGGAGATCAAAATATATATAAAAGTTCTAGAATGTACCTTTTATTGAGATTTTACATTGTAATTCAAGACCAGTTAAAGGTACCTTTTAGGTATTTTTTTGGTCACTAAATAATACTTTTTAAGGGACACCCTAACATGCTTTTACCCTTTAGCCTATTAAATTGGCCATAGCAGCCACTTAGATCTCTAGATACTATACTCTAACTAAAGAACCTAACTCTATGATATAGATTAGATCTAGTTCTTTAGTTCTTCTGTGATGTATATGGACGATGTATCTCTGTGAACTCCTTGTATTGGGAAGGGGGGTAGAGGCCTAAAGCTTAGTAGTTGATGCTCCTAGAGTAGCCTCTCTAGCAATAATCGTATATTCGCCCTGTACAAGAACCACACTGCCAGGGGTGAAGGGGCCGACCGCTAAGAAGGAGGTTCGTGTTCTGACTCTTGAACGATCCCTCTGGTGTGTAAGGCCTACCGGGGATCATTGTGACTAGGTCTAATGGCTTACCACTGAGTGCGGGTAAGGCATGGACTCTGACACCCACTATGAGGTAAGGTATTTGGTGGAATGTCATGTTTTCGGTCTAATGGCTTGTTCCGCCTTCTGTTGTTGCATTGGTGTGGACTCGTATCTCGTGGACATGGTCGCTGTGGAATATTTTGATCATGGCCATCGTGTTATAATGTCGGACGTCCTGATGGTGGGTGCACAACACTATGGTAGTACGGTCGATCTTGCCGAGCACTTCTTCTTTGTCGATGATATGGGCTCCCAACGTTTGTCGCGGCGCTTCGCTCACGGGTCGGCCTTTTGTTACAACGTTGAGGAAGGTTACACGTGGCCGGGTGGATTGGAGTGCACGATATATTGCGTCAGGTGGTACTTCTTTGCTTGCACAGTAGGAGCTATTGGCGAGGGTGACATCTCGTCGATGATGAGAACTTACGCCTGGATCTGTTGGTGCCGTAAGTCCATGTGCCTGATTTTATTCGGCCATTGTTTTTTTACTACACAATGAAAGAGCGTCGTGCATTAAGTGCAATTGCGAAGCTGCGGTTCGCATTTTGGGTATGTGTTGCGAATTGGTAGTGCGCAGTGGTCGCTCCTCTCCATAGCTTTGTTGCAGCCATTCCGTGGTTGCCGTGGGCAACATTGCTTTCACTACCACCCCAATTCTGGGTCCACACTTAAAAACAACGAAAAAAAAGAAAAACCACATGTTGTTGTTCAAAAAACTCTATGTGGTTATGTGGAGGTGTGGTTTATTAAGAAGACTTGTAGGTTTTTTAGGAGCTATAGCTTTTTTTTTTTTAAGGTGTGGTTTTTTTTTTTTTTAGGTGGTTTCATTTTTTAGGAGGAAGTGTAGTTTTTTTTAAAGATGAATTGTTTTAGGAGGATGTTGTTTTAGAGGTGTGGTTTTATAATAAGGTGTTGTTTTAAGTATCTATTTTTTAAGGAAATATATGGTTTTTAAGGTGTCCTTTATAAGTAGGTGTAGTTTTAAGTAGTTGTTTTCTAAGGAAGTATAGTTTTCTGAAGTGGTATGATTTTTTAAGTCTAGGTGTTGTTTTTTGAGGTGTGGTTTATAAGTGAGTGTAGTTTTTAAGAAGATGTTTTTTAAATAAGTATGGGGTTTTTGAGGTGTGGTTTATAAGTGGGGTGTAGTTCTTAAGTGTTTGTTTTTTATGGAAAGTATGGTTTTTACGAGTGGTGTGATTTTTTAAGTTGAGGTGTTGTTTTTGCGGTGTGTGGTTTCAGGTGTAGTTTTTAAGTTTTTTTTGGAGGGTTTTTGATGGTTTATAAGTGGGTGTAGTTCTAATTTTTTTTATGGAAGTATGGTTTTCTGAAGTGGTGTGATTTTTTTTTAAGTTGAGGTGTTGTTTTTTTTGAGGGGTGGTTTATAAGTGGGTGTAGTTTTAAGTAGCTGTTTTTGAAAGAAGTATGGTTTTTGAGGTGTGGTTTATAAGTGGGTGTAGTTTTTAAGTGGTTGTTTTTTAATAAAGTATGGTTTTTCTGAAGTGGTGTGGTTTATATAACTAGGTGTAGTTTTTAAGTAGTTGTTTTTTAGTTTTTTTAGGTGTGGTTTTTTGGTAGGTGTAGTTTTTTGGTCGTTTTTTTTTGAAGTGTGGTTTTCCTCGTGGTGTGGTTTTATAACTAGGTATATTTTTTTAGAGCTATTTCTTAAGGAAAGTATGTTTTTTTAGGTTTTCTTGAGGCTATTTCTTAAGCAAAACACCACCACCGAATATTGTTTGTGTGCTCAAATTTGAAATGTATCGTATTGTTTTACATTCATGAAAAAATACCTTCAAAGGTTAGATCCAAGGTGGCTCAAACATGCCACCTAGGCTCCAACATGCCAAGGTGGCTCAAACATGCCACCTAGGCACCAACATGTCACCTAGGGCCTCAAACATGCCAAGGTGGCTCAAACATGCCACGCTGGCTCCTACATGCCACCTATAAATAGGCTGAACATGCCACATGGGCTCCAACATGCACCTAGGCTCCAACATGCCAACGCGGCCTCAAACATGCCACCCTAGGCTTCAACATGACACCAGGCTCAAACATGCCAAGGTGGTCAAACATGCCATGGGCTTCATGCCACCTAGGCTCCAAATACATATCAAGGTGGCTGAAATACGCCATGTGGGCTCCAACATGCCACCTAGGTTCCAACCCCGCCAAGGTGGCTCAAGCATGCCGCTGGGCAACCAACATGCCACCAAGGCTCAAACATGCCAAGGTGGCTCAAACATGCCATCGCAGGCCCAACATGCCACCTAGGCTGCAAATATGCCAAGGTGGCTCTGCATACATGCCACGTGGGCTCCCCAACATGCCACCTAGGGTCCAACATGCCAAGGTGGCTCATACATGCCACGTGGCTCCCAACATGCCACCTAGGTCTTCAACATGCCAAGGTGGCTCAAACATACCACCTAGGCTCCAATATGCCAGCTAGGCTCCCGGACAATGCCAAGGTGTATCAAATATCTGCCACCTGCTCCAACATGCTAAGGTGGCTCAAACATGCCATCTGTCTCTCCTACATGCCACCTAAGTCTCTAACATGCCAAAGTGGCCTCAAACATGCCACGCTGGCTCCCTACATGCCACCTGGTCCAGCACATGCCAAGGTGGCTCAAACATGCCACCCTAGGCTCAAACATGCCAAGGTGGCTCAAACATGCCACGCTGGTTCCAACATGCCACCTAGGCTCCCGTGAAGTTGTAAGCACCAACATTTGCACCGCTTCAAAATTCCAGCGTGCATATGCTGAGTGTTTCTCCCCAACGCGAAGAAGATGACCAGATGTGCTTCTTTGTTAGCAATGGTGAACTTTTGCTCTATAGCAAAGAAGGTATGCATACTTCATCATAAAATATAGCCCGGATTTTTGCAAACTTAAACACGTGAAGAGCGACACATACGTCAATCAATCTCAAGCACATGGTCATGCATCCGTTATTCAATAAAAAAAACTAAAAATTGAATGTACATATTAGGAATAGCATGCAAAAGCCCCATCATGGCGAAAAGCCCCCATCATCCTGTTTTGTATTTGCGGTCTGCAGTCACACTTAATGATAACCTTAACTATAATCGACAACATTTTGCATGTTTCTAACTTTTTGTCCTTCAAAAATAGCAAAACCACAATGCATCTAAGACATGAGCTAAGCATCGTTGGTGGAAGGCGCGCCTCCTCGTAAATAAATAATAAAAACGAGGGGGATTAAGATTCTAAAACTTCCTATACTTGAGAAAGCAAGTCCATTGCATCTTCTTATGATGATAAAGCCATTGTTTGCCATCTTGGCCACTGCGGGGAAACCTTTACGGATCGCATAACACAGTGGTGGCCTTTATACCAAGGAGTAGGCGCAAAGCATCAAAGCGTTAGGCTACATTTGGAAACTCTTGCTAAGATAAATGCGTGGAAAAGCTTCATTTATGAAACCATTAGAAAACTCCCAATGAGTATGAGAAACTTACGCAAAAACTCAAATGGTATGCCTTGTATCTTCGACTTGACCATAAAAGAAATGGCCCAACCCAACACCTGAATTCAAATTAAGCATGCGGTTTTAAGATACCCCGATCAAATTTAGCAATTTTTAAGATACCCAATCGAGGTTCACATTGACATACAAAGATGTATACATGCATGCGGATCGAAAGATGGCACCTCACAGGTTTTTGCCCCTAACAACCTCATCTAAAACCATACACATAAGTCAATGCGTGTTAATAACATGAGTCATAAATAAGTCTATTCCTCACCTTAGAATTTGCTTTTTGAGTACTAAAACCAAGGGGTTTGAGTTTCTTCAATCTTTCATATTGTTTCTTTTGGCCAATGTTTTCCTAGCCAATATTACCCATTCATCAATGAAAAATTGCTAAAGTTCCATCCTAATTTGGCCCTTCCTATGGTCCCAAAACCATCTTCTCTCTCTAAAAACAAGATAGAAGTAAATTACCTTTGATATGACATTTCTAAAAAAGCCCCCAAAGTTGGTCTAAAAATCTCAAAATCAAGCACCATCTGTGTATACATGTCAAAAGTTTCCATTATATCACCTCTACATCATCACACATCATCAAAAATTGCTAAAGTTTCATCCAATTTGGCCATTTCTAAGATCCAAAACCATCTTCTCTCTCTAAAAACAAAGGTAGAAAAGGCAAATTTTCTAGAAAAGGCAAAGTTGGCTTAAAATTTTCAAAATCAAGCACCATTGTGCATACATATCATAGTTTCCATTATATCACCTCCACATCATCACACATCATCAACATCACACGGATGTCACACGCATATCACCTCCACATCATCACCATGTCATATCCATGTCACAATTTTTTTTGACTAAGAAGATGGTCCATGTCGTTTGCATGGAACGTAATTGAAGTTGAAGTTGAAGATGTGAAGCAATAAGGCCCGGTGGAATGGGTTTTGGATTTATCCTCCTCCTCGGTGTGGCAATTAAATTCAAAAGCCTTTTTGCGTTAGCAAGATTATTTGGGATCGTTCGGGATAGCCCGATAGATCCAAACTCTGTTATTCGATTGCCATAACCGCGTGCCGGTAGTTGCACCCTGGTTATCCGCCAAAACAACGCGTTTGACATCCAGTACCAAACCACCATTGTGTTCGGTTATTGTAGAGTTCACGTTATATGGTTGAGTTTTGATACCGTTTACGCAGGACGTAATTAGAGGCTGCGGTTGAAGATGTGAAACAATTGGGCCAGCGAGAAAGGTTGCTGGATTTATCCTCCCTCCCGATTAATGGCAATTAAGTCCAGCTTTTGCGGTAGCAAGATTGTTTGGGATCATTAGGGATGGCACAGGGCCAGCTTGAAACTAACTCAGAGTGAACCGAAACATGCCACCTAGGCTCCAACATGCTCACCACCACTCCTCCTCCCTCTCTGTCTCCTAAACTGCTTTGGCGAATCCGGGAATATCTTTTGGTTCACGATACCAAGAAATCTTGGCCCGAGAGCACTTTTTTATAAAACGTAAAGCACATTCAGAGCCGCGTCTTTTCTGACAGTAAGAAGCTCACCCGGCGTGACCAACCATACCATCTTTAAGTGCATTTTTCTTGCACGGGATACTGTGTTACGCAACATGGCGAGCCTCAAGCACTCACTTCTCTATGCAGAGGACCTCACCGCCCGGCTCACTCGGCGATGAGGCGTCGTGAGGTGAATAGGCGAGACTCCCAGGCAAATGGGCGGTGCTCTCCGGGCTCGACCAGTTGTTCTTGATCAATGTGACAAACCCACGGTTGGGATACTTCCTAGCTTTGCTTCCGTTTGGTTAGTCCTGCTTTGGTTGTGTTTGTAAATAGAAATCTTAATATTTTATTGGTGATGCTTTTGATGGGGCTTGACCCGAGTTTTAGATATAGCCCTTGTTGATCTTGAACCACGCGCGCATTGTTCCCTCCGTTAAATTGTCTGCCACCACCTGCCTGCCTACCCTGCCTGCACCACTGCCTGCCTGCCTGCACACACTTTGCCTGCACCTGCCACCTGCCTGCCTACCACCTACCTGTCTATCTGTCTATCTATCTATCTTATCTTATCTTATCTTATCTTATCTTGTCTTGTTGCTTATAAAAAAATGATTCTGCTGCTTATCATGGCAAAATAATACTACAAAGAAAGATGAAACTTAATTTTTAACACAATTTGTATAATGATAGTCAAACAGTGTAGATAGATAGTTAGACCTCCCACTTTATCTTGCCCATTTCTTTTTGGGTGAGCTTTCCAGGCTACAGGCACAATTCCTCTTTTAGATCCTTAAAGGCATGGGGGTAAGATCATACGGTGAGAAAAGATGGTGCCCCAGGTGATTGCCATGGCCTGATGAAGGTTGAAAATGACATCCCATCCAAAGAGTGTCAAAGGACTATGTCGAGTCATCTTTGCTCCAACCTAATGTCTTTGAGATAATGCCATCCGCCCTATATGTGCATCACATGTGTAAATTAAGCCTGTAGCTAGAGGCAATCCCTCTCATCTCTGCGTCTGGGCAATGCGAGGTTGAGGGACCTATGTCGCTAAGTGTAATGCGGCAACAAATCCGCCTCGGTCGAAGTCTCGCGGTGTGCAATAATTTCGTTGATGGTATGTTTGGACATACTATTTGGTCCACGGTGTCTAGTAGACATGCTTGTCTCATGCGGTGGGCCAGAGTTCCTAATAGAACCTGGCGCTAACAAAGTTCCAATAGTTGTAATAAAGGTAAAGAGGGGCATGCACTTTACATAGGCTAAGCTTATTTGGCAATGCATATACTTTGGCCCACGAGAAGTAAAGAAGAAGAAGATGATCATTTTAAAAAGCCATTAAAGCCAGCGCAAACTGCTGCTTGTAAATATGCAAACAAGGCCTCGTTAGCGATTTAACAATTCCTAAAGCAATACTCTATTTGGCCCAGAGCTAATGCTTTTAAAGCAAGAACTCAATCTATCTAACATTCTAGAATTGAAAGAGTTTTTTCTCTTATATATTCAATCTCATTGATGTTTGTCACTTGTCATTCTTGTGTTAAAAACTAAACAACAAAATTAACCATGATGAAAGTTGGATCCTTGAGTTTTAGGATGTGGTGTAGTTATGTAACATACATCCTACTCAATCCATCATGGAATGGAGCGTTGGGAAGCTCATTACGCTCATCACGGTGATTAATAGTAAAAGTTACTTGTTGAAGCAAAGGTAAAAGAAAAGATTTTTAACAAGGTTTTTGCAGCTATATCTCAAAGCTTGACAATTCTATAATTTGTTACGGATATATACTTGATCACGAAAATTATCGGAATTTATGATGAATCTGCTGAAAATACGTATTAGATTGTCTAGCGATCTCTGGGTTCCACTG